>JAPFFP010000094.1:22553058-22564730 GCA_026153255.1 Solanum medicagineum | reverse complement strand
GAAGCGCAGACAGTTGAAAGAGCCATTTTGCTTTATTCCATCATACTTCAAAGCCAAAAAATAGTCAATCTTTGGCTTCATCCGAGATTGATGGAAAATATAGTCCTCATCATAACATTCATTATATTTATCTAAATTATGCATAAATATTTTTTAAAAATACTTTCTACTTACATGTTAAATACAAAAAAGTAAATTAAAGATTTACTTATTTTCATAACAAATATTTTTTCCAGTCAAAAGCGTAGTACGTGTAATCGAGTTACACGTGTGAAATATATTAGAGAATGTTATATTCCTCCCTTGTTAAGACATAGAACCTTCCACGCATAAGAACAACAATATATTTAGAATCTTTGATGTATAACAATAATAATATATTTAATATAAATTTTCGAAAACATAGGCAATCTTCACGAGAGTTTAAGCTAGTGTTTAGCTATAATTTTTGATGATTAGATTAATTAAACTACAGTTTGGCGAATATCATTTTTTATTATAAATTTAATTAGATTTTGAAAATATTATTTTTTAAATTTTAAAAATTTAAAAAAATCAGCTTGAAGAAATTTCACTTCAACTTTTTTTAGTAAAATGTATGCATACTTAAACTTTTAATTTTTTTTGAAACGAGAGTTAACATTAGGTTTGTTTATGGTTATGGTTAAACAACCATAAGTACTCATAAATAATATATAAATATTTTGTTATATTTTAATTAATTTAGATTTTTAACTTTATTATTTATATTTGAAAATTTGTTTATTAGTGTATTGGGATATGATTTTCTTGTATCACCTTCCTCGGGTAATTATTTGATTGTTGAGGTTGGATTTTTTTTTTTATGAAGATTTGATGTTTGGTGTGTAATGACTTTGGTATTGTTCAACTAAATCACTTTATTAGTATTGCTTAACTAAATCATTTTGCTCATATAAAATAACTCTAGTACTATTGCTTAATTGAATCCACAATAGCCTTTTGTGGATTATTCATGTACTAAATATTTGTGTCTATTAAGATGTGTATGCCATCAACAAACGTATTACTTTTAAATCGAAAAATAACAAAAAAAATAAACCAAACCGATCTAAACCAACAATAACCAAATCGATATTTATTTTTTTATTTTATTTGATTTGATTTTAGAAATTTAAAAATCGACTAAATTAGTTTGATTATGATTTTAACCAATAATCGATCCAATCGAATGATGAAGTTAAAATGATAAGAGCTGTCATCCAATAAGTAATTGCTGGGCACAAGAAGGGAATGTGACGTTAATTATTTCAATTAAAAAAAGAAGTTTCTTTTCTCAAAATGGAAGATGGTAATAAGAAGATAAGGAGATTATATTGTCGTGGTATTGGCCTCTTCAATCTCTGTCCACTTCTTTAAACCTAATTATCCTATTATTTCATTTCCATTTAAATAATAAATACCATTTGAAATTAGAAAAAATAAAATCCCCATCTAAATAATAAATACTTTTTATGTGCTCCACACAAAAATTGCGTAAATTCAATCGAACAGGTATAAAGCGATTTTGTAACCATTTTTATGCTGGATTAATTAAAGTAAAGAGACTATACTGAGTTTAATTCTTATATTTGATAATGTAATTTTTTGATTTTTTTTTATTTTTTTTACATATTTGATCACCTAAAAACTTAAAACAAGATAGAGAAAAAGGCTACAAACGTATGACAAATTAAATTATATTATAATTATTAAAAATCTTTAAGCTTTAAAAAAAAAAACTAAGATTATTTTAACACTATTAATTGATAGAGTCGCATTACTATAGGTTGTGGTATGGGACTGAAGTTATTAATTCCTCCATTTTTTTTAGTTGTTATGTTATGTTTTTTGAAAGTCAATTTAACTAACTCTCAAAGTGAAATTAGATTAAATTAATTTGATAATTTAAAAAGAAATTTAGATATTTAAAAACTACATGAAATTGATTGCAACTTTTTTTCATAATAATATGATGAAAAAAATATTTTTTAAAATGTTAGTCAAAATTTATATAATTTGACTCTAAAAATGAAAGAGAGAAGTAGTAAAAACATCCTCGAATTTGTCACGAATTATTAGTTTCATCCCTAAACTATTGATAGACTTAAAAACACCCCTCAACTTGGCGAACTAAGCTTAAATACACCCTCAAACTTGACACGAATTATTAGTTTTGTCCCTAAACTATTGATAGGCTTGAAAACACCCTTCAACTTGGCGAAGTAAGCTTAAATACACCCTCGAACTTGGCACGAATTATTAGTTTCGTTCTAAACTATTGATAAGCTTAAAAACATCCCCCCTCCCCCTTCCAGTTTCATGTTTCTGTAACTTATTAAATTTTGATTTGAAATTTTGTAGAGTTTCATTTGCTACCATATTTTTACAATCTCAAGATCTTCTTACGAGATTGTGATATTCTGACCATGAAATTTTTAACGTTGCTAGAAGTCCACATTGACAAAAAATAATCATAAACAAAATAGGAAAAGAAAGAGAATCAAGCAATTAAAAATGAGAATGAAAAAAAAACAGATTTGCTTTTAGGTCGCCATTAATGAAGGAAACGTTAAATGAGACGAAAAAGGATATTCTAGTAGTTTGGTAATTAAAAGTTGCCCAAAACTTTTTTTTATTTTTAAAAAAGGGCTGATGTGGTCTTTTTTTAACCTTTCACACACTTTAAATAAACTATACTCCACTTGTTATGCCATGTGACATGCGGGAGGGGTGTATCTAAGCCCAGTTCGGCAAGTTAAAGGGTGTTTTTAAGCCTATCAATAGTTTAGGGACAAAACTAATAATTTGCGTCAAGTTCGAGAGTGTATTTAAGCTAGGTTCACCAAGTTGAGCGGTGTTTTTAAGTCTATCAATAGTTTAGGGACAAAACTAATAATTCGTGATAAGTTTAAGGGTGTTTTTAATACTTCTCCCAAAATAAAAACCATAACAACTAAAAAAAAGAACGGAGAATATACAGTTACTTTAAAATATCGTTTTTGGAGTTCACCAAATAGTAATTACTACTTATTTTATATGTTTATCTTTCCATACTGCCTTATCCTTGTAGGCTTGTAGCTAGATTAGGAATATAAACTTTAAATCGAGACCCACAACTATATATAGCTATCATCAAACATTGCTCGATCTAAATGTGACGTTATTTGTTAACTAAGGAGTAAAATGCGTACCCTTGGGTATAGAGTTGTATTTGTTAGGAAACGCTTTATTTCAAATGTCAAATGTGAGATTTTTTGGTGTGAATCTAAATTTAATCGGATTCCGGTATCAGTATCCACGTTGGACATTGGGTGGAAACAAAAAAAATAAAATGCATGTTAGATAATTATTTTTAATATTTTTGGTCCTATTTTTTAAGTTTGTTTAGAAAAGAATGTTTCTTTCTATTTTTTAACAGTTCATTACTTTTCACACTGCATGTTTAATATCACAGGATTGTGATATTTTGATATATTTGTCGTATTTTAGTTTAATATCACAAAATTTCAAAATACAAAATTTATTCTCTTAAATTTGTATTGAATCAAATTAAACAAACAAATTGAAATGAGAGCAGCAGCTAATTATTGTAGGCATTAGCAGCTAGATCTGAATGTTTCGTAGTTAATGGAGTATTAAGCCACGGATTGGAAAATAATTACTACTGTAATATCATCATCATCATACCCAGTAAAATCCCACAAGTGGGGTCTGGGGAGGGTATAATGTACGCAGACCTTCCCACTACCTCATATATACTATATCATGCTTAAAAACATGGCATGTGAAAAAGAAGTTTAGTAAGTTAGGTGCCAATATTTTTCTTCTGTTTGCAGTTTTAAGGCCAAACTTATCACATAGAGTGGCACTTTTGTACCTACTTATGCTTGTTATGAATCTATTCAACCATCCTACCTAATTTTGGAGAATATGATTTATAAGAACCTAATAAACAAAGAATAATGTGTATGTATATCATACACCCACAGCTATTTGTACTTGTTTATCGCACATATATAATATAAAATACATAAGTTTAGCCATCGAAGAATGGAATTGGATCCGTCATATAATTTAAGACACATTTTTTTGAGCTCGACTGAATTCATTAGTTTAGACGTGCACATTTGTAACAATATTTCCATCAATCTCGGATGAAGCCAAAGATTGACTATTTTTTGGCGTATGATGGAATAAAGCGAAATGACTCTTTAAACTGTCTGTGCTTCTTCATTTGTGAAGTAGCAGTTAGTCAATGCAACTTTCGACGCTCCTCATGGGTCATCTGGAAACAGCCGCTTTATGTTTTTAAACATAGGGGTTAGGCTGCGCACATCCGACCTCCCCTCACCCTGCAATGAGCGGGAGCCTTTTGAGGCACTGGGGTATGTTGATGATGTTGATGAATACTTATTCTAAATCTCAACGCAAATAGTAACGTTTGCCTTTTGCATGCCAACTATCCCGCGGTTAACTAATAACCTAATTTATATTTGCATGCATTCTCAAATGAAAGAATTAGTTTATCCTACTACACGTACTTAGAATCTAGTTCTTGAAAATGCATCAATCAGTACACAGTAAAATTAATAAGACATGAATTTATCATGAAAAAAATATTTATTTAGACAGCGTAGAATTTCAACCACTGACGTATAGTGGGATAAAGTAATTCTTTCATAAAAAAATGCTCACTCTAAATCGAAACTCCAATTAATCCTAAACTATCGCACGGTTAGATAATCTAATTCATATTTGCATGCATAAGTTATAATATACATATAATAACTTATTATCGTGATTTTTAAGTGTACTAATTCTATAAGATACTAATTTGCACACGGTAAAAATATTTACACCATTGACGTAGATGTTATTTCCCTCTTAACTTTGAATAAATAGGAGGAAATAATTATGCCTATTATTGAAAGTTAGGAAAAAGTTTCATCTATAGAACGACGTTGAAGGAAGGTATAAATGATGTTCACACTAGTTCATGTAATTAAAGACTTATCGTACTAATTTTGTACATGCTTTTTTGCAACATCATATTAATCTTATTTTATTTCCTAATTATGTGAGACCTTAACGAAATGGAATATTCCAAAAAAAGACACAGACTAGGGAAAATGTGGAAATGAGAATGCTATTGACGTCATTTTTCTACTTTTTCTATTTTTCTTTTCTGATGTCATATATAAATCTACATTTTTATCACACGTCCAACATATTAGTCTCTCTAACTTATTTTATATGACATGTATTGACAAATCCCGATATTGAAGAAGAAAAAGAATATTTTTAAAATTTGTGGTCTAAAATAATTTTAGATATTTATAGGTCGAGAATCATTTCAGAAAAAAAATTAAAATTAATTTATTTGCACAGGTAATATTATTTTTAAAATTGACTAAAAAAAAATATCACATAAATTGAGATAAAGGAATAAAATTTTTACTATAATATTACAAAGATGAGCACAAATAAATTTTACGAAGTCACACATGACTTCTCTAAAGTTGTTGCTTTTATTGCATTTATATATTATCTTTTACTTTTCACTTTATATCTAGTATTTTTAATTTTTGGACCTAATATTTTCGAGATGAGGTATTCTGAAAGAATTTTTTTTTCTTTATGACTTAGTAATAGGATCTACATATATTTTATTTTCTACATATTTCACTTGTGAGATTTAAATGAATGCATTTTTTTTTTTAACACACGAATTCTCGAGTGCAAAGTATATATCAGAATCTCTCTTCACATAAAAGTGGTAAGTTTTTTTTTTTTAATACGTAAGTAAAAAGAAATTAATTAATTGAGGAGATAGAATGATACTGTCTTCCACAATACCAAACACAGCTGTCCCCAATTGTGTACAGTTCAGTCAAATTGGACCAAGTGAATTCGATTAGTAAACATGTTTATTTATTTGCCTCAATGGTATAAAAAGCACGTGATTTAAATATTAGTTTTGAATGTCATTTCACCCAAATAAAAATACTCACCCAGAAAACAAAAATATCTGACATTGCAGCCAAGAAATGTAATTATCTATTTACTTCTACTTCTACTTCTACTATATACAATAAATATATAATGTCAATAAACGGTGTGTTAAAGATATTCGATATGCCTACTTCATCTGTCTATTTAAATAAATAATTGATAATTAATGTGTTTTCTTCACTTGTGTACTCATATTATATAATTTTTCTTAATAATTTCTTCAACTATTTCAATGGTGATTTGATTATATTATATCTTCCACCCCTCCTAACAAAGTAATTATTTTAATTCAATTTGCTTCAGTTAAGTGATTTTTAGCCGTTAAAAAGGAACGTTCTTATGTGTATATATATATATATATTTAAAAAATAATATTACATTGTAAGATAAACTAAAAAAATATGTAATTTTTTCTACATCAGATTAATAAAGAAATAATGTCAAACGAAATTGAACGGTGGGAAAAAAATGTTGTCTATATCATTGCACGGTAAATTACGAAATAGAACTCTTATGGAGTAATAATTTTATATTTTCTTCTGTTTCAATTTATATATACTTTTTTCTTTTTTTCATAGTATATTTATAAAACAAGTTACGATCACAGAAATATTTAATATTACTTTAAATTGTAATTATCTTTTAAAAAAATCAAAATTTATGTATAGTTAAATAATATCACGTAAATTGAAACTGAACGCGAAATAATTGAATGAAACAGTAATTGATTGAATACTTAAGCATGCTTAAATCATCGTGAAGGACTAGGCCGCTGATAAACTTTGGCGTGGGCCCATTAAGTTCATGGGCCGATGCTGTCACTATCAGTTATGAACCAATTTCAGTGATAAAGAAAAGAACAAATTGCAAGTGGGCCGCGCCATTTCTGAGATTTACATCATGAACCGTTGGTTCCTTACCCTTTCCTAGACAAATCAATGCATAAATTATTATGAATTACCCAACCAATGATAATACATAGGACAATTTGTAACATAGTGAATAATATAACATTGTTATCTTATCCGGTAAATATAACATAATATAAAAATTGAAATGTATGGATTGTGATGAGGTTAAAAGATTGGCTTCAAAAGTTTGTTTTGTTCCTCGTGTTCTTTTTGTGGGGTAGGGGGAGTAACAATATGGGATTCGAATAATTCAAATAATCGAACAGATAAGTTATTATGTTTTTTCTTATAAATTCAATATCAATAGTGTATACTTTTCTTGTTCTAATTTACGTGATTGATTAGATATCAATAGGCAAGTACTAGTATATCGAACCCTTAGACAGCCACCTTTGTTTTAAGCAAGGAAGTCGCGCACTGCTTGTGAGCTTACGTTTTCATGTTCTATATCACTCCAAGAATTTCGTGTTCTCGACTTCTCTTTAGGATTTTGATTTTGAATATCATGAAATTATGAGAAAAATGTTTATTTTTGAAACTCTAGCATAAATTAATAAAATATGTAAATTTAGGTTACTAGAAATCATTTCAATAGGAGTAAGATGAAATACTTAAAAGTTAAATTATTATTAAACTTAAAAATAAGCCATTTTTTTTCTAAACTAATTAAAAGAAGTACTATATAAATAGGCAGGGACCATGGAGAGACTATATTCTTATTGGTCATTTTATTGTCATTAAAATACTATAGTAATAGAAAATTTTGATTTTATTTATGCCTGTTTTGATAATGTAGACTATTTTACCAAAACTCAAATGTTGTAACTACTTCTTTTTAAAGTCTTATATGGAATCTAATCATTGTACAACTCCTTTTGCATCAAAAAAAGAAAAGAAAATTGTACAAATATTAATATGTTCTCATGAAAAGCAGTCAAAACACAATCAGAATTGATATGCATAAAGTTGTAGAATTTTCACACAACAAAAATCACTTATTACAAACTTATGTACAAGAGATTTTAAATGCTTTATTTTTGTCATCTTAGTATAAGATAATTGTATTTTTTGTCCCTCTAATAAATTTTAATTTTAGTCTGATTATTTAGTTCATATAACCTTCAAGCAATTGAAATGCGTGTGTTCGATCGATAGCTTTATGTGGGAAAATAAATCATATTTTGCATATTTGTTTTAACTATATTAAACTCATATAATAACAATATCAATTGGATGCGAAACATGGTTAATTAAATGATATAATGATAAATAATTTATTGAATTTGTGAAAACTCACTAAAGGGATGCATCTAATTAAAAGCACTATTTTCAATTACTTGAATATAAACCTATTTAGTCAAATATTACAAGGACTAAAATCAAATTTTATCGACATTTTTAGAATTAAAAGGCATTAATTTTTTTCAGCATCATTTTTTTCTCATAGTGAGTAAAATATCCCATTTGTTTCTCTATTCTCACTTTTTAAAACACCGTTCATAATTCATGAATCTCGTTTCACTTCAATAAGATTGAAATAGAAAATTGCAAGTGAGGGTTAAATTTTTTAAGCACAAGAGATCTGTTAAAGTTTTCAGAAGAGATTTGTCTAAAAAGAACTAACTTGGAGATCTCTCACATGTGAATATGATTACTCTGATATTAGGCCTAGATTCATTTCATTGGGTATGACAGATGGAATAGGTAATGGTATTTATGAATTGAGATATTTCATGAAATTATTAAATCTCACTTTTTGTATAAAATACTAATTTTTATAAATATCAATAATAACAACATATTAAGTAGAATTTCACGAGTAAGATCTGAAGGACTGAAACTAATAAATATCATAACTAAACATGAGACATATAGTTAATCATAAAATTGTTATTCCTAAAATTGAAATGAAGAGTACATTTGAATTGTCAATTCGATATGCATGGAAAGTTAAGAAGATTCTTTTAAAATATAAATACTAGAGCAAGCCTTTTTCAAGATTTTAAGTTATTTCTAAGAAGAAGAAATAAATAAAAACAGATTCATCCTGCACTTAAACAGACTTCTGGAAAGAAAAGGAGAACGAGCAATTAAATAATTGATTCAACAGGAATAAATAAGTAAATAGATAAATAAATATGTACGTATATATTCTGCACATGCAATTTAATAGGTAATGGACCATATTTCTATATATTTTTTCTGACATCCCCAGCTTTATTCATCGCCTTTTGTCATACATAAAACATAATAACAATTTTTTTATCCTTTTTCAATTGAAGTGCTTGGCATCAAATTCCAACGACAGGAGAAAGGAAATAAAAGAATAAAGAGGAAATTTAGTGAGAAATAAAAATGGAATTAATAAAATAATTGCGCTACAGCTTGGAAGAAAAATAATCCTCATTATTCAAACTCTTTAATTAACAAATGAAAGTGGTTCAATTATCATTTTATTTGTCGTGGTTAATGTTTTTTTTTCTTTATGCTTCAAAATGCTTCCCATTATTTGGGATATTTTCGTAAAAATTATTTTTATATACTTTACTTCAGTTAAAAATTTTATGAAAATAACCTTTCTATTCTTATGAAGTAAGAATAAGATGATGTATATGTTCTATTCTTTTTAAATTCTATCCATAAAATTACATTAAATTTATTATTGTTGATTAACAAATAAAATTGAAAAGAAAAGAAGAAAAGGCCGTGCGCAAAAAAGTACCTTTGGAATCAAGTTGACTCATTACACAATTAGTCCTTAATCATGTGTTGGATTTTCTCTTTTGATTGTTAGTATTGCTATATTTTTTGCATACTTTGTAAGTAATATGTTAAAAGTCTTGTGCTTTATGGCCTCATTGCATCAAGTAAAAATTAATGATTTTCATACCAAAAGTATAGATTATTTACTATTAATAAGAGTCTAAAAAGCAGCAGGTGGATGATGATCAATATGCGTGCTTTCAACTCAAGAACAATTTTAATTCTTTATGATTTGCGAAATATCAAAACTTTTTAGCTCTTATAGAAATTTATCAGAATAAATCATCATTTAGTATCGGACTTTTTAAAACGTCATACTATGTCTCGTGTCCTTCTAAATAAATGTTTGTGACTACATGTTATCATACATTCTCAACTAAATATGAATTTATAAAAATTCATTGGTCTAAAAAAAACAATAGTATTAACTAGCTATTTCTTAATATAATCCTTACACATGATACATAAATATCTATTCACGTGACGAACAACAATAACAAATACCTAGTGAAATTTATTCACATTGACTAACAAAAACAACAAATGTCAAGTGAAATTTCACAAATAAATATTTGTTCACATCGACTATTATGGATTTTTTATAGGGTTCATGTTTTACCTTAAAAAACTAAAAATCATAATTACATATTTGAAATCTTATTTGTCGAACACTTTGGTAGCGGCAAGGTCTGCGTACAATCTACCCTCCCCAGACCCCACTTGTGGGAATATACTGGGTATGTTGTTGTTGTTGTGTTTGGTAATTAAAAATCACGATTTAAAATTTAAATTCAAAATTTATGCATACTTCATGAATAAATATTGATTTGAGATATAGATTTGGAGTTTGAGAGTTCTTAGACAAGCATAAATTTACAATAAACAATTTAATTTCATATTGCTTTATTGGAAATTCTTAAAATTTTCATTATTTTATTTATTTTTTAATTCATATAAGTCAAGAAATTGACTAGGTAGCCGCTGCTTTAAATATACAAATCATATAAAGATTCAATTTACCAAAATATTAAATATCTCACCTCTCATGGTTCATTGCTTATATTACAAAAAACAACACTAACGTAAAAATCTTCCGACATTAACAAAATCGCGATCACCCGACTCTCTTTATGAATTTTAAGTACAGTAAAATGCCAGCCAGTTTAAACCAAAAATTTAACTTTATGACACGTGTCATCAAAATTGCCATCTGAATTCACGTTTCCCCTTATGGGTCATTTGGAACATGTTATCCTAATAGTTCTCGCTCCTCCATTTTATTTTAGGTTGTATCTTTTGATTTGAAAGGGTGTTTTTTTAAAAAAAAAATTTAATAGTTTAAAATTATTTTTAAATATTTATGTGATCGAGAATTATATTAGAGTAAGACGATTTTCTCTTTTTAGAGATGAACAAAAAAAAAGTGTAATATAAAATGGGAATATAAGTTACCCCACTATACCAAAAATAAAAATAATGGGATAAGTAATCCAAAATTAATTAGTATCTCAATAAAAATGAAATAAAATAAACTTATATTTTATCATAGAGTAATTATATCTTGTATCTCACGTCAAATTAAAATAAAAAGTAGAAAAATCTAATGGACACGTGGCACTTTCCAATTCTTTGGTCAAGATCCAGAAGTCCCGTGAAGTGAGCCGCGTTAAACTAACTAATCACCCAACGAGTCTCTCGTTTGCTGCACTACTCCTTATTCCAAGAAACTTCTCCAATTTGCCTTTTGGACTTCGTGAAATTTTATTAAATATATTTTATTATGTTATATTTTTTGAAAATAAATTAGATAAATTTTGATTAAATCTCTTTATTATATTAATATAAAAATTATAATTTATAACTAATATTTTAAAATTAATTCTTAAAAAACAAACACGATAATTAGGAATGAGGGAACACGTAAACTCTAATCCCCATAAAGTTTAACAGGCTACAGGTAAATTT
>JAPFFP010000094.1:22494460-22516184 GCA_026153255.1 Solanum medicagineum | reverse complement strand
TAATATTGTGGGTAATATCTTGAGAACTGTCACGCTAATGCTTATTACTATCATACAATTCTCTCATGTTATTTAAAAATGATGGTGAAAAATAAAGGTTGCGGTGGAATTAGTTTGATTCTTCTATTTTGAATTAGTAATATCGATTTCAAGTTCTGAATATGAAAAGAAAATTTACTAGAGATGTCGTCCTCAAAAATGACATTGCAATATATTAATACAAATTACTTCGACTTCAATATATATATTGAAAAAAAATGATGATATCAATTGTTAGATAAGGGAAAAAGGAACGAGATAAACAAAAATATTTATTAATTGAAATATCTTGTATAATTATTCTATTAAATATGTTATTTTTAAAATTATTATCCTCATCTCACGTAAAATATGATTTACTTAATAATTATTCTATTAAATATGCCTTTTTTTATACGTATAAAAAAATAATCCTCTATTTAGTATTTGAAACTGCTGATTTGACTAATTCAAATTATGTGAAGTTTATTTTATTGAATATTTTTTATTAAGCTATTTCTTTTAAGTGTAATCGAAAATTTTTTCATTCCTAATACGATTAGATTGAGACTTATATACACTCAACAAAAAAAATTTCGAACTTGAATTATTACTTTTTTTTTCATTAAAAGTAAAGAAATTTTAATCATAACAATAGGGCTTGATGAAAAATCTATCTACTTAACAAGTCATGGGAATAATAGAATAATAAAAAGTATAGTAACAGCTCATATGATCGAATCAATTTGAAGACATTATCGGGTCCTTAAAACTCTAATTAATGAAGGATAATTATAGAAATAGGTAGGGCTCCACGCACAAATTAAAGTTGGTCGTGGGATTAATTAAGAAATTAAAGATACTAGAAGCACTATAACGAAGACCAGGTCCACCCCATTTAGTTAGTGGAAAGACAAGTCAAAAGAACAAACTATTGATGATAAATTGATAATCACTTAATTAATTAATCTATTGAAATTGTTATCATTATAAAGTGCTCCACCCTTCACTAATCTATTATGAAAAATTTGCATAGCTAGCGACTCAAAATATTTTAATTATGCTACATAATTATAATTTAGGTAATTATATTTTATAACTATAGTCATAGCGGTGTTTATATGATTCGTGCAATATTTGTATATATTTGTATAATTCTCTATACAATTCAAAGTTTTTATTTAGCGTTTGTATATTCGCTATACAATTTTTTCACAACATTTGTATAATTCGTTATACAATTCATAGTGTTGTTTGTACATTACACCATATAATTTGATTTATGCACAACTTTTATATAACTGCGCACAACGTTTGAATACTGCTAGATGTTTGTTAGGAGCCGTAATTAATTTAAACTATAACTATATTAGTTATATTTGCTTATCCGCGTTTTTCATCTTTTATTTTTGAAGCCCCACCACGTGAAATTGGGTGTTTGGGCCAGGATGCTGCTAGTAGTAGAGATTGAGCAAGCTGCTGCCTTTTTTTTTTTTTTTTTTTGGGTCTTTGGACTGATCCATACTCCATAGAGAGTCTAATATACTATCAACTAGAATTTTGTAAGTTATTATGAATGTTAGATGATTATCTAATATTTTGTTTATCATTTGGTGTTCGAGTCCGTGGAATTTCGAATAAATTTGAATCGCACATTGTAGGGTTCATTTTGGGGTGACACTTTCAACAGGATTTTTTTCATTTGCAGGGATCAAACCTGAGACCTCTGATTAAGGGTGAAGTACTCCCACCAGTGCATCACACCCCATGTTGGTAGCGAATTGTAACCTAGAGAAAAAGTTGCTACCCAAAAAGCATGATCGAGTACATAATAAAAATTGGTTTTAATGAAGTGCATGCAAGCTGAATTATAGTTACAGATTGGTGGGAATATTAGACATGTACTAGTAAAAGAAGAAAAGAAAGTTATTGGTACCGAGTTGATTAACCACTGTAAAGATTATGAATAAGTGTTTTTAACTGAGTAGATTAAAATATATATGAAAAACCTAAGACTAATTTTTGATTTTAATTTCGAAATTCGAAAGATTTCACGTAAATTTGGGACATAGGTAGTACTAGCAATTTTTGTTTTTATAAAAGTGCGTGCATGCTGAATATTAGTTACAGTTGGGTGGGAATATTTGACTTGTACTATGAAAGGAAGAGAAGAAAGTTATTGAGACTGAGTTGATTAATTAACCAGGATTCACAAGATATCTACAAAGGAGGTAAACTATTTTGTCCTTGATTCACCAACCAAAGGATCCTTAGGATACACACAGAAACTTGTACATGTATCAAGTTATTTAAAGCTAATTATAAGTAATTATTAATATCCTAAAAGACAAATTTATAAATATAATAAAAATCTTGATTTAGGAGAAGCGATATGACACTTCAAATATTAAACATCGTAGCTAAGGGTGACAATTGGACGGTCGGATCAAATTTGAACTGTTTATAATGAGTCAAAGATAACAAACATGTCAAATCCAACCCAACCCAACCCAAATTTGCTTGGATCAAAATGGGATGGGTCGAAATGGGTTGTAGAGTGGGGTAAAGACCCAATTCAACCCAACTTTCACTATTTTAGTACTTAATTAACTTATATTTTTTCTATTTTGACTACATAAAACATATCAAATTAAAAAAAAGTGTATTAGAAATATTTTGATAAGATCTTTCTTCCGTCAATTTGGGTTGCATATCAACCTAATTTTAAATGGGTTGAAATGGATTGAGATAATAAATGAGTGAATTATTAACCCACCCAAATTTCAATAGATTGGATTTAATTTTGCCGCCTCTAAATTTGTAACCGTTAAATATTCGTACTAAGAAGGAAATAATCATAAAAAGAAGCTAAATGTTTAGAGTTTTATTTGAAGCATGGGAAAACATATACAGTATATGAACTTTCAGCATCGTATAGTAATACACCCTCCAAGTATACGTAAATAAATTGTTCTTAAACCTCAAGTAATCAAACAAATTAGTAATATACTTAAACAAACACAGTGAAAATAACAACAAAGCAAATACAATTACAATTACAATTACCAATAATTCCATCAGACCATTTAAATTCCCATTTTGCCCTTGTCATCAAGCAGACATAGCAATCTTTGGAGCTGCAGGTGCAAGTTCACGTGGCTGCAAATAAACTTTAAGTCCATTTTTCATGAACAAAGTCAACGACATTTTCTGTTCAACTTTATGACCTGGAACCGGTAATAGCCGGTAACGGAGCAAAATAGCAGCAGCAACAGATTTCATTTGGAGGTAAGCCAGGTCTTTCCCTAAACAAGTTCTCGGTCCACCATTAAACGCGACAAATTTATACCCATCTTTTGGCGGTTCGAACCGGTCTCCTCCGGTCGACAGCCATCTATCCGGTTTAAACTCCATGCAATCCTCACCCCAAACCGTTTTCATTCTCCCAACCGAGTAGATGGAATAAGTTACTGTTGAACCGGCTGGGACCCACGTGCCATCTGGCAAAACATCGTCCGAAATGACATATTTGAAATCTTCAGGGACTGAAGGGTACAAACGTAAAGTTTCGGCTAAAGCCGCTTTGAGATAAATCAGCTTATCGGCTTCATCAAAATTCAGCGGCTCTTCAGTCCATTTTTGATGATCTTCACCTCGGCTCTCCTTTAAAACTTTTGATATTTCTTGGATTATTTTATTTTCCACGTGGCAATTGTTCATGACATTCCAAAAGAACCAGCTCATAGCGACTGATGAGGTGTCACGTCCAGCTAAGACAAAATTTAAAGCGATACGTTTAAGTACGTCATTTGGGAATGAATTTCCATTTAAGTCCTTTTTCTTCATAAAACGCGATAATAAATCATCGGACGGACTTTCCTTACGCGAATCCAATGCCTCAGAAATGTAATTTTCTACAACTTTGAGGCTTTTTTGTAACCTCTTTTCGGCTCCGATGCCTAGAAATTTTTTTAGCCTCCAAAGAAAGTAAGGGTATAATAGTCTTTGCATAGTGGCTTCAGTGGCTGAATCAAAAGCTATAGCAAATGGATTTTCAGGCATTTTTGGTGAAAGAGTTTCTGGGTCTTTACCAAAAGTAAGTCCACAAATGTTATCAAAAGTTAAACGTAGCAATAAATCTTGCAACTCGACCGGGTTTTTCTCCCTAGCTGCCTTGTCCAAAATTACCCACAACCGGGTTCGGATGGTCCGGTTCACCCACCGGTTCATTGCTTGTCGTAATGTCCGGGTTGTGAACTCAAGAGCAGCGGTTTTCCTTTGCATGAGCCACGTGTCACCATCACTGTTGAATATGCCTTGACCCAATAGGTCATCGAATGCATTTTGCCAAGTTGGACCTTTTGGGTAGTTATCGAACCTGATTCACCACACGTACAAATTAAATCGCAAAGAAAAATTAATATAGTTGATACAAACATCACGATTATTAAAAAGAAAAATGTACTACTGGTAAAAGTGAGCACAATTTTAGTGCTCATTTTAATTCTAAGGGAAAAAAATATCCTAGACTTGCCCATTTAAATATGTGTAATGCATAATACTCTACTACTTTAATATTCCCTATGTTTCCATTCTCTTATACTTTATGCACCAAAAATAATTGATATTATAATTATAATTACATAATTTTATAGGATGACATATTTAAAATCATAAGTATACGTAATATTAAATCTGGTTTGAAGGATATGTGTAATGCATAATACTAATCTACCACTTTAATATTCGCTATGTTTCTATCCTTTTTTTTATATGTGGAAAAAATATTTTCTCTCCATTTCAAAAAGGATGATCTAGTTCTACTTGACATGAAATTTAAGTAAATAAAGAAGGTTTTTTATTCTTGTGGTCCTAAATTAAAGTTATGTTAAACATATACCAAAATATCTTTTAATCTTGAGGCCTCAAACATGCTACGTGGAAAATTGGAAATAAAGTTTTGTCAAAAGAGAAAATAGGTCATGCTTTTTTTAAACGAACTAAAAAAAAATAGGTCATTCTATTTTAACGGAAGGAATAATTGATGTTATACATATAGTCACATAATTCCATAGCCCAAAACTTTCTATTTTACCGTTAATTCCAATGATTTTATAACAATATTGAACATATATGATGACACGTTTGAAATCACAAGTTTACATAATATCAAACCTGGTTCGAAGAATATGCTCGATATTTTTGGGGTGACATGTGACAGTATAAAATCCTTGTTTCCAAGCAAGAAATGGTATGCAAATAGTACACGTTTGATATGTTGCAGACCCACCAGTGGACCTTAGATTTTGAGAAATCCAGTCATGAAATCTTCTTCTATTCAAGAAAGTATAAGGGAGACTACCAACTAATGGCCACACTTTTGGACCATTTAATCTTTGTGCTAGGAGATAAAACCAAAGAAAATAAGCTGAAGTTGCAGCCACTATGCAAGAATAAAATACTATAGGATCCATTGTAAATTTTTTTCCCTATATTTTCTTTTTTTGGTTTAAGTGAAGTAGAGAAGAAAAGAGAACGTGTTATATGGGAGAAAGAGTGATTAGGGTTTATATATATAAATGTAGAGTGTATTTAAGGGAAAGGTTTAGGAAAAGTTGTTGAGAATTTTTGTAACACATCAAGAAAAAGAAAGTCCTTATTCGGTTGATAGGAATGTTATGCATTTTATTAATTTCCATGCAAAAACTTCACCAACCTTACTTTGCCTTTTTTTTTTTGATTTCATCTGCTGTGCAGTATCCATGTTGGAGTCTGACTAAATTCGAATTCGCGTCAGAAAGTCCCACATTGGGGGTAAAGTGCTCCCTAACGAATTAAAAGCGACTCCGTACTCAAAGGTACTCGAACTCGAGAACAGTAATTAAAGATGAAAAAGTACTTACCACTCCACCACAACCTTTGTTGGTCCTTACTTTGCCTTATTAGCTTCATATAATTGTACACGTCTCAACTATCATGTGCGTTAGATTTTCTTTTTTTTTAAATATACTTCATCATGTACTTGATACAAATTATAAACTTAATATAATATTTTATTTATTTAATTATTTGTTCATAATCTAAAAGCTGTTTTATCCCAATGATTCTTTTGAAAGTTCTAGTCATAAATCTTAATATTGTAAATTCGATAATAATAGCAAAATGTGATGTTCAGAAATTTATATTAGAATATAATTTGATACTATTTTTAGGTCATGGGTAATTAAACTTCTTGATACAAACAACAACATATATACAGTATTTTAAAATGTGGATCATCATTCTTGTTCTTTCTTCTTAGATAAACCATGTAAATTGTAACGTAAGAAACGCAAAATGGAATATTTTACTTGAAGAACATGGCTTATCAAATCTAGAAGCGGGAAAATTATATTAGTCCAAGAAATATATTATAATCTTTCCAATTTGTTTAAGTTTTGGATGAATACTGACTTTTTCATCATTTATTAGCTTAGTCCATAAAAGCTTGGATCGATGTCATTCTATGAAAAATCTTATCAAAATATTTTTATAAAGACATTTTATTTTAGGGCAAACAACACAAATATAATTATATCAGTTTAGGAACAAATTACGTCCCTCCACGCGAGTTTCCAAATATACATTACGAATCTTATTAGAATTTGGACTTCGATACATGAGGTCAAAATTAGGTGTTATTTGTTCCAAGTACACTGTATCCAAGTGGATTCACGTGGATCCAACTCTCTCGCTCCCCTTTCTCCTTACTCGTCTCTCTTCTTATTCTAGACACAAAATATATGTATTTAGGTGTATCTCACTTGAATTCTAATATGAACTTACGAATTAGTGAGACAATTTAGTTATTTCAAACTATAAAAATAAGTAGTAAATATTATAGAAATATTTCTATGATCAGGTAATTTTTTCTTTACTTTTTTTGATATGTTATATATTCATACTCATGATAAACAAAAATAATAAGTACTAAAAAATTATCTATAAATAAATAAAATAATTAAAGCTTAATAAAGATTAAACAAATTGAATTACAATTAGCATTTTAGTCACTTCAGACCAAGTAATTTTTTCATTTGACACCTATAATTTAATAGCTCAGTTGGTTGTCTATTTGAATTTTCATCTTATTAGTAAGGGTTCGATTTTCTATACTGTAATACCTTCCCCATTTCTCTTTCTCCTACCCTCAATTTAAATTTTTTTAAGAAAAAACTCAAAAAAAATTAGAAGGTTTCACATGAGCAGAAGAAGGGAGGAGTGGTTGAGAATCGGTTTAGCTGTGTTGAGAAATACATCTTTGCTCCAAAATCAAGAAAAACTATTCTTAAAGGTTTCAGCATGCACTACATTACAAGGCTTGAATTACAAGCTTTTTTTTTCTTTGGGGGGTGGGTGGGGGGTGGGGGGTGTGGGTTTCGAATTTTAGAATTACACAATTATAAAATGTGTATTGTATGGTAATTGAACCATCATCTTTTAACAAATATAACATATATTTCAACTACTAGATTATTGATATGTTAGTGTAAGACTATGATTTTTTTTTTAAAAAAAAATAATTATACTTTTCAAAATTTTAGTTTTCATAAAATTAATAATTAAAAAAAACTCCGAAGGTCGATATTCGCAAATTTTTTGGGGAAACCCATTTCAGAGGCTGGTATGTTAAAATTTAACCTTTTTTCCTTTTTAGTTATTTGGTGCTAAAAAAATCGATTTTCGGAGGTTGGTATATTAAAATTTAACCCCTTTTTAGGTCTGTTTCTCGAAATTGATTTTTGAATGTTTTTTAATAGTAACAAATATTTGATTTGACGGATGTTGATTCACTCGTTAATGGAACAACAACAACAACACACCCAGTGGAATCCCACAAGTAGGGTCTGGAGAGGGTAGAATGTACACAGACCTTACCGCTACCAGTAGAGATGTTGTTTCCTGGAAACCCTCGTATCAAAAACCCATAAGCAGAATAAACTAGATATGACAAAAAGTAAAAGAAAGGGAACAACAAAAAACGACTAGTAACCAAAAGCACATGACAATACATAAATATGATACAATTAACACATAAACAACACATAAAAACACTACTACTCCTCTACCCTACTATACCCCATGACTAGATAACTGCCTAAACCTACCAACCAATTAGTCTACTACTCTAATTTGCGACCTCCACTTCTTTCTATCTAGGGTCATGTCCTCAATGAGATCAAGTTCCGTCATATCATGTTTGATCACCTCCCCCATTACTTCTTCGGTCTACCTCTACCCCTCCGTGTAGCTCCTAAAACCAACCTCTCGCACCTCCTAACAGGAGCATCGGTACTCCTTCTCTGCATATATCCAAACCATCGCAATCTCGCTTCCCTCATCTTATCAGCTACCGGAGCCACCTCTAGCTTCTCTCGAATGGTCTCATTCCTAATCTTGTTACTCCTCGTGTGACCACACATCCATCTCAACATGCTCATCTCTACGACATGCATCTTTTGGACATGTGCATTTTTGATGGTCAACACTCCACCCCATACAACAAAGATGTTCTAACCACCAATCTGTAAAACTTACCTTTGACTCGTTAATGGACAGGTATTGAATTAGTCATATTAGTAATCTTTGCATTTAATGTACAGTTTCAATAATAACAAATTCGAAACACGGAGTCCGTCCACGTTAGTAATTACTAAGTTGATGTTTGAACATGGGGAAGTCTTCTAGCAAGAAAATTTGGACAATAGAGCCTTTTTTAACCTCTACCTCCAACTTTTCCTGCTTTAGCTCATTAATATCTTAAAAAATCATTCTGATTTACAACCACCTTGACTTTTGTACTTCTATAATATTAATGGCATTAGCTGCAACTTACAGCATTAGAATGTCATTAACTATAATATTAAACTATAACTAATGCTGTAATAAGATCAAATTTGGAGGTATTAAAAATTTATACTAATTGATACTGCTAAGAAAACAGTTCATGCCAGATTGTTTTTAAATTTTTGGTACAATTTATGGAATCCCCTTTATTTAGAAGAAATAATTTTCCAACAGAGACAACCACCCCATATTGCTAAAAGTGTATAACAAGTTAAACATATCGAATATTGGTTGCACAAGTAATCCATCTTGTTTTTGAGATTACAAGATCACAATGTATATGAACCTAATATTAGCTGATAGTGGCAAATTCTTATGACAATACATGTGTACACTAGTCAAACTTCGTTTTTTTCATTGATTGATTTTTCATTCTGTATCTTATATTCATATTTAGACCCGACTAAATTTGAGTTAGTGCATTACAAGGCCCATTTCTAAGGGCGATTCCAACTTGATTTTTTTTCATTATCGAAGGCTCAAAGTTGAGACCTTTTGACTACGAACGAAGGAAACTCAACTATATCCAATTAAACTCAAAATCCGAGTTGCCGGTACAAGGCTAAAGAGTTCAGCAGGCCTAAGCCGTGTTGGTCTAGAAATTCAAGTCCAGTTCCACGCCATGTTTATTTACAGCCCAATAAATTAAGGGTCCAATTAAGCATAAGTTTCTCTATATACTCCTATAATATATTATTTATTTGTGGATACATATTTTCTATTTAATATCAAAAAATGCTCAATCTTATATGATGAAAATTTTACAAAAGAATATAATGATTCATGTAAATTTTATTGCCTTCATTTATTACCATGTCCGTGAATATAATTACGTTAAATTATGATTATCTTTTACTACACACAGCCCCCCAAAAAAAAAAAATGAAAGTGGATAAGAGCTAGCTATAGATGCATCGTTAATTCGTGGCTAAATTCCTCGCAAGTCCTTAATTTTTTTTCGATTGAGTTACGCTCAAAATTTATAGCTAGAACATATGAAGTCTGGGTCATGATCAATCACTTTTATAGTAATAACCCCAAGTATATGCAATGTAATGTAATTATTCTTAAACTCAAGTAATAACCAAATAGTAATTGAAAAACTCAATTATATAACAAGTAAATGCAGATTAAATGATGCCATATAAATAGAATGAAGGGATATTAATATAATTTATATTTAATAATAATTTAATTATAAAATATTTTTTACTTTAATGAGATAATTTATAATGATACAAATATTTATAATTTATTTTAGATCATAAATTTTAAAATAAAATCTTTTCTATCTTAAATTTTATGTCAAATCAAATAACACCACATTGAAATTGAAACGGAGGAAGTATACTTGTAGTTTTGGAATACAAAAATTGACTCTACTAGTGTTGGTGCAACAACCTGCCACGTGTCAGTTCCTCCATCACACATGGTAAGATGAGCACTCGATCTCTTTTTCATTACTGAAAAAAAACGAAAATTAAGTAGCCAAAAAAATATAAATACAATTTAAAAATGAAAAAGGGAGAAGAAGAAAGGATAATAAACTTGTGGAGAAGTCGCGCTACAATCACCTTCATCCTACGGCTCATATTCATCTTACCAACTATATTATCCACATTTTAAATAATCCATTATTGCTTCTCCACCAGAACCAAAGGAAAAAAAAAATAAGGCCCAATTTAGGAATTCAATGGCGTCATTGAACTTGTTCGTCCCTCCGATTGCAACCGTAACTACACAACAGAGAAGAAGAGTATACACCGCCGCTACGGCGTCGAAGAGCTCCGGCGAAAACACTGAGGAAAAATCGTTTTTGGATTTTATACTCGGGGCATTACAGAAGGAAGACCAGCTGTTGGAGACAGATCCGCTTTTGAATAAGGTAGAGGGGAAGAGTGTTAGCACCACCGCAGGTCGGAAGAACTCTGTCGCTGCTGTTCCTCCTAAAAAGAATTCCGATGGCGGAGGATTTGGCGGATTTGGTGGATTTTTTTCCAAGAAAGAATGATAAATCTTCCCTGTCAGTCTGCTTAATTTTTACCCCTTATTGCTACAGCTTCGAGTCTCAAAACACAAAAATTCTGCTTCCTTATATGAAATTTATCATCTTATTTGCTCTGTAATATTTACTCAATATTGAATTTTACAATTCATCACTTGATATGAGTTACTTATTTTCATTTATTCTAATTTATGTCATATCATTTGCTTTGATTTGATGCGAGGTCAAATGTGTGAGTTTATGATTAGCCAAACACAACGATTGAACTAAATTGACTGTGTTGCACTTGCTGTGTATAAATGTGACTGAAAAGGCAAAATGTTGAATCCAATAAGAATATGAGCACGACTTACTCAACTCTGAAAGCTAGTTAAAAAGGTGAGAATTGTCCAAAAATTATGGACCAAAATCATATATAACCAGTTTACGATGGATTGATCTCTGTGAGTTTTGGTGCCAAGAAAAAGACACTAGAATATTAGGTAGAACACAAAAGGATGGACAAGACGAATGAATCATCCTTTCCACAAAGGTGAATATTTATCGGCTAGACAAGAGATAATAAGTTTCAAATTCTGCCTCGTTAAATATGTAGCGCTTTTTTTTCCTTTCCTAAAGGTCATTTTTAATGGAATTGTATGTGGCACAGAGTTTTAAAATAATTGAAGAGGAAAATAGCAAGATTTGTTGATATCACAAGTGAACGTCTCACTATTGAGTCCAGTGGAGAATGACATGGTGCTAGGTCCAGTCTGCTAAAGGAAAGAAGCACAAACATTTAAGGTAGGGAAATATTTACATCAAAAAACCTCAAATTTCTTTGAGTATTAGTGGGAAGAAATTGGCAAATTGCTATTTTTTTAAGGCCGTTCACGAAGGGAGATTGTCAAGTCCATATAAGGAGTCAAATTTTTCCTTATCCCATCAATGTGGGACATCACATCCAGTCTCACGCTCAAGTCTGGACATGTGGTGTGTGAATAGTTCAATATTGGTAAATCATAAATTGAGATGAAACTATATACCAAGCACAATTAAGCGAAGGTTAATCATAAATTGGGATGTGACTTTGATATCAAGTAGAAAAGGATGAACCGCAAAATCTAGCTCATAAAGGAAGAATTGCTCAAGTTCATATAAGAAGTCTAATCTTTCCTCATCCCTGTGAGAGACATAAATTATGCAATGCTTAGCCACTTTTAGAATAGTTAAAGCACGGAAATTCATTCCGCTCCATTGCCATCGTTAACCATTAGATGAGGGCAAGTAACTCAAATTAGTGCGGCTATTTATGAAGTATGATGGGTGACAGGTTCGAGCACCATTCAAAGTTAGGCAAAGTTTGATTGAAATTTGACAAAAAAGAAATATCACTGCACCATTTCCATTTGGAAACATCTCCATGTACTCTTCTTCCATGGAGTTGGGCATAGATTAGCAAACTTAACAATCAAACTGAAATCTAATTTTTGTTGGAAACGCATCTATGTACTTAATAAACGTCGTTTGGTGGTTTAGGTAAAACTAAATTCTCATCGTGTTTGTGTGTACTCTAATAAAGCAAATGATAGTTGAGTTATACAAAACAGAAAACTGTACTAGTTTCGAGACATACGCACATTAGTGGACCTTATTATCAAGCCAGCAAAATGAACTTTAATTAATTGCTCACATGAATATCGTTTTCGGGGATGATTTAAAAAAAAAAAATTAACTTCCTTTTGGTACCCGAAGGATCTTATCAAACACATAATCTGGAGAATCACTGAATTCGTTTCACTAGTCAAAAGTGTAATTACATACAAAGACGAACAACACTATATAATATAATTGTGTACCTGTTACAGTTGTTAGGATAGGACACTTACACAAGAATCTTCACTTAAACTTTATAGAAATTGGAAAAGGAAGAAGGAAGAACGGAAGGGAAAAGACGTTCTTTATCTTTCTGTTTTTGTAGTTATGGGAAATAACTTTTCAAGTAGTTGCGTCTCTTTCTTTTTTAATTAATTATTAATAAATTAAATATATAATATTTATATATTATTAACTTATTAATAGCGGATTGATCCACGTGAATGACTCGATCCAATTTCCCTTAGGATCCTCAAGCAGAAAGATGTACACAGAATAAGAGGGGGGGAAAAGTAAGCAAAATGATTAAATATACCTCCAAATACAAGCCAAGCAAAGCATCAAAAATCTAATTCTCTCACCAGACGAGTTAGAGTTAAACTAAAGATTCATTTCTTGATCAATCTTATATTTCAAATTTTCCAAACTTGCTACCAATTGGTTAAGACTTTACAACAATATTACTAGTAATATATATCCCCTAAAAAAAGAAAACACTTTTCCCCTAAGTTGATCACAAATTTAAGCAAGAGCAACAAAGAAACAACATTATATACTACTAATGTAATCATAATATCTTACAACATAATTGATGAGCTAGCTAGAAACAGACTTAGATCTGGGCAAACGCGTCGATGAAGAGTTGATGAAGTTGATACAATCTTTGATGGCCTCAACTCTATGATCAGAATTGATTAATATTGGAGGATCAGATAATGGCTTATTATTTGAAGAATTAACTTTGTCTGAACTTGTTGGAGACATCATCCTCACAATAGCCACCATCTTTCCTCCTAAACGTTTGAACAATTTTATTGCTGATAATTCTGATGTTGATCTCTTGAAACTACTATATCCATTTTTCGCGTTACTATTTGTTGCTTCATCGACTCTTTTTTTATTTGAGCCTTTTTTAGACAACATTATAGAGAAAAATGATACAATTTGGAGTGAATATTGGAGGTGTCTCTTTAATAGAGAATTAAGTGATGAAAGGTGAAGGACAAGAAGGCTACTTGGTACCAATTGTTTTAATGCATTTAAAGAGTCAATTAGACATGTCATGGACAACTCTAATCAATGGGAAAGTGACTAAAAACAGTACCAACAGAATTGTCAAAATGTATTGATGAAAAATGTTCAAGTTGATTAATCTAGCCAGCTCATTTTGTGTTGAATTCATCTAGTGCTATCTCTGTCCACAATTTAATTACCACACGCTACTAGAAACAAAAGTTTTTTTTTTTTTTTTACGGTGAAGCAATGAACAATATTGTGTTATACAACATAATTTTTCTCTTTATTTCCCACTAAATGAACTCATCGACAAAACACATGATGAGAAATATAGATATTCACTTAAATACTTGAAAGCCTTCTGAATTTTTCCGTGTGAAAACACTACTTTTGTTTCTTTTCTCACTAATTCAATCAAAATATTTATGATAGTAGAAAAAGGAGAAATATTTATTAAGTAGTATCTCTTTAGGAGTCGTTTGGCACTTTGGTAGAGTGTAGCAACAAAAATGCATGTATTAATTTGATGCATTAGTAGTACCATGTTTGGTACATTTTTAATTTCTTGCTTGCACTAGTTATACATTCAATTGTGTATTAACGTGTGTATTACTAATAACATGAATTTTAGATATTAGTAATGCAACGCTTTTAATACATGCATTAGCATGATTAAAGACTCAATTGTCTGTCGAAACGTTTTTTTCATCATAAATGTGGAGGCATTTTTGTCAAAAACTTTTTTTATGCAATGCATGTTAGTTTTAGTGCATCAAATCAAACAATGCATAAATATATTCAATGTATAATTAATGCAAGTATAACTAATACATGTATTACTAATATAAATATTTATAATACACTCTATTTAACATTATTCTTATACACCTTACCACACGATGGTTTGCGTGTACAGGTAGAATTAATGTGGTAGCACTGATTGGGCTTATGATGGGAAATGTTGAAGGGGTATCCTTAGCTTGGCCCATAGTGAATGACCCTTTTGGCATTACATTTATTATAATGACCAAACATATATAAGATGAATAAATAAAGCCATAAATTGATCAGAGTTAGAATTATTTTACAAATCTTTTTAGAGATAAATGTAGATTGACACACCAATTTGAACTTTAATTTGACCCTCCACTTACATAAATGTGAATCTTAATTGTCGGCAACTACAAGTTGCCTGCCAAATTTATTCATTTAATTTGCTCAGATTTAGTCACGAGACCAACAAATTTCTACGACTCACAAAAATGACCACGGAGCCACTCAAGCAGCTCTGTTCAATATTTTCTAATTTACTCTCTCCCTCCGTCTCATTTATGTGACACACTTTGACTTGACATGGTGTTTCAAAAAAAAAAGAAGACTTTTAAAATTTATAGTCTAAAATTATTCTTATATATTTGTGTGACTGAAAATCATTTCATTAAAGGTAAAAAGAGAATTTTAAAGATAAATTATTTCCCATTTGAATAAAGTGACATTCCTTTTTGCCAAACTTTTGCGATGTCTTATTTTTATTTTTAGAAAATTTTTCACAAACAACATGTGTTATTTTGTTTCCCTCTCTGAAAAATTATGTCGGATTGTCAAATTCCCTAATTCCTTCCCCAGTCAGTACCTGCAATAAGTAAATCTAGGTGTCTCCCTCCGTCAACTTTTCTTTTCCCTATTTATAGAGATTAAGAAATAGTAAATGATGAGGCAATTTTATCAAATTACTCTTTGAATATAATAAATACGATCTTAAAAAATATAATAGGGCAATGACTATAATTAATGATAAGGATAAATTAGGAATTAAGTGTAAAATTATCTCTTGATTTCATAAAATAGGCAATATTGTTGAATATCTCAAAATAGTATAGGGCCAAATAAAATTAGACGGAGAGAATAATATTATCGGTTAAGAGTAATATTAACATCGTGAATCGTCTGTTTCTATCTCAAGAGGCTTTTCACTCTTTACTTAATGTAGAATTCAAACTAATTAATCAATGGCTCAATAAATTTTCAATTATATTAAAGGCTAAACTACCATAAATACATTTCAAGTTTAATGATAGATAAGCCTATTTATTTATTTATTTTGGTAAAACCCTTTTTATTTGTTTGTTTATGTTTACATCAAATCATATATTATAATAATTAAATGATACTCCATATTTAGGCTAAACCTTGTATATGTCGTTAAAAATTTTCCATCATGTGGGTCAAATTTGTCCGGTTCATTTGCTGAGCCATCAGAATATTAATGTTACGAGAAACTAATTAGGGGAATTATTTATTGTTTCTTTGCAAAATTAAAAGAAATCAAAAACACATGGCAAATCGTGTAAAATAAAGTAAATTAGCTTTTTCAAGATAAAAGGGATAAGTCCAAAGTAATAGAAATTTTTACATTTTTATCAAGTCACATTTAGTGTAATAGGTAATGTTATTCATTCTTTTCAAAATTAAAAATCTCACATGTCAAAGAGTTATTTGCAAATTTTATATAATGATTTGATGGTGTAATTTTTATTAAAGATACTAATTTATATATTTGAGATAATGTCTTTTCCCAACAAAGAAATCAGAAAGCCAAAGATGGTCATCCAACTATTCAAAGGGTCTAGCACAACTTTTAAAATATAAACATTGAACCACCCCATTAAGTTGTCTTTTTTAATAATAAAATTGTTCCATCATTGACAAACTTCAAAGAAAGAGTGGGCCAATATTAATAAAAAATTAAAATTTTCTCCTTATGTCGAGTTAAATTAGACTAATATTTAATTAATTTATTTGTCTGAATTTTACTTAATAGAATTGAAGAAAATTTTTGAATCTTAAATCAAATATATATATAATATCAGTGGTGGAGTCAGAATTTTAATTAGGAAGGTTTAAAATTTGAAGAAATACACGAACTAACTGAAAAGCACTTCAATATTTATTATATATACACAAAACAAATATTTTAATTTTGCATAAATAATATAATTTTTCACCAAAATATATGCTGACTCCTTCTCTATGTAGTATATACCAATATTTTTTTAAACTTAAGTCTTACGTGTCATATTGAAAGTTAAAATTACAAAATTATCAATTGAAAAAATAATTAAAAACTTGAAAATATCTCACAATAAGAAAATAATAGCCACAAGTTGGAATTTCACTCTTTTTTTTCCCCCCAAGTAGTGTACTCTGCAAAAAATAGAGTTGGTTACGTATGAACCTCACAACTATTCACTGATGATAAATCACAATCTTTGAGGATACAAGTTGCACCAATCAAGCCTACTTTTCATTATCCACCAAACTTTATTTGTACTCGATATTGTATAAAATTTATTTAAAGTTACAACAACATACCCGATGTAATTTCACAAGTGGTGTTTGGGGAGGGTAAAATGTACGCAGATCTTACCATTATCACAAAAGTAGAAAGGCTGTTTCCGGGGGACATAAAATTTATTTAAAGTTATTTTGTTAAAAAAAACACATTTTGTTTTATACGTTACTTAAAAAATCATAAATAAAATTAATCATAAATATAAAATGAAAAGAAATTAATTATTTTCCCTTTTATTTTGCAGGCTGTTCACATGATATGCTGCCAAAGGAAGATACAGATTTAATTTTCAGATGAGTAGAATTCACGGTACCTGAACCATTTTCTCCAATCATAAAATAAACAAGTGTGCGTGCCACGTCACCCCTTATATCTTAATCAAAATGGTGGGTCCCACTTACCTACTAATCCCTTTTGCTAATCTAAAATTTTCTATGGAATAATCATATATATAAATAGAAACCTTTTGGCCCATGTGTCATTCCTCCAAATATATATTTTGTGTTAAAAATCCATCTGTTTGTTGTTGATATTTTTCTCTTGAATTAATTGGAGCTATGGATTGTATTTACAAAGATCCAAAAGCACCAATTGAAGAAAGGGTAAAAGATCTTCTTTCTAAAATGACACTAAAAGAAAAGATTGGTCAAATGACTCAGATCGAAAGAGCTGTTGCTAATCCTTCTGTTATTAGAGATCTTTGTATTGGTAAGTGATTCATTAATCTCTTCTTTTTTTTCACTTATGGGTTTTTATATTGATATTGAGCTGCATTGCCTCTTTTAATCTGCTTTCAATTTTATAATCTTTAAACTAAATATACTAGAATGTTCTTTAATATTGTGGTGTCAAATGTTATTACTTCCTCTGTTTCAATTTATATGATATAGTTTGAGTTGTCACGGAGTTCAGAAATAAAGAAACACTTTGAACAACTCTCATAAATATTTGTAAGTAAGTAAGTAAATTGAAATGGAGGGAGTATTATTTGATGTTAATTTTTTTTTTAATTTTTGGGAATTTTTGTAGGGAGTGTTTTGAGTGGAGGTGGAAGTAGACCTTTTGAGAATGCAGAATCAGCTGATTGGGCTAATATGATTGATGGGTTTCAAAAGGGTGCACTTGAGTCCAGGCTTGGTATTCCTATTTTCTATGGAACTGATGCTATTCATGGCAATAATAATGTTTGGGGTGCCACTATTTTTCCTCACAACATTGGGCTTGGTGCCACCAGGTCAGTTATTAGTTGATGATTTGTTTCGACTTGATGGATAGAGTGATCTGGTACATTTATCATAAAGGTTGTGCCTTTATGTAAAAGAACTATGATTAGGTAGCAAATATCTTTAGTTCAAACTGTATGTGTATAGTTTAGTAGACAATTATGTGTCAATTCTTATCAATTGTTATGATAAGTTGCTCGCATCGAATTAAAATCTTGAATCTCCCGCTGCTTTTGTACGTAATTTGAGTTTGAAATGTATTTTGTATATATTTTTGTAGAGATGCTGATTTAGTTAGAAAGATAGGAGTGGTGACAGCACTTGAAACCAGGGCGTGTGGATCTCAGTATGCGTTTGCTCCTTGTGTCGCTGTAAGTCAAGAATTTTCGTTTATCTCTTTGTGTTTCGACTTTATTTTTGTTAATTATGGAAAAGTTGATTCAGTTTGTGCTCATAGGTATAAATTTGGCTTGACTAAGAACTATTTTGAGCAAGTCCCAATTGCTATTAATGAAGTAGAATCTTGAGAAAATTATGCATTATTCTCACAGGATACTAATTTTCCTTAACATAAAAATGTCTATCTGACATTCGTGGGATTACATTGGATATGTTGTTTAGAAATGTCTCTGTGGATGTTATCCTCAAGAAAAGTGCTAATGCAGTCTCCAGGGTATAGTGTCAGCTCTTCGTTATCAAGATTCTGCTTGAAGTAAGAGTTCCCTGAGCTGTTAGATGGGCAATTTAAGAAACTAAGTTAGATATTTGTTACAATTCTCTCTTTTTCTTCTGTGTTTCTTACAAAAATATTTTATGGCAGGTGGCCAAAGATCCTAGATGGGGAAGATTTTACGAAAGTTACAGTGAAGATACTGAAGTTGTCAGAAAGATGACCTGCCTTGTCTCGGGCTTGCAAGGTGAGCCGCCAGAAGGACACCCACATGGCTACCCTTATGTTGCTGGAAGGTAAAGATTATGATGACCATTTAGAACTTGTGTCATTTTGCGTAGAGAGAATTATTCCTCTCGAAATATGTTTCATCCTGCACAGTTGGAAGTCGTTTTATTGCAACTTTTGTTAACAAACTAGTAGAATGATTTACATGAAACTGTTATAAAGAATGATATCCTGATATAATAAAATTACCTCAAAGATTACTTATTTGGGAGATTTGCAGCTCTCTGTTGGTCTCTATAACTTGCTTTATTTCAAATACGGAAAATGTTGATACTAGTTTCTTGATTCCAGAAATTCTGTCATGGCAAGTGCAAAGCATTTTGTTGGTGATGGGGCAACTGAGCATGGTATAAATGAAGGAAATACGATAGCATCGCATGATGATATGTTTCGTATCCACCTAGCACCATATAAAGACTGTATCTACCAAGGAGTTTGCACTGTTATGGCCTCCTACTCCAGCTGGAATGGAGACAAAATGCACTCTCATCGATATCTTTTAACAGAGGTCTTGAAAGAGAAGCTTGGATTCAAGGTAAACAATGGATTGGCAAATGTATGCCTGGGATGTTGAGAAGCTTTTTTATTACTATAAAAGCAATATTCTGGTGCAGGGTCTCTTGATTACGGACTGGGAGGCACTCCAACGGCTTACTGACCCTCATGATTCTGATTATCGTCAATCAGTCAAGTTAACAATTAATGCTGGAATTGATATGGTAGGGTTGAATTAAAGCTTGTGTTGGAAGCCAAAAATAGCAGCTTTTTAGACTAACTCACACTATTCGTTTGCATTTTGTGAATATTTGCAGGTAATGGTGCCATTCAGATATGAATTATTTTTGGAGAAGCTGCTATCACTGGTAGAATCAGGGGAGATACCGATGACCAGAATAGATGACGCTGTTGAAAGAATCTTGAGAGTCAAATTTGTTGCTGGATTATTTGAACATCCGTTTACAGATAGATCGTTGATAGATTTGGTTGGTTGCAAGGTATTCTTACTTATTTCTATTGCCTATTTGTATTAGTTTACATTTTTAAGAGTACAAAATCATCTCATACTGGTAACAATCGCATAACATGATCAGGAAAGAACCGCTTCTTAGAAGAAACTCCAATTTAAAATGGATTAATAGCCTCCCACCCACCCCTCTTTAAATATAAGAATTGTCACTGCTGATGTTGAAACTGTTTTCTGGAACTTTGTCTATCACACTCTTCGCGGAATGCTCAAGTTTTAACATGTTACCAATATTTGTTCTATTCAATTGCTGTTCGCTTCTCCAGTAGACTCTTCTATGGTTTTCTTTTTATGGAATTCTAAATAGTATATTTCACTATTTGTTCTATTCAATTGCTGATGTTCTCTTCTCCATTAGACTCTTCTATGCTTTTCTTTATATGGAACTCTAACTAGCAGTTCACTATATATTGTCTTACATTAGAATAATAGCGATTCTGCATTTCACTATCTTGGATCTGTTTTAACTCAAGGCACATAGAGAGCTGGCACGTGAAGCTGTTCGCAAATCCTTAGTTTTGTTGAAAAATGGAAAAGATCCAAAGAAACCATTTCTTCCTTTAGATAAGACCGCCAAAAAGATCCTTGTTGCTGGAACTCATGCTGATGATCTTGGGTACCAGTGTGGAGGATGGACAGCTACATGGACAGGACTCAGTGGCAGAATCACAGTTGGTAAGTACTTTCTGATTACTCGTCTCGCCCTAACATGATTCTTATAAATTCTCACTTGCAGTTACTTTATGAATTATCGTAATCTCAACTAGTTACATGATCCCTTTTTCGTAGGCACAACCATAATGGATGCATTACGGGAGATGTTGGGAAACAACACAGAAATAGTCTTTGAGCCAAATCCTACACCAGAAACTTTTTCTAATCAAGACTTCTCTTTTGCTATCGTGGCGATTGGTGAGGGTCCATATTGTGAAACTGGCGGTGATGATCCAGAACTAAAAATTCCATTTAATGGAACAGAAATTGCAACTTTTGTTGCTGACAGAGTTCCGACTGTGACGATTCTCATTTCTGGAAGACCTATGGTTATAGAACCAGCTCTCTTGGAAAAAGTTGATGCATTTGTTGCAGCTTGGTTGCCTGGAACTGAAGGAGCCGGAATCACAGACGTCCTTTTTGGAGATTATCCATTTCAAGGGAAACTACCTGTGACATGGTTTAAAACTGTCGATCAAATTCCAATGCATGTTCATGGGAACTCCAATCCTCTATTTCCTTTCGGATTTGGTCTTACAACCTAAACAAGCCGGACATCCAAGGATCCAACATCGCCATACCAGCCAGTAATTCTTTGGTGAGGTCCTCGAGGAGACCTTCAACTGTAATTTTGCTCCTGAAGGGAGAAGTCAACTAGATATAAATAGTCATA
>JAPFFP010000094.1:22484260-22494360 GCA_026153255.1 Solanum medicagineum | reverse complement strand
TGGTGAGGTCCTCGAGGAGACCTTCAACTGTAATTTTGCTCCTGAAGGGAGAAGTCAACTAGATATAAATAGTCATATATTATTGTTGCATCTCAAATAACAAAAAAAAGAACAGAAGCACTGGCTATATCTTCATGTATGATGTTCAATCAATATTATGAATTTCATGATGGTTATCTCAATTCTGAGATTTCATTTCGCCTTTTCCTATTAGAGGTTATCGCCTTAACAGGACGTATATTCAAGTTATGGTAATTTGTATGATTTATACTCCGAAGCTTTGGTTTGGTGGTAAGAGCACAGTGCATGATGTATGAGTTGTGTACATTTCACAAGGAACAGATCCATTATCGACCGAGTTTGCCTGTGGAGATTGAAAAAAGGATTTCTTTTTTTCCCTCTGGTAAGGAAGAAAATGTTGGGTAATGCCGACATCCTGTCTATGGCAAAGCCCATGAGGGGACTGGGTTAATCCGGATCGGAGTCATGATTGTACATGGCGCTTGCATGGCGGACTTGGTTAAGAAATGAAGTTACGTCTTTGCTATTAGCTTTTGGCATAATGGTAAGCATTTAACCTCCCACGCGAGATCATTCAAAGATCTCTCTGGTCCACTGGGAGACCCCAGTTAACTTTTTCTCAACCATATCAGCATCATTTTTGTAAAATGTAAACGAGGTCCAAAACATGATCCAATGGAATATCTTCCAAGAACAAGAATCAGAATATTGCAATCCGAATGTAATTTTTCGAAAAAAATAAATAAGGGAAACAACTTTTGTATGCCGAAAGTGTTAAGATGTTGGACTTTCATGTGTGGTTGCAGTTGGTGAAAGAGGAGATGAAAATTGGAATAAATTGACTTAGTGGCTTCCCTTTGCAACTTGTAGATTATTATTATGCTCTTCTCTTTCTTTTTTCACAAAAGAATGTTACTTTTGTCACTTCCTCTGTGCAACTGTTCTTAGTAAGACCAATTAAGCATAATGATCTTGATGAGTTTGAATTTGAATATACTACCAAAAAACTAGATGCTACTTTTGCTTCGGCAGTTAGAGCAACCAAACAACGCATTAAAGTGCGCACACGCTTCAATTGAAAATAGTTATATGCACTCAGTGTTCACATCAAACCAACAATTTAACTATAACAGTTACAAGCTTCTTGGAGAATTAAAAACATGTTGATATCATCGAGGAGTAGTAGTGAGATTTTGTGTTCTAATAGAAGAAAAGTTTAATGTCCTTTGTTTCCAAGGAAGAGGCAATTTTTCTTTTTCTTTTTCACTTGTTTTTTTATTTAATTTAATGAAAAAAAGTTGGTATGATAAAGCATATAAAATTACAAAGCAATCATATAGGGTGTTGATTAGAAAAATAATACAGCACTCGTGCAATAGTCATGCCAAATTTGACTACTGAATTTAAGAAACTTTTGAAGTGAATGTGTCTAAAAGAGAAAGTGATTGCAATTGATTACCAAAACACAAAAAGAAAGAAAGAACAACTCATTTTTTAATAAGAAAAATCTGCTATGAATCTTACCTTTGAATTCTTAGATCACGTTAGTTTACTAATTAATCTTTATTTTCCAAAAGGATCTCTTGAATAAGATCTACAAAAAGGACACATAATCTCCAAGAAAGAGGAAAGGTGGGGTGTAGATTTTGGATTACAAGGAAGGTTTGAAGAATAGGATGCTTGATATAGTGGAGTCTAGACTCAACTTTTATTGGAAAGCTTGCAAGTCAAGCGCGGGCAAGTAAACTTGTCTTGGCAAATAGAAGCAGATTCAAAATTTCAACTTGATATCTTCAATATTTACGAGTTCATAATTTAATACGTAAGGATGTTTTAGTGATTTTTCGCATACATAGTTAAGCTTCATGTCAAAAAAAATGCAGAGTTAAACAGAACCCATGGAACCCACGCTCTTTTAAGTTGTTGAATAAGTGCTTACTGACTCAGCCAATTTGCACTCACCATCCAATTGCAGTGCTTCTTTGTTCAGTCTAATTGGCTTATTGTCACTGTGCCAAAAGCTGGTACACTTTTTTCCTTGAATCAATTATACAACAACGTGACAAATTAGAGTGTATGCAGACGTCTCCGCCTTGAGAGGTACAGAGGTTGTTTCCAATAGACCCTCGATTCAAGTAAATACATATCAAAGCAGATACAAAGGAAAGCATGACAAAGCATTCTGAAAAGAGGAAAAAAGGAACAGAGGGGGCACTCATCCGAGTATTGTTCTTGCCCAACCACGCTTATCATTTGAAAATATTGTGTACTTCTCTCCAGAGTCTTGAAGTACTGGTTTTTTGTTCCATCAATAGGGAAACCATGGCATCCAAAAGAATAGGCCAAATCTGTGAGGAATATCCAGTGTCACTACTATCAACAGTCAAGATACAAATGCCATAAGTTTCTAAAGGACTTTTACTTGTCTGTGGTTTCCATTTAGAGTATAATAGCTAGTGATATTGCATGATCTTCCTGAAATGCACATAAAGATATAAGGAAATAACAGTCAATCAGATCATTTTCCTTGCATCTCTTGTAATTCTATTATGCCCTCAAAAGGATTTTACAGGTTTCCATCCGTTCCTCTATGCTCATCTTATATGAACTCCACTTGTACTATGGTTTTTTAAGTACAGACTACAGAGACTTTAAGGATTTTTTGGAGTTCCTAGAAGGACACAACTAACTCATGGCTTACTTGAAGTGCCAATCAACATATTCACAAGACAAGAGACACCGATAAAAGCAGAAACAAAAGCTAACATACTGAATTGAAAATAAGCTTTTTTCTTAAGGCAATGATCAAAGTTCTGATATTCTGGATATGCCTATGGTTATGCTTGATGGTACTGATGTGCTGATTGCATCTGAAAATGCATACTTTGGGATCCAAAGTAAGGTTCATGCATAGCACCTCTTTGTAAGCTTTGGCTTTGCATTTTCGTATTCCCATAAGAGTTTCCTCCATAAAGAGAGGACATGAACAAACTTCCTTGTGCAGAATTGAACCCCATGGCTGTCCCATTATTGACCTGACTCCACTGAAATGGCATTTTGTGCATGGCATTGGCAGCCGATTTTGGCTGCTGGGAAATCACAGTGGATTGATCAGGTGAAGTTGGTTTCTGGTAATCCGGCGAAAGCGTTTGGTTATCATTGAGATTTATTGTTGTAATGTCATGAATACTCGCCCGTCTTTTATCTTTTCCACCAGAAAGCTGTCTAATAAAGTACTTCTGAGCATGACTAGCCACTTGAGTTGGAGTTCTAGTAACAACAAAGTTACGTGAAATGTTCCTCCAATCCCCCTTTCCATACTTTTTAAGCCCCATTAGAAACAACCTAACCAAGAATCAAGAAAATTCCCTCGTCAATACAAACATCAACAATCTATAGAAATTAACATATCAAAACCAAGCCTATACTCAGCAATCAAGATTCACAAGCAATAGTAAACTTAAAATATTTATACTACTTTTCGGGGTTTCTCACATGTATGCGGAAAAAAATGAGTTCAATTAAATCTACGCGTAACGCTCTAGGTCCGCCTCTGAATTGTCAACTTGTCACATATATAATATTAGCTGGCACTACATTATTCCACTGCCTACCATGTTTTGCCAAGTTGTTTGGTGCACTAAGTGATATAGGGATACAAAAAACAAGAGAAAAATTATAGGGTGGTCCATACACAAAGTAGCTATACATGCATTAATAAAAAAAACAAACAGGAAAAAAAAGCAACGCACAGGAAGAAAACAATAACAATAACATAGCCAGTGGAATCTCAAAGTGGAGTTTGGGAGTGTAAAAATGTACGCGGAGAAAAATAGGAAAGGAAGATAAAAAGGGCGACTAATAACAAAAAGCACATGATACCAAGTGAATACGAAATAATTAACAGGCAGACACAGAGAAAACAATGATGAAGAAATTAGAATTAAACTCACTTATGTTCTTCCTCTGTCCATGGAATACCCTTCTTCCTCTCTTGTTCTGGAGGCCTATTAGATAAAGGCCTTTTGCCTCCAACAACATAAGATTGTTTATATCCATCAAAGCTATGACTATTCCCCCATTCTAATGTAAAAGGTGAAGTACTATATCCAGGAATAGTAATTAATCCAGCTTCTATTCTGCTCACATCATCTTCTAATTCTTTATATTGCCTAATCACATCATTAACTGATTTGCCTGGAACCATTTCTGCAACTCTTTGCCATCTATCTGGTGTATCTTTATCAAACAAGGCAAGAGCATTCTCAAAGGCTTTGTTTTCAGCTGGAGTCCATTTTGTGCTCTTTCCCTCATCAAGAAACCAGCTTGAACTTGAAAGATAAGGAGCTGGCGATAGAATCTCCATAACACCTCAACTCACAAAGGTCAAAATTTCACACAAAGTTACAAGAAAGACAATTCAAGACAGCATTTTTATGAAGTAGAGGAAGTTTTGGGGGAAAACCCAAGAGGAGAAATGCAGAGATGTGGGGGTTTTACAATGGAAAAAACATCAGTGTTAAATCAACAAGTCAGCATCTACAAAAGGAATCAGAATACCCTTTTAACCATAGCCACCTCCCCAACCTGAGGAATCTTGAAAAGACTCTAACTTTTCAATGTCAAAAGAAAAATCCTAGATGTTTTGATAATCTTTAATAAACAAATAAAAAAGGGGAGGTAAACTAAAACAGACAAAGATTATCTCAGACCAAGTTAAATCCAAGAAAATCTTCTCATTAAGATCTGAACTTTACATAAACAGTGAAAGCAAGAAAGTAGAAGGCTATTAACCCTGAAAATGAGAGAACTTTCTAGAATTAGAGCTCAGTAGCTGAAGGAAATCAAGATTATCCTAAAAGCTGAATTTTTTTACAACCCCAAGTGAGTAAATAGTACAAAGACTCTGAATTTGAGAATTCTTGGGGAAGAAAAGGAAAAGAGCAGAGGAAATTTGTGTCTGCTTTCTTCCTTTTTCCCTTTATGACTGAACAATCAAAGAAAAAGAGAGAGAAAGCAAGAAAAGGATGGTAAAGAAGAGGACCAACAAGAAATAAGTATAAACAATCACAAGCTATAAGCTTTAGAGGAATTAATTTAATTTTACTTTCCCAAAAAAAAAAATTATTAGAGTTTTTGGAGGAGAGAGGAGCTGAAGGTGGTGGATTATGATTGGATGGGAATGGTGCTTGTGGATACTGCAACTTATGAAAAAAGTTTTCTTATTATAGTACACAACTCCTTCTACCTCTCCTTTTTAATTCAAAATTAGAAGGAAAAAAATAGTGTACTTTTTTGTCTTCATTTATCAGGTACAATTGAAATTTCAAAATTTAAAATTAAATTACAAAAAATAATAACTTAAAAGATATAAAAAAAAATTCAATCAAGAGAAAACTAAGTTGACTCTAAAAATTTCAACTGAATGAAATACTTAATATGGAAAAACATCTTTACTTTATTCTATGCTATCCCTACCTCAATTTTCATTATGCACTTTGATTACAAATGAAATTTAAGAAGTAATAATAATTTATAATAAATTTTATATATTTTGATAATTATAAATTATGTTATTATTACAATAATTACTTAGTAAGATTCTATAAGTAGGATATGAGGAGGATAAAATGTACGCAAACCTTACCACTATTTTTATATAGATAGAAAGACAATTTTCGAAGCCCGTCATCTCTATAATTTATTTTATTATTAATAATAATAAATTTTAAGATTAAAATATTTGGTTGGAACAAATTATTTTAAAACATTACATTATTTTTTAAAAAATTTTTAAGGTGAATGAAATATAATTTAGCTGATTCAATGAAGTTCACCTAAACAGAAAACTTATAATTGGTGAATGGGCCCCTAGTTCATACAGGCAAGTGGCAACCCACTAAGTAGGCGTTTGAATAATATTTTGCGTTAAATTTTAAAAAAGAAAAAGAATTAACTTCATGTTTAAGTAGAAAAAAAGTATTATAAAGTTAACTTGCATAAGAAATTTATATTTCACTCTAATATATATGTGTTGTTTAAGCGATCACGATTATTTATCAAAAATTACTAACGATGTTTTATTATCCACGATCTCTCAAAGCAAAGGAAGGAGAATATTTTATTTAAATCAAATTTAGTTGAAATTTTCAACAAATATAAATGACAAAATTATATAATAAAATCTTTCGGCTTTTGCTACTTAGATTTATTAAATTATTATTATGATTTGTGTAATTAGCAAAAGGGAATTTATTTGATGACTCATGTTGCTGTCAACAGGTCGAATGTCCAAACCAATCACTTTTCATGATCCATAATTAAGGTCAGTGATTGACCTACTAATTAGGATTAATGTTTGACTCATTTTTTCAACAAAGGGTATTAAGACCGTTCATTAAGATTAATATATTAAATTTTAAACACTAAACACTAATTAACAGAACTTTATTATTGTCAACCTCTAGTTTATTGATTATTATTATTAGTGAGTGTCCTATTGTCTCAGCTCAAATGGCTTCTATTTAGCTGATTTGGAACTTCATAATTAAGATTTTTACTTTTTGAACTATACTCTGAAATAAAAGTTTATATCAAAATTGTTTGATGCCTCTAGGACATAGCAAACACTAGGCGCAAGAAAAATATTTACTAGTAAAAATGATCAATTTAACTTTCATCGATTAAAATAATATAATTTATGCTTTTGTATTGGATAGAGATCGAATTGAATATGTGATCAAAACAAGAAGTGGCACATGTCAGAAATTTAGTGAAAACAACAAATGTTATTTTTAAAACATGAAAAGATAAAAGTAAACGCAATTGTGAAAGGTCCTGAATGAATACAATGAGAGCTGATGACATATTAGATCTGTTAAGTGGAATTGTTAAGTGGGTCCTCCAAATGGAGGGTCACATGCAATAATTCAACCCACATACAATTTCAATTTAAATTTGGCGTCTAATTTGTCAAATTAGGCATGTTATTCAAACAAAGTTGGCCACCAACTTTGTTGAATTCTCAACAAGAGTAGGCAAATCTTGCCTATAGAAAGAGCGATTCAGCTCCTTCATTTGGCATCAAAAAGAGAGGGAAAAAAAGACGGAGAGTCACAGAGAGAAAGAGAAAAATATTGTGTATTTTTTTCTCTTCTGTAAGGTATATACCATATACTATAAAATAAAATAGTCTGTGAAGAAAAACAGAGTATGTGCTTAGGAAATATTTTCCTAAAAGAAATAGTGTGACAAAAATAGTAAGACTATTTTTAGTATTTTTCTCTGAGAGCCTACTGTTTGTAATAATAGAGGAAATTGTACATTTGTGCCTACTATTTGTAATAATAGAAGAAATATAATAGAAATGTTGATTTGTGGACGTAGTCCAAAGTTTTGGGTGAACCACATTAAATTTTTTGGTGTATATTTTGCTTTATTTGTTCCTCTTAAATTTTATTACTCACTCCTTGCGTAGGCCTCAACAAGTGGTATGAGAGCCTGGTGTAGGTTCATGGCATAAGAGGTAAAGACAAGCATAATGATCAATCTGAACGGTTCAAACTACCATGTCTGGAGAAGCAAAATGAAGGATCTTCTCATAATTACGAAGATGCACTTGCCGATATTCTCTACCGTCAAACCGGAAAAGATGTCCGAAGATGAGTGAGTGTTTGAGCATGAACGAGTTTGTGGATATATTCGACACTTTGTCGATAATAACATTTACAATCATATTTGTAACGAAACTCATGCCAGAAAACTGTGGAATAAGCTGGAGCAGTTGTATGCTTCAAAGACCGGCAATAACGAAATATTTTACTTAACCCTGTTGATGGAAGTAAAAAATATCAAGAAAACACTTGTGTAGCTGATCACCTAAATAACATAGAAGGAATGGTGGACCAACTATCGACAATGGGCATAAAGTTTGATGATGAGAAAATTGCTCTTATGATTTTAGCTTCTTTACCAAAGTCATGGGAAACTTTAAAAGTTTCTTTGACAAATACTGCACCAAACGGTGTACTAAGCATGGAAGCTGTTAAGAGCAGTATATTAAATGAAGAAATGAGACGTAGATCTCAAGTTTCAACTTCTTTCTCAGAATCAAAAGTTCTGATTACTGAAAAGGCGGGAAGAAGTCAAGTGAAGGGTTCAAGCTCCAGAGACAGGAGTCGAGGAAAGTCAAACAAATATACAAATGTCGAGTGCCATTACTGCAAGAAGAAAGGTCACATCAAGCAATTTTGCCGAAAATTCAAGAGTGACCGGCAAAATAATAGAGACAAGAAGGGAAAGGCAAACAGTGATGATGAACAAGGAAATTTTATCGACGAGTTCAACATCAGTTGTGACAATGAGATTGTTAGTCAATTAACTCAAGAGACAAGTTGGGTAATTGATAGTGGTGCAACCATTTACAGCATACCACACAAAAACTTCTTCTCATCTTACACACATGGAGACTATGGTGTTGTAAAGATGGGAAATGGAAACCTGTCAAAAGTTATTGGCAAGGGAGATGTCTGTTTGGAAACAGATAACGGCATGAAACTTCTTTTAAAACATGTAAGGCACATCTCCGACATGCGCCTAAATTTAATTTCTATAGGCAAGCTTGATGATAAAGGTTTTCAAAACAATTTTGGAAATGGAAAATGGAAGCGTTCTAAAGGCTTTCTTATCATTGCGAGATGACACAGACTCTTAAAACTATATGTGATGCAAGCAAAGGTCTCTAATGTATCTATAAATGTGACGAAAAATGAAAATATCGCACGTTTGTGGCATAAGAGACTTTGGCATGCTGGTGAAAAAGGGATGTCTAAATTGGTGAAAGATAAAGTTCTACTTGATTTAGATCAGGTATCATTGAAGAAATAAGATTGTCTTGCTGGGAAACAGAACAAAGTCTCTTTCTATAGTTCTCCACTTTCCAGAATGGAGAATGTTTTAGATCTGATTCACTCTAATGTGTGTGGTACACTACCGAAGTCACTTGGTAGAGCTAGATATTTTGTGACCTTCATCGATGACCATTCGAGGAAGACTTGCGCTTATACCATTAAGTCTAAGGAACAAGTGCTAGGAGTCTTCGAACAATTCCATGCCTCAGTTGAGAGAGAAACTGGGAAGAACATCAAGTGTGTCCGCACAGACAATGGCGGAGAGTATGTTGGATCATTCATGCTTATTGCAAAAGGCATAGTATTAGACATCATAGGACGCCTCCAAAGACACCACAGTTAAATGGTTTAGCTGAGAGGATGAATCTAACCTTGATAGAAAGAATAAGGTGTTTACTCTTTCATTCAAAGCTAGATAAATCTTTTTGGGGTTAAACACTACTTATCACAGTGTATGTCCTAAACCGCTCACCATGTGCTCCACTTTAATATGAGGTTCCGAAGAAAATTTGGTCAGGCAAGAATATATTTCTTACAAACATTTACGAGTATTTGGGTGCAACGCCTTTGTTCATGTTCTAAAGGATGAAAGGCAAAAACTAGATGTCAAAGCACGACAGTGTGTGTTTATTGGCTATGGTCAAGATGAATTTGGCTATAGGTTCTATGATCCAGTGCACAAGAAGCTGATTAGGAGTCGAGATGTTGTCTTTATTGAAGTTCAAACTATTAAGGATATAAATAAAGCAGACAAAGAAGGCTTTACTCTTACAGATGATTCAACAAGCTTAAAGTTGAATTCTCCAATAGAAGTACCGACTCAAGTTGAAGATGAGGTTCATGATGACCATCCGCAAGATGCAAATGATGAAGGTATTCCCCAGAAAGATGAACCAGAAGAAGAGAATGTTAATGGTGGTCACACTCAACCACCAATAGCTGGAGAGTCTCCTATACCTTTAAGAAGATCTAGTAGAAATGTAGAGCCTTCTACTAGGTACCCAGTTGATCAGTGGGTTATACTGACTTACGGGAGAGAATCGGAAAGCTTCAGCGAGGCAATGGACGATGAAAACAAAGAAAAATGGAATTAGAAGCCATGCAAGATGAAATGAAATCCTTGCATGAGAATAAAACGTTTGATCTCGTGAAGTTGCCTAATGGTAAAAG
>JAPFFP010000094.1:22461195-22484160 GCA_026153255.1 Solanum medicagineum | reverse complement strand
AACAACAACAACAACAACATACCCCAGTGCCTCAAAAGGCTCCCGCTCATTGCGGAGTGAGGGGGGTCGGATGTACGCAGCCTAACCCCTATATATATATATATATATATACACGTATCTTTAATTTAAAATCATAAGATTCAAAACAGTTCTTTATATATATATATATTTTTAATTATGTGTAACTCATCACTTAAAATACCTTCTTCTTGATAGGTGCGTCCAAAAAGCTATGGACAAAAAGTCTTTGGATAAGTGATGAGTTATAGGAGTATTAAACTGGTGTTCCCATAAAATTTCAAGAGCCAAAGACTGGTAAAAGTTTTCACTCCAGATGGGTAAAAAATATTTGCAGAATTTAAGGTGAGTGAGGAGTTTTATTATTACTAAAAATGTATAGAAGAATAAGAAAAGAATAATGTTTTGGCCTTTCAACAAATACAACAAAGCATCCCCTTCTCATTTCTCAAGTGACCAACTACTCCACTGATTTCTTTGCTCTCTCCCCCATTCCATTTCAAAATTATTGCTGAAAAAAAGAGCATAATTTCGATAGACATCTTCTCAAATCTTGTTTGGGTACGGAGGGGCGTGGTTAGATGGTTAAAAATTCTTTTACTTTTAACTAAAATCTGTGTTCGAGTTGTGAAAATGAAGAAACTTTTTATGAAAAACGACTTTAAAAAGGATGAATGTTCGGACATTTTTTTTTGGACAGTTAGCCCCTACCCCAAGTAAACCCCAAACCCATACATAAATTCACACTGCGAAAGTATAATTTCTTATGTTCACGTTCGTTTCTCACTTTTAATATATTTCAAAATTTTCATATGTTTTATTCTTGGCATGAGGAGCTTATTTCTCAAATTATTTTTTCAGACTCAATACTAAATACTACCTTCGTCACATTTTATGTGGTACCTTTGACTTGGCATGGTATTTAAGAAAAAAAGAAAAACTTTTAAAACTTGTAGTCTAAAATCATTGTTATAGATATTTGTGTGATGGGAATCATTTCATTAAGGGTAAAAAAGAAATTTTAAATGTAAATTGTTTTCCATCAGAGTAAAATGAAATTATCTTTATCAATTAATATGGTTATTATATAAAATTTCTTATCAATTATTATTTATTAAGAGACATGTAAGGTTGAAGTAAAAGTAAATATAAACGACAAAAAGTCGTTACCAGCTTCTTTGAAGGATCGTGGGCCTTGGTGGGCCCAAATATCGGCCCATTACTAATACCGGCGAAGCAACTCAATTAGCTTTGGCGGAGCAATCCCTTTCTTGTCCTGATCTGTTTCATGGCTTCATTATTGATCCTTCTGTTGCGCGATGATCAATAGTGTTTTCATTCATTCTTCAGCATGAATCGAATCCTCGATTTATCAGTTAATGATAGAAGTTATAATCACTTGAGCGAGTCTCGTTCTTGATTTGGGTCTAACAATAATTTCTTTTTATCTATTGAACATAAGAAAATAAGTAAGAAACCATGTATATTTATGGAGACATAGCTACCTTGTCTTCTCTCTAATAAATTCAACCTTAACCGTGATAAGTTATGTGATTAGCTTTGATTAGACAACTCATTTGACAAATCCAATCAGCTTAATGGGTGTTCACATGACAGTTTGGTGGTTAAAATGGTTTAACATTAAAACAGAAAGAAGTTGGTACTAGATTCTTTTTCCAACTCCCTTTTACAAGATTAACTTTATCTAAAGGTTGCATGTTTGGTAAATTTAGGAGGAAATTATTTTCTTTAGAATACTTTCAATTTTGTACATGTTTGGCATGGTCATAAAAAATAAGTTCTATAAATGACGTTTCACTCTAATTGTCTCTCCTTAGTCCTTGCTTGAAATCCCGAGCCAACCAGCTTCATACCACCTCATCCTCATATAATGCTCTTGAAATAATATTTTCTGTTTATTTATAAAATATTATAAATAAAATATTTTGTCGAGTACATTTTGATACATACAAAGTACCCAAAATGAATCAACTAAGCTGAAATCAACGTTCTGGATCTGCGATAATTTTATGTATAGTCTCTATTCTTACTGCACCAACTTATTGTTTGTTCGTAGGGTCTTTGATGGATATAATTGGAGTTTTGCCATCATCCTCATTATTCTGCTTTTTATTAATTTTGTCACATCTTGCTTGGACGACCTTACTGCATATTATTAATTATTTTTTTTTGGACAATTAAGTACTAAATAAACATGTGAAATTTGAAGAGAGTTCAGTGTACGTAGACCATTTCTCTAGCCTTGTAGATATCCAAATGTTGCTTCGACAGACCCTAAACTTAGATAAAAATTGCCAAGCAGTTTGAAAGAAAAGGATATCGTCCTCCAAAAGTTTAAAGACAAAAAGCCAATTCTAGAGCCAAATATATAGATGAGGAATCTTCCTTAAAGACAGTTTTAAATTTACATAGTTCTAATCGATGATCAATCCATTAAATATACGTTTTACTAAACACAAAATTTAAAACAATAAAGAAAATTTTATAATTTTAAATTAAATACGTAAATAATGTACCAAAATCTCATTTGAATTTTATCGTCTTTAAATGTCGGTGTTAAAAGCTTACTACATTTTAAAAGTGACATTTTATTAAAAAAATTGATTAATTACGAAGAAATAAAAACATATAATAGAGCAATAGTTGGACGAGCATTGATATTTAAACAACTCTATTCGTTTTATTTTATATATATTAGTTTGATTAAGTATGAAATTTAAGGAAAATGAGAAAGCTTTTGATTCTTGTAATTTTAAACTAATGAGATATATAATACATCTTAATAAAATGTATAGTTCTTTTTTAAACCCTCAGACTTAAAGAATATAGAGAGAGATATTTTGATTTCTTGATTACAAAATAAGAGATCGATGAGTGACTTTAGACGTTCAAAAAATTCAAATTTTAAATATTATAATTTTATTTTTAAAACTCTCTAAGTTAAAATTCTAAATTTGTGAATGATTTAGTAGTAGTGGACATTAACAAGTACATAGAGAGTAGAGACTTATCTAGTTTATAATCATCAATTTGGAGCAATGGTGAACCAAGGTCGACTAGTTAGTTAGCAAAAGCTTTATTCTTCTTTTGTTTTGTTTCTTATCCGGTTCAGCATCTAGTACTCATATAAAAGTATGATTAATTTAGATTTGTATCGAAAAATTTTATATTAAAAATATAATACTTCTAATAAAGATAATTTCGTACTCAAATTCAAATCAAAAATTTAATAATAAATGAAAGACTACTTATCACTTTATCACATGTCTGGTCGATAGCAAAAATCATTACAATGATTTATGTCTTTAGTAATTGGTTTCACATGTATCATGTTTCACTGTTGGCTTGTCATAAAGCCCATCACTCCTCGAAAGACTAAATGCTCCTATTAATGCTACGAGCTACTTGTAGCACCACAGTTAATAGGAAACGTGTCAATTAGCAACAAGGCCTATTTTCACTTCTTCATTTGGCCCTCATACAAATTGGAGAACTTTTTGAATTAATTTGATAGCTGATTTACACATGCGTTAGGTAGGTGTTAAATTATATTCTTTTTGTTCGTTTTTATTTGTCATTATTTTAATTATTGAGATTAAATTGTATAAGTTTTAATTAATATTTTAAAATATATTTTTTTATCATATTAATATGAGAAGGATTGTAACTCATAATATTTTTTTTGTATAACTTTCAATCATCTAAATTTTAGATTTCAAATATTAAATTTAGTTACTTCATTTTAGCTTTGAGGTTTAGTTAACTTAATTTCAAAAAGCGAAATAGTGATAAGTAATGGAGTATCATGTTTGGTAAATAATGGAAAAGTAAGTTAGTCATGTCTAAAATTAATATACTCCCTTCGTGTAAAAAATAATGACCTAGTTTGATTTGACATGAAGTTTATGAAAATAAAAAAAAATTAAATTTTGTGGTCATAAATTAAAGTTATTTTAAATGTACCATAATGTCTTTTAATCTTGTGATTTTAAACATGTTACGTGAAAAGTTGAAATTAAAGTTTGCCCAAAAAGAAAAGGAATCATTCTTTTTAAAACATACTCAAAAAAAAAATCATTCCTTTTTAAATGAAGAAAATAATATTTAATTTGTAATTAAAAATTCTTAAATATAACAAAAAAAAAAACCGTATAATCTATGCCTACATAAAACATAACATCATTCGCTCATAATTAATTCCTTCGTAACTATAATCAACTACCAAACGATCCCTCGTTTGTTTTCATATATACAACTCAATAAAGTGGGCAAAATAAGGTGGATTCAAAGTTTGTAGACTTAGAAATTTAAATCGCCTTTGCGTGAGACAAATAATAATACTTAATTTCCTAACTAATGTCAATTATAGAAGACATATAATAAAAAATTAAATTTTTTGTGCCTCTTTTTATCCCTGAATATGGAAAGAATTTGTTGAAAACTTCACTTTCAAATAAATTTTGTAAGTAATTTAAATTTAATCGGAATTTCAATATTAAAGTTTTGACACACGTATTAAAAAAAGAAAAAAGGGCAAATTGCAGAGAGCGGAGGTGTCCTTTTGTGACACGATTCAGAGTCACTAGAGCCCACTCTACATCACTTGTCCGTCATTTATTCCTTTCCCAGTTGGATACTTTCTTTACATTTTTTTTTCTCTTTTTCAACATTAAAAAATTTGTAATTATTGACATTCAAGAATAAAATATATACTATACATATTATTATTAAAAGTCTCTAAAGAACATGTGCACTTGTTTATAAATGAAATTATTGTGTTAAAAAAAATAGCAAGAACTTGCTGACAATCAAAATAATAATTAGGTCATTTCAATAAAAATTTGATGGGACCGGGTGGTAAATAATAAAATTATCAAATTTATTTTTTTAATATAAAATTCATTTGTGAAGCTAAATTTAATCTGAGTAATAGATGATACGAAACGAAAAAAAAATCATCCAAAATTGAGAAAAATAACTTTTGGTGTCCTCCAACTCCTCCCGAATATAATAATATAGTGGGAAAAAATTATAAATTGTTGAACACTTTATTTCATGAACTTTCTAGTCTTCAATTCTTTTTTCTCTTTTGGTCATAATTTCTACGTTGCTAATATAAAGTGATAAAGACTTATTATATATGGCGCTCCTCCCACTAAATTTCAACTTTTACTAAATGATGAGCATCCCTACTTAAGATGAATAATAATAAAAAATAAAAATTTGTGCAAGGTGATGTGATGTCAAATATAAATAGTTAGTGTTAAATTAATCCCAACTATAATTAAGAGGTATTTGACCATTATAGTTTGGATACAATAGTTTATTGTGTCATAGGCAATAGACATGTTGATAAGAATGTTTCCACGTTTAGATTGAAAATGAGAATTCTGAACATTTTATAAAATTTGATATTTAGTTTTTTTTTAATTTTTGTACAAGTCTTTAGAGTGTGAGTTTGCTGTAAGACCTAATATAATATGGTATTAGAATCAGAATCATTGGCTTTGATTGTGTAGAATTTGTGAATATACGCTCGACTCTTGAGTGTCACTCTTTGACTTGGAAAGTGTAATCCAGATAGAAAATTTCCAGATCTGAACATGAGGTAGGATTAGGGGCAAAGCTACCCTTTTTATATGTATATAGTAAATATATTGAACTCGCTGCGACTAGTTTGTGTGATTACTTTTTTAAATTTTGAACCTCCTTAATGTCAATCGTGGCTCTGCCACTAAGTAGGATGTTGATGAAAATGATGCCACATCACATCTAGACTAGAACTCTTGTTCCTTATAAGACTCGACCAATTCTCTCCTCTTCGACCTATCTAGTTTACTGAGTGTGAGTTAAGTCTAAAACCTAATTTAACAATACATGACTATATATTAATTTTTCCTAGGGAAAAAGATGAGTTTTGCCATTTTCCCATTATTTTATCTCTAATTCTCACTGTTGCTAGCCAAAAAAATAATTAAACACAAGTATATTAACCCCTGGAATCGTAGATTAGAAGCATAAATTGATTCTATAAGTGGAATTACAAAAAGTAGGCTTATGAATTGGATTAATTAGAAGAACAATAAAGCAAAGAACAAAATCATTCACTTTGTCGAATAGTGTCGTTATGCCAAATAAATTACCATTTTTTTTCAAATCTGTTTAGTGCAGAAACTTTTGAGATTAGCTGATAATTTCATTCCCAAAATAGATTATCTAAGTACTCGAAAGCCAATGAAAATTCAAAAAGTGGCAAGATTAATTTAGGTTGCGTGCAAAATTGTTCATTAGACAAATAACATGGTCTCACTAAAGCTATGACAACTATAAAAAGTACAAAAGTAATCAGCAGTTTTCTAATTTTTTTTTAGTCCTTAAATCCTTTGTGGACATAAATAAAAATATTACTTCGTCCATCTATTTTTATTTTTTTATTATATTTAAAATTAAAATTGTGTTTGAAGTATATATTCAATTTTTTCAAATTAAGTAAACAGCATTTTGAAATGAAAAGAAAAATCATAGACAAATGGACCTTTAGAAAAAATTCAAGAAATTTCAAACTCAATTATCACGAATTTTCACACTGGCTTGGCTTTTTTCAATTGACACCAACTTCAAGATTTAATTTATATATTTTTTATTTTCAATATTTGTATAAATTTTTTAACAACAAGAGTTCAACTAGATGCTGACCCATCATATCAACGTAAAGATACTGTTCCCCTTTTTTGCCTTTGTTTTTATAATATCATGTCCAATAAAATTTCACAAATAAAATTTTAAAAGAATAGTGCGTATGTAATTTAATCACTATCTTGAAAAAATAAAAAAATTATTTCCAATAAATCTTGAATGAAAGTGTAGCCAAATCAACAAGAAAAAAACATACATTATTGAATAATTATATGAAAAATAATAGAGAAAAGAATAGTTATTAACAACTAATAATAGGAGTACTAATAATATTATTAATAAGGAAAATTCGACAACGCTTACATAGTACATTTAAAACTTGCAAAATTAGGTCTTAAATTTAACTTACACCCTAAAATCTAACTCGTAAGGAGAAAGATTCTCCAAACCTTATAAGGAGTCCACTCATATCATTAATTACCAATGTAAGACTTGTCATTCTTGGAACATCTCACCTCACGCTTAGTACTTATCATCTGGTATATGGACAATTTTTAATTTTTGATGGGCTCAACATTGAGCGAGATGCGTCCTGCTCTGATACCATGTAACTTTATAAGTAGTCTACCCACCTCATTAACCATCAATGTGAAAATTTTGTCATTCTTCAGCAAAACTTAATTCTCGAGTTCTCTTATCTCTTATCTAGACTCATATTCTGATAAACTATAATTATGTCACCTATTTTAATATTTTTCTACCTACTCCCCCTCTCCTAAAACTCATACTTTCTCTTTAAAATGATCGGTAGAAAAGGGTAAAGGGCAGTGGCGTACACGGGATCTTTTCTAAGCAGTTTCATCATTTAAACGACAAAAATAGCTCAAGAGGAAAATTAATGAAAATTTTGCTTTAAACATCCAAAAATTTAAGGCCACACTAATAGTAAACTGTATTAAAAAAAAATATTTTGGTTGAATAATATAAGACAAAATTGTAAATTAAAAAATAAATTTTCTACTCTTTATATTAGGTAATATTTTGAAATTTCAAATTAAATTACTCTAGTCTTTATAATAATAGTTGCAAACAAATGACTTAACATTTTATAAAGTACATGAAAAAATTATACGTCTTTTACTAAAAACTGATTTAGATGACTAATTTTGTTGGATAACTCTTGTCAAGGAATAAAAAAAATGAGCAGATCACTATAATAATTTATCGTAAACTCGATGAGATTTCATGTTTTGAAAGGTATACATAATATCCTCATTAGGAATGTAACTAAATACTTCCTTTTCTATATAAATAGCCAAATAACCACTCAAAATTTCGTTATCTATTTGATTTCGTAAGTTAGACCTAATCAATTTCATTGTAAAGAACCTTTTTTAGAATAATACCACTCCATTAAATTTAAACTAAGATCATATAATCTACCTAATTAGTAATTTAGGATCAAATAAAAGAGGATTGCAGATAATATAATAAATGATCCGTAGTCAATTCGTCATGTGTAAATGCAAAAAATAAAAAATAAAATATAAGTAAATTTTTATCTATTGAATGAATCCTAAATTATTTCACTGTAATAAATAAATAGAAAAAATAAAACTATTATCATGAACAAATAAAAATAAAAAGTTTAGGCATGTAATAAAAAAAAGAATGAAACAAAAATACTAACATGACATAGAGATTTGAGATGCCGAATTAGGATGATTGATGGACAAGAATTTTTTTTTAAGAAACTCACAAATCACAAATGCATAGGTTAATTTTGAATGAATTAGAGTGAATTCCTAAGTTATTCAAGACTACAATTTAAAGAAAAAAAAGAAAAGAAAAAAACTGCAGATTTTAAGACTATCTTTAAGAGAAAAAAATAATAAGAAAAGTGATTTAAAGGGGAAAAGAAGGAGAAAAAACTGCACATTTTAAGAGGAAAAAAAAAAAAGAAAGGGAAAAACAGCGGGGAGGAAACGAACTCAAGACATTCAGTTCATCCCCAAGTGCCTTAACCACTAAGCTAAAAGCAAATTATTATAAATGATGTCCTTTTAATTATTTTAACATTCAATATTTATTTTAATATATATCTATATATATACTCAATAAATTTTTCCGACGAAATCATATCACGTGACACCCGATGACTCTACCTAAATCCGCCTCTGGTAAAGGGGAGCATAGTAGTTGGTGAGCATGTTCATAATAATTTAGAGGAAGAAGCAAAAATACAAAGATGAATATAAAAACATTAGGAGTGGGATTAATTCAATATATAAATGATAGTCCATTATAGGAAATGAGTTGTCACTTGGTAATAAAACCACTAACATTTTTTGTTTCCATTAAAGGAAAGATTCCTTATTTCTCTCTCTTGCCTTTCCTAAAATGAAAAGTCAAAATAAGTCGGAGCATGTGATTCTGATTTCGGTAAGCGTGTGCATCATAACTCACGTGGACACGCCTGCACCCTGCAGTTCTTTCCTCTCAAAATTAATTTAACTAATTGTTTGGTTTTACTTTTTAAAAATCATAATGTTATAATGTCACTCCCTCTCCGCCAATAATAGTTATTCATTATTAATTTAATATAGTGATTAAAAAATAGTGAATAATCAGTTTAATTTTACCATATTACCCTTTGAATATAAATACAATGTTTTGAGAATATAATAAAAATAGTTATAATTAATGATAAAAGTAAATTAGGAACTAAAAGTAAACTAATCTCTTGATTTCACAATGGATGGAGGAAGTATTCCCTCTCTTCACTTGTACTTGTCCTTATTTCGTTTTTCGAGGTCAATTGGACAAAACTTCAAAACTGAATTTAATATTTAAAATCTAAAATTTTGATGGTTGAAAACTATAGGAAAAATAATATAAGTTGCAATCCTTCTCATATTAATATAATAAAAAAATACATCTTAAAATGTTCATCAAAACTCATATAGTTTGATCTCGACAAGGGGAATAGTGACAAGTACAAGTGGAGAGGGGAATATATTTTATTTGGTTTTTAATTCTAAGTTGCAGAGATAATGTGGAGATCTTTATTACTCCTAATTTTATGTTAGGAAGAGATATGAATTATATCCGTAAATATGGTGCGGGAAGTTATATGTTAGTGTTAGTCAATTAAACATTATCAATGTAAATAATTTCAATCTTTCAATATACAAAACATTAACTCTTTATTCTATTTGCTTTACAACTCCACATTTTCATGATAATTCAAATCACAGAAGAAAATTAGCAAATTAATTTTGGTACGCTTGTTTAAGTATGTCATGGAGTTAAAATAGCAATATGTCACAAGAAATGCATGAAATATTCAATCATTACAAAAAGGTACACGTAGCAGACATTAACCTCAATTTTCATTAAAAAGCCAACAACTTTAGAAGGGAAAAAACGTGTATTAAAGCATAAGTGGCTTATGCTTTGTTCATCTCCATGCCCAATTTCCATTTTAGGAAGGTGCAAGTCCAACGCACAAAGGTCATAAATTGTGCAATATCACATTAGATGTTGTGGAAGTTGGAAAAAAAACAACATTAACCATGTTATAAAGTTTGGGTATTGCTTTTATTTGAAGTGACAGGTAAAATAATCATATTACAAAATTTGGGTGTGTTTTTGGTTTGTGTTAAACCAAACAACCCCTTAAAAGCTGCTGGTCCATGCAAGTTAAGTTTACCTTTAATTGGGCCAGAAATTGAAGTTGACGCAAATGCTTTTGCTCGTGGCATCCTATTGGGCCTAGTAAGATTTGATATAGGGCCATTTGCACTTTTGTCCCAAATTTGTGCTCGTCTTTTATTTGACAAAATATCACAACTAAGCAAACATCGACTAACTAATTAATTAACATAGTTATAATTTTTTATAATTGTAATTTACGGTCAATACTTAATAAAATGGATATATATTATCATTCTAATTATATAAATACAGAATTTGTATAATTTTATTCTTGATTGTATAAATTCAAAATTTTCCCAATTGTATAAATTTATAATTTGTATACGCTTATCCTAGCTTGTATGTAATCATCATGTTGATACATTTGGTTTGTATAACCTCTAAAGAAGCTCCTGAATCTATAACTACAAAATTTATATATATACTTACCTTATTTGTATATCAATAGTAAATTATACAAATAAATTTGTATATTAACAACAAACTGTATAAATAGAATTATCCTTTATTAGCTATGAAATGTAATTAGGTAAAATGTAGTTAAGGAACACAATTAGGGCCAACAAGTGACAAGTTGGAAGCTACTTTTTCTATTTTATATATTTAAAGTTACAATGTTTCTTAGTGTTAACCAAATATTGGAGAAATATAGTGTCATTTTCTTTCCTACTAGTCCATTTTCTCTGTCAAAAAAGAAAAGAAAAGAAAAGAGCAATTTATTATTATTAATAATAATAAAAAATGTAGTAAAGCATATATTGGGAGAACATTACCTCAATAATAATTTACAACTTCTCACAAAACATTAGCATAAAATAAGTTCATATATTACAAACTTGACACCTTTGATATTCAAACTTTTTTTTTTTTAAGGAAATAAATTGCTTACTCATAGCAACTTTTTTGCTTGCTCAAACAAACTCATACCAGTAAATTTACTCTGAAAAATATACACACATAAATAGTAGGAATTCTTAACATTTTGGTAGATCTTTGGGAGGAGGTAAAAGAGATTCATTAGGTCCATTTCCATTATCTACCACAAAAGCCATCTTAAGTCCCCATGTTGTGTGCACCTCCAAATGGCAATGTAAAAACCAAACCCCTGCAAAATCAACAAGAGAAACAAGTGAATTTATCTACTTGACACATTCTTGATTGCTTGAGACAAAGCAATTCCCTCAACACAGCTTAAGTCCGTCAAGCCTGTACGAATAGTGAAGCAGTATAGATTTTGTTGGTTGTTAGACCAAACGGAAAGCATGGGAAAAAGATGCACAAACGAAACTAAAAATAACGAATTTCTCAGGAGCAATATCAACTGCCTTGGTCAATCTGCTAAAAGAATTCCATAAATATCTTGCAAAGATATTGTACTGAATGATTGGATCGATCGTAATAGATAGATAGTCTCAAATAGACAGCCTTGCATATGTAAGAATTTTTTTTGTTTTTACAAAGTTTAATGAAAGAATATTTACCCTAAAATATAACTAAACGTTACGTGTCATAACAAATGAGATGAACATCTTGGAAGATAACACTCCTACCGTATTGATAGTTGTAATTTTTTTATACTGTTAATATATATAAACTTTACCTGGATTATTTGCACGGAACCTAATAGCGACCCACCCACCAGAAGGGGCATTTATTGTATTCCTCTCAACAGGATCAACAAGGTTGAACTTTTTAGAATCTTCTTTTGGATCAAAATTTCCTTTGCCTCTTCCAACAACAAAAAAATTGAAACCATGTAAATGCATTGGATGATTTTCAGGGCTCAATAATCCTGTATCTTGCAATATTAATTGGACATTTGAATTATATTCAAGTCTATAAAGTCTAGTCCCTTCCATTGTCCTCAAATTTTCTGGTGGAATCCCTGTATAATCAAAGACATATTGTGGATTTCCAGGGAAATCATCAGTAAACACTCCACTTTTGTTGAAAAAATGTGCACCAAGTAATGACACACTTGGCATAACAAATGTAACATTATTAATAGCTGCGACGATACGAAATCCCCTGTAACATGTTGCACAAGGGCTGAGTCCAAGACTAATGATGAAAAATAGGGAATGATCAATTTTCATTGGGACTTTTGCTGGATATGTTTTCGAATTCAAGCTTCTGAGTGAGTCCATGAATTTCATCGCGATAGAGGTGGCGTTTCTAGACGGTGGCACGGTGAATGTGGTGGAAGAAATATTTGTGCCTATGTATTGTAAAGTTGCAGTAGCTGTTTTGTTATTCACCAAGATTGGAGCATCCATATAGGGTGATGTTACCATTAAGTATTTTCCACTTTTATGATTTGCTGATAAAATGACATTTGTTGTTTGTCCTGGAGCTGTTAAAATTGTCTCTGTTTCGAAGGGTTTAACATAGGCAGCATCTACTTCTACCACAGTCAGATTGTGGCCAGCAATCTTGAAGAAAAGTTCTTCATTCAGTGCAGCATTGATGATTCTCAGTAGGTATTTCCTGCCTGGTTCCACTAGGAAATTGAATCCTTCCGTGGATCATCACAAGCAAATAAAAATAAGTATATGGGAAACAGAATTATATGCAAACACTATTTAATTTTTAAAATAAAACGACCCGGAAGCTGCGATGAGTCAGAATTTGAACCTTACAAGTTAACGACAACATACCTAGTGAAATCCCTCAAGTAGGGTCTGAATAGAAAGACTGTTTCTGAAAGACCTTCATCTCAAAAATATCATTCCAAAAGCAGAAAATCTTACGAGTTAACGATTCTGAAATTTATTTTTGAACATATTTAATGATTTTTTTACACAAATGTTGGATTTAGATTAAAATTATTGTTATGCCAGATAGTGGCGGAGCCATCATTTTCATCAAGGATGTTCATACTTTTCAAATATGGACAGATAATTTTTGTATCAACGGTGTCTACCAATTGATATATATCAAAATTTTTATATTTAACCTATATATTCAAAAAAGTTTTCCAACGAAAGGTGTTCATCTGACCACCCTTGGCAAATGTAGCTCCGCCCCTAAATTTATTGCCGCATGTTCATGTTATATTCTACCTCCGTCCCTGAGTGGAAGAGGGACGACTGTGACTTAGACCTTGTGCACTATGTATGTATAGTAGATTTGGAACTCGATAAGTTAGATTTCATGGGGTAGAATTCCAAATTTAAACTCGTAAAAGTTCAAATTTTGAATCTGTCTCTGCATATGAGGAAAAAAATATATATGAATTTTACCTTGTGATGAACAAGTAGAGACAGGACCAGGAAGGCCATTGATGGTGTGAGCATCAGAAATATTAGGTGGCAAACCTGATTGTGTTGCTTCATCAACTACAGCTTCAACATCTGACTTCCACCATTCACCTATCAATTGCGCCACAAAATTTGTAGATAGAGAAGACAAAAATAAAAAAGGAATCAACCTTGGAAAGGATATCATCATGGAGTAAGTAATCTTGATTTGACAACACAAAAATCCAGTAATAACTTGTTATAATCAGGGGCGGAGCTAGAATTCTAGTTACAGGTACATCAAAATTCAATAGCTTTTTTCTAGAATCCAGAATTTATAAACTCAAAATTTTGAATCCACCTAAGCCATTCACTTACCTAAAATGATGACAACTTCCTTATTGGGCTTTGAGAATGGATATGGCAAGTCAAGCTTAGGGAGTATAACAATAGCACCATGGACAGTGGCCCTAAGCCAGAGTATATGTGCATGCCAAAATAATGTTCCTCTTTGCTCTGTCACTGTAAAGTTGTACACAAAGCTTTTTCCTGGCTGTATTGGACATTGCGCTATATAGGCCGGTCCATCGGCCCAACATGTTCGAATTTGTTTCACTCCATGCCTGTTCAACATCAAGTACATTAATCGAAGAATTAACCTAAAGAGCCGTCTATCCAAGCGCGCGACTTTGCCTACAGATCATGTAATTTTGCTCAGTTCTTATTCATATTTTTGAAGAAAATTGTAGGATAGAAAATAGAGAACCAACCAGTGGATGGAAAGATTATAGTGAACTTGGTTGACAACTTTTATAAGTAATGTATCATCTTCCCTAGCATAAATAGTTGGACCAGGAAATTTTCCATTTACTGTTACAGTAGGCTTAGTTGAGCATAATCTTGTTATATTTCTCATCATCACCTGCATTTACAAAATCTCAGCTTGGATAACAAATCGACAAATTGAAATTGAATTTGAGCCGATTAAGATGTGCAACATGTCGATAATGTTATGTTTTCGTACATCGACACGAAATAATGAACTTACATTGAATTTATAATGACGGATATTGCCTCTGCATTCTACCAACACTGGCCACAAGAAAGCTAACACAACCAAAATTCTCAGCCATTCTACTTTTTTGATCACCATATTTTGATCTCTTTCTCTTATAATTTGATCTATTTACTTAGTGTAATAAGTAAACCTTATGTGTATATATAGTCTCTATAGTTATTAGGAAATTCATTTTAATTAACTAGTTTGGTGGATAAACTATTAGATGCTTCAATGGGAAGATCAAGCTTATGTTTTGATACTCTAATTTTCTCCCCTTATAATTTACACAAAGTTGTTGCATATAATTGAAATGGTAAACTCCTTTTTGAAGGAAGGCTGACATGGCAACATGCATCCAAGATTAATCCTAACTTTAACACTTAAAAAGTTTCATGATCTATGTTGATGAGAATGATCCCACGTTCGACCGGAGCGAGTAACTTTGACTCCTAATAAGACTTGTAGTGAATTATGTCCAATACCTAATTTGACACGATATCAGTCCATTAGGTTCGATATGAGGGCGCCCTCGGATTGCACATGAGTTGTGAATATACTCCCAATCTTTGAATGTCACGCTCTAGTCTAGGTAATGAAACCACAGATAAAGAATGTCTGGATCTGGATGGGATGGGGAATGATCGCACATCAGACAAGGACAAAATTCTGGGCTCCTTATTAACAATTCTCCACCCTTTGAGCTAACATTTGGAATGTATGTTAGGCCCAAGACCTAACTTGACGATTTAAGTTATAATCAATAACAACACAAAGTTGCATTATAATTGTAATTTAACTAATTATAGCTAGTCATTTACTTTAATTTTTCATGTAACTACAAACTTATAGGCAATTACGCACAAGCATCTTTTTGATGACCCGATAGTGTGAAAAATTCAATTCATACCAAACCTCAAGGGAATCGAAGTCAAACTCAAAATTTAATATCTCACTTTGAACTTAGGTTAGTCCAACTATATCTTTAATTTGGTTCAATTACAACAAAGTAAATCAAACTTAGCTTAACATGACCAAACAAAGAGATCAAACTCTAGTTTTGTCCATGAAAAAACTTGAAGTCAAAAAGATGACATTTGCAAAAATTGAAACAGTACTAACTAAAGCTTATCAAAAGTTACTTATAGTAAATTAAATACTAATAAAACTCAGCATTAGGTTATATTAACATAGCGTTTCACATGATTCAAAGCAGATAATTGAAACCTAGAGGGGACTTAATTAAGACATTACAGTCAGAGATATTGAGCATTAATTAAAAAGGCTTTTCTAATTAGTAAGACTATAGTTATACAGTTTGTCAAGTAAGTATTATTGAAAAAATGAGCTGTATGTTGGTTGTATTATTTCTCTTAAGAAACAGTTTTAGGTGAGTTGTTTTAATACTTCCAGAAGAGTTTGAAAAGTTATTTTGTGGAAGAAAGAAGTGGGGAAAAAGACAAGGTTGAAGTTAGAGAGTGACTATCATAGATACTAAAAATTTTAGTAGTTCTGTTGACGGGTTATTTGAATTTTCATTTTATTGGTGAGGATTCAATACTCCACGTACGTTCTTATAGTGGATCTTACATATTGCAAGTTCGAAATAATCAGATTTGAGCTAGTAAATTTCAAGCATAGAGCAAAAAAAGAAAAGAGATTTAAAAAAAAAAAGAAGAGTGTATCTCACTATTTAATAATTTCGTATTAGTCAAGTTAGATACACCACCGATTTCAGATTTTGATTCAGATACATATATCAAATATACTAGATATATGGAGGCGAGCGAGCGAGAAATGCGAGATAGGAGAGAGACGAGCAAGAGAGTCAGTGTATCCAGTATATACACTAATCACATTAGATACATGTGTCTAATAACTAGATACATATGGAGAGAGTTGAGCGAGAGAGCTAGTATATCTCAAATACATGCGAATCATGCTTGGATACAATCATGTGGAACAAAATATACCTAATTTGACCTGCATGTAACACAACTACATGTATAAAGTAAATGTAGTAGGGAAGATAATTTCTAAAACTCAAGTGAAGACACGCAATTTGATCCTAAACAAGTATGGTTCGCTCAAAAATCAATCTAGTGTCTGGAGATGGCCTCCTCTGGGCTCTGGCAATGTTGGGCCTGGACAATTTGCTTACTTCCCTTGGCTGGGCTTCATCTGCTAAAATATTGGGCCTGGACATTCGTTTTGCTCAGATTTCACATGTGTCCACTTTGATGTGATTATGAAGTTATATATATCTAGATTAAAAGGAAATGATTAAGGACGTACGTGGTATAAAACAGAATCAGTTAATGAATACAACAACAATAATTTTAAAAAATAATAATTTATTCCTTCCCATCAGTGTGAACTGTAAACTAGGAATTTATGACCAAATTGCTTAAATTGTTATGCCGGAAAAAAATAAGTCTTTCATTTAAAAAAATAATTATAATGGACATTATTGATTGATGGATCTGGGTGCTATACGTTGACTAATCATCAGATAAAAATAGGGATAAATTTCATAAATGATCGTCATATAATTACTCCCTCAGGCTTATTTTATATTTTATGCGATATTCTTATTTTTTTTTAGTATCACACAAATATCTCAAGCTTCTTTCAGATCGCAAATTTTAAATTTTTTTTTAAATATAATATTCTTGTCAACTTAACAACGACACATATAATAAAACGAAGAAAATATAATTTTAAAAAAATTATATAATTATATTTTCTAATAAAAAAACACAAAAAATATCATCATCCGAGAAATAAGATCGTGCTTCGTTTTGGACCACCTAGGATAGTCAATTGTTTCATTTTCAATCTAGTTGACTTAAATGAGCACATGTCCAACGTCAGGTGTAGAAGTATGGAACACATAAATTTTTTTATATGCTTAAAGTTGAATTTGGAAGAAAATAATTATTTATGAAGGGAAAAAACTTACAAGCTGTTGTGGATGAAAAATATTATTTCTGCCGATGACACATTTGGGAAGATTAATACGGTGTGTATATTTAAATTTATACATATGAAAATTTATACTAAATCATATTAATTGTATACGTACTCTTATTACTTTAAATTTATCATTCTTTAATACTCTTTCATTCACTTTTACTTGTCAAATCTTGATTCACAAGAGTCAACTTGACTTATTATTGAATCTAAATTGAATTAAATTAATTTACTATTTTAAATATAAATATTCAAAAATAATATAAAAAATACTATTGCATAAATTAATTAATTTACTTAATTCTTTTCATATTAATATGATTAAAAAATATATCGTAAAATATTTATCAAAATTTATACAATTAAATTCTCAAAATATGAACATATATCAAGTAAAAATAAACGTAGAGAGTACTAATATCTGATATAATTAATGCAAGTATGTATTTTTCAAAAAAAAAAAAAAAGAGAGCATTAGGCAGAAGAATGTTCAAAGCATTTGTAGAATAACCTTTATTAGATAGTTGTCAGTTGATTTAAACGCTGACTAGTGAACATTTTCTCCACAACGAATCAAATTTGAACAGAAGGAACGTACATACTATAATTAGTATTTTCTCTATTCTTTTTTAGTAATCGTGTTATATTTTTTGAATTGAAAGTTAATTTAGCTATTTCTCAAAGTTAAAATTAGATTGTATTGATGTCATAATTTCAAAATACGTTTATATATTAAAAAACTATCCAAAAAGTACTATAGATCAAACTCCCTTTGTCTCAATTTATGCAACATTTTTTTTCGTCTGTTAAAAAAAATTATCACGTTATGCTGATTGGAGAGAGTTTAATTTAAAAAATTCCCCTTTAACTCTCAATGAAATAATTCTTAACCACATAAATATTTAAAAATTATTTTAAATTATAAATTTCAAAAATTATTTTTCGTTAGTGTTAGGTCGGCCCCAGGGTGATGAATGAGAGTGAACATAATAATGAAGCAAAGGTGGTCATCAATTAGAGGTTTTATTCTGTCTTCTCTTTGTCAAAGTTTGTGCTAATTGGAATTCATACTAATGTGTGGTTTGGCCCATTTGCCAACTTTCACTTTCTTGATTTTCCTCTTTTCACACCTGCACCATCGCACTAAATGAAAATCCAACTTTCTTGTGTGCCAACGAAATGCCTACATCAATTCAGGATGCACTTTTGGTCTAAATAAGTAGTATTAGACCAAAAAATTATTACAATTACGACTCTTTATACTCGAAAAAAAGTATTGTGATTTAATAATTATTTAACTATTCGTATTTCATGTGAAATAATTGAATCATTATTCAATAGCTTCTTCCGCCTCTAGTTTTATTGACCTAACGTCAAAACGGCATGTCTTGGGGTGCCGCACAACTTGACATTTAACTCCTTCTCCACTTCATTGTTTATAAGCTACTTTCCTCTGTTTATATTTATTTGTCACTGTTTCATTTTTTAGGTCAAATTGATTAAACTTCAAAGCTAAATTTAATATTTGAAATTTATAATTTAGATAGTCGAAAATTATATGAAAAATTACTATAAGTTGCAATCCTTCTCTTATTAATATGATGAAAAAATTCAACTAAAATATTGATAAAAATTCATATAATTTGACCTTGATAAATAAAATAGTGATAAATAAAAATAAACTAAGGGAGTATTATTTATGCAGATTATTTAAGTTTGTCAACGATTAGACAAGCAAACAAATAAATAGATCCATCACCATAATGCCGTATTAAGAAATACAATTTAAATGTACTATTTTACTAATATAAAAGTTGAGATTACACATTATTATTGTATAATGGCAAAGTGTTGAGGAGGTCACTAATTTAATTCCTTAAAACCTCTAATTTTTTAAATTGATAAATGACTAATCACATGCACTAGATCAGTCAACTGGCAGTAATGCCGGCAGTTTGACACAGAGTTTTTTAAAAAAAAGAAGTTGGTTATTTAAAATAAATTATACATATCTATTTGGTTAAAAATTATTTTAATAAAAATAAAATTATTATTTTTAAATTTTATTTTGAAGCTGATTAAAAGAAAATAAGTCATATAAATTAAGATAAAAGGAGTATATATTATCCAACCAAATTACTAGTATATTACTCCTAGTCCATACCAAGTGAATTGTTGAAACTCTTCGTAATTTAAAATAAATAAATTATTCAAAATTAAGAAAAGTAATCAGATTTTTTTGTATGTATCCTTGTTTTTGATGAGGCCTTTTAAACTACTTTACGGTTGTAGGAGAATCGTGGAGGAAAAAATCGAAGGATAATAGTGAAAAGTAGATTCAAATTTTTATCTTTAAATTTTTTTGCTTAAAAAAATATGTTACTCTCTTTTTTGTTATCATAATTTCTTTTTTGAGAGTTTAATGATATAAATTTTCATTAATATTTTATAATACATATTTTTAGTATATTAATATAAAATACAATTTATAATAAGATAATTTTTAAATATTTAAATTTTTATTTTAAAATATTAAAATAATATAATTTTATTTAACTTTAAAATTTTATATAAAATTAAATCTTCAAAAACATAATATAATAATTAAAAAGATGGTGAGAATATATATCTCAATAAAAATTCAGTTTACTGAATAATATAGTATCAAATAATTTTGTTTGCACATGAAGTATGCATATACTATAGAGGTCACATGTCAATCCATTTAATGCTAGGAACAGGAAAAAAACTTTATTCAAAGCTTTTTGGATTACTGCATTGCTTCATTTATATATCATTTTCCCCACCCACCTCACTCTTGGAGCTTATCTTTTTCTTTTCTTTTTACTACTCCTTTATATCTATTTAAAGCACAACATTTTCTTGATTCCCTAATGTATTATTAGTACAGCAATTCAGCTTAGAACCCAACAAAGAATTTCAAATTCAGGTATGTACTATACCATTTTGTTGTTACTATTAAAGTCAGCAGTAGATTTTAAAGTTCTTTTTTTTTTTGAAGAAAATTCCAATATCTTGAAATTTTTTTTAAAAAACTTCTGATTTGCAGCATATAGAAAGGCCATGGGAGAAGTTTCTGCTGAAGATGATTTGTATACTAAAGATGGTACAGTTGATTTTCGAAATAATCCTGCTAAGAAGAATGAAACTGGAACTTGGAAAGCTTGCCCTTTTATCTTAGGTAAACTCAAAATTACTTTTTTTAAGAAATTATTTGATCCATTTGTGGTTAAATACAAGAAATATCTGAAGTGGGGTTGTGTTGATTCTTGATATTTGTTGGCAGGAAATGAGTGTTGTGAAAGATTGGCATATTATGGGATGAGTACGAATCTTGTTCTGTATTTCAAGAAAAGGCTCAACCAACATAGTGCTACAGCTTCAAAGAATGTCTCAAATTGGTCTGGAACATGTTACATAACACCCTTAATTGGGGCATTTCTTGCTGATGCCTATTTAGGAAGATACTGGACAATTGCTTGTTTCTCCATCATCTATGTTATTGTAAGTTTTATCATCTGTTGAATTACATTTGCTGTTTACTGTAACGCTGTCACTTGCCTTAGAAACTAAAAGAAGAAAAATCTGGTCTACAGGTTGTTGAGTTCAGCAGTTTTAGTTTAGATTCCCTATATGTGTTAAAAAGATACACTAAATATGTACAAATATTGAATTTTGAGTCCAATAACTCAATTGGTGAATGAGTTCAGTAGTATTTGAACCCATAAACTTCAAATAGCTGGGTCTGCATATGCTGACACCGATATGCTGATCGTGTGAAGGATGAATAATCAGGGGCAAAATGAAATTTTTTTGGAGCCTATGCCAAAATTCCTTCACCAATTCGTTGAGTTATGATGATTTGTGAAAGAATGAAAGAATAAATACATACATAACCAAAGTTTCAACTTAAATTCCCTTTATGTTAAACTTAGCAGCATATACTCTATCCTCCCCAGTTTGTTGTTGAAACTTAGAAGCATAAATATGTCTCTTGCAGGGGATGACTCTGTTGACATTGTCAGCTTCTGTCTCAGGCCTAAAGCCAAGTTGTTCTGAGGAAGGTGTCTGTCACCCAAAGGAAGTGCAAACGGCAATTTGCTTTGTCGCACTTTACCTCATAGCATTGGGTACTGGTGGAATTAAGCCCTGCGTTTCATCTTACGGGGCAGATCAGTTTGATGATTCTGATGAGGTTGAGAAGAAACACAAGTCATCTTTCTTTAATTGGTTTTATTTTTCAATTAATATCGGTGCTCTTGTTGCTTCTTCTGTGCTTGTTTGGATACAAGATAATGTGGGCTGGGGATGGGGTTTTGGAATTCCGGCAGTGACCATGGGCATTGCTGTTGTAAGCTTCTTTTCTGGTACTCGATTGTATCGTAACCAGAAACCTGGAGGGAGCCCTCTGACACGCATATGTCAAGTTCTGGTTGCATCCTTTAGAAAATTTAAAGTTAGCGTGCCTGAAGATAAGTCTCTCTTGTATGAGACCACAGATGAAGAGTCTGTAATCACGGGGAGTCGCAAGCTTGATCATACAAAAGACCTTAGGTGAGCATCTGTGAGCTGGTTGTGCTTTTCTTCTTTTTTCGGGTGTTGACTTGTGTTTACACAGTCCCATGGAATGATTCAATTACAATGAAAGATTTAGTGATACTTTACTGGACTTAAAAAACATGTACACTGGGTACTAAACTCATTGATCCGTTGTCTTTGCCGTCCTCATTGTCTGATGTCAAATTGTATCAACTTTCTTTTCATTTTTGATATTTTTCCTGTTGCCATATGGTAAATGATGATATTAATGATTTATGCACTGATGAAATGATGCAGTTTCTTTGACAAGGCAGCAGTGCAGACAGAATCTGACCATACGAAAGGCAATATAGGCTCGTGGAGACTCTGCACTGTGACCCAAGTTGAGGAGCTCAAATCCATTATACGGTTGCTACCTATATGGGCCACGGGGATCATATTTAGTACTGTATATGGTCAAATGAGTACCTTATTTGTGTTGCAAGGAGCGGCCATGAACACTCGTGTGGGAAATTCCACCTTCAAAATTCCACCAGCATCACTTAGCATTTTCGACACTCTGAGTGTCATATTCTGGGTTCCCATCTATGACCAATTTATTGTCCCAGTTGCTAGGAAGATTACAGGTCACAAGAATGGCTTAACACAACTACAGAGAATGGGCACCGGCCTCTTCATATCCATCTTTGCCATGATATCTGCCGGTATTCTGGAGTTCTATCGGCTAAAATATGTGAAAAGGCA
>JAPFFP010000094.1:22447124-22458182 GCA_026153255.1 Solanum medicagineum | reverse complement strand
ATCCTATCAAAAGTTCACTTTCTACCCACATTTGTACCAACCACTAGTGCCAATGAGGCACTCTCAGGGATGGGACCTAGCACACTTTCCACATGAGGGATGGCTACAAAGCCTTTGAGCCATACTCTCTTGTGATTGGAAACCCTAAGCTTTGATGTTTTTTCAACCCCTATTCACTCCTGGCCCTTGGTGTAGCTACACTGGCAGATGAATGTACTAGTCCAGATGACTTGGGCTAAAAGGATGACCGATTCCCTCTTGTTACGCACTTTTTGCTGGTCTCGTGGCTAGATGTCACTGACATTTTGTTTCGATACTCCTCCCAGTCCTTCAACTTCTTCCCTCCACTTACTACAATTAAGTCATCATTCTATCCATATCTATATTTCTTACTAGCATAGCTATCCTACCTTTCGTGGTAGTCGATCGGGAGAGCCCAACTATGAACAAACTCATCTTGCTCCTCATAATCACCACCATATCCGGAGTGTAGTGGGATACGTGTGTGAACTTAAGGCCATCCAATACTGTGCTTCATCACTGCTGAGATGACATCAGCAATGTTAAGTCCACTTAGTTGTCCCGCTATGCTTTGGATATGATGGAAGATATGAGGAACAAGATGAGTTTGATTGTAGCCGGGCTCTCCTGATTGACTAGCAAAGAGGGCAGGGTAGCTATGCTGATAGGGAACATAGATATATACAGGGTAATTACTTATGTACAATAAGTGGAAGAGGAGAAGTTGTAGGATTGGGAAAAGTAATGAAACAAAGGTCCAAGACATCCAATCATGAGACTTGCAAAAAGTAGGCAACAAGTGGGAGTGGATCATCCTTTAAACCCAAGTCATCCAGGCCAGTATAGTTATCCGCCAATGCACCTGCACTGAGTGTCAAGAGTGAACAAAGGTCACAACACTTCAGAGCTCAAGGTTCCAATCACAAGGAGTGTGGCTCAAGCAACCTCTCACCAACCCTCGCATAGCAAGTGTGGTAGGTACCATCTCGGATAGTGTCTACAAGTGCGGGTAGGTAGGACACTTTTTCAAGGATTGCCAAAAGATGAGATAGAGCTTTAGGTGCATCAGATTTTATGGAAAAAATAGTTGACAAATTCAGCAACGAGAATTCTTTGATACACAAATGGAGTGACAGGAGGAATGAACTGAAGGTACCATATATACTACTTGCAACCACCAGGTTCATACATCCATTAGCAGTAATTATCTCAACACAGAATATTTTAGTACTAAAATGTTAGAATTTTAATTGTTGCTAAAGGATAACAATAATATAACAGGGATTCACCTTTCTTCAAAAATTAAAAAAAAGAAGAAAATAAGGCAATCACAAAATAATAGAACATATCAAGTGAAGATAATAGATAAGAATTCTAGCAATCAATGTATTTATGTATACTTCTGCTGTCCTATTCTATTAGACCTCAATACTTAGGCCTCATCTTAAAATTCTCCCAAGATTGAGAGACAAAATACATTTCTCTCTGCATATTCCATTTCTATGTCAACTAAAAAAGAATGTATATTGATACTTCTGGTGTCATAGTCGACCACTTAGGTACTTTGTCTTCACAAACTTAAAACTAGAAGAGACACCATTTTCTGCTCGATTCCTTTTGTGAGAACGTTTGGGAATAGTGACCTCCTCTTTTTCCTCTTCCTCCTCTTCATTATCGGTGTTGATTGTTTTACTACTTGACCTGATATGCTAAGGAATGTGAACATTGAAGTAATAGTTGACAATGCTTTTCCTATTCTTCTTAGGAAGAGATGCTAATACTGGTTTCAAGAAGCATTTACCTTTAGACAGACTCATCTTAACAAAGGAGCTAAACCATTTTTGTTCCCTAGTGTTCCACAACTTGGAAACCTCTTCTCCCATCTCATCAAATTTTTAGACAATAAATGCGGTCTTCAGTTCAGACTTCAACTTCATGTGTTCTTCTTTAACATGTCTTCTAACACATTCAACAGATCCAGGGGACTCACAGGACAATGCTTGTTTCCAAATCAACTCTATGTTAATGTCCTCGTAATGCAGATTAGGCCCATATCAGGAAACCAAATGAAAATGTCAAATCAATCAATCCTTTACATCATTCCTCTAATAAGTCTATTTTATTCAACAAGGAAAACTATCATTTACAGTTGGAATCATTTTATCAAAACTTTCATCTCATAAGTAAATCAATTCTTTGAAACTAACAGTTAATCTTCAAGAACAGAAAACAACAATAATGAAACCAAAAAGGTATATTAAGTCACAGAGATATGAGAACACACCAAAGAGGGCATTTGAGTTCAACACCCCCATCCTTAAGGATGGAGGTGTTCACCCTCTTCGCAAAAAATTACATTAATAACAATTCTGGCTCTGCCAATGCCTACCACTACCCATCACAAAACAAAAGGAAAATATCAATCAATGAACCAATCACATACAATAATTTCATCTTTAAGTCCATTTTATTCATTATCTTTTACAATTGGGTCAATTTTATTGAAGGTTCTGCAAGTACAACAACTGCAACATACCCAATGTAATCGCCCCAAATGGGATCTAGAAAGGATAAAGTGTACATGCTATTTACGAGTATTCTACGAGTTTTTGACAAAAAGAAAACTGCCAAAATGAGCTAAAAATGCATGAAGAGAGAATGAGAACATACCATTGAGAGGATTTCAGTTTAAAATCCCATATCCTAGGCTCACTCATCACAACACAAAAGGAAAAAATCAATCAATGACTCAACCCATTTCAAATTTAGGTCCATTTCATTCCATGAAATATCAATCATATAGATAAATTAGTTTATTCAGAACTATAGATTCTATGCATCTAAAAAAACTAGAATAAAACGAGAAAATACCAAAGAGGACATTTGAGTTCAAGACCCAATTTCTGAATATGAATACCCAAAGCTTCAAAATTGTAGATTTTTCAGCTGAATACAGTGTTGAAAATGAAAAATTGGAAGAAAATAAAACTATAGTATATGTTTATATATATAAACCATGTCTTGACCCAAACCTAGGTCCTAGTTGTAATACGATAAATGAGGAACTCGAAGGTGCCTCTTAGCATGATATGACATATCATAGGTAATGAAATAAAGATAAGATGGAAACTAAGGGGAATTGGGCTACGGGCCACAACATAAAACCATAATAAGATACACAAACTAGATACAATCATAGTTTGTGTCCAACAATGCCTCTAACATAAACTTGGCTGGGGCTAAGACATGTTCAAGCTCACCCTCAAATACATGTCTTATCCCCTGCCAAGCTTATGTAAAAGGTATTGTTGGACACATACTATGGTTGTATCTAGTTTGTTTATCTCATTATGGTTTTATGTTCTGGTCCTTATCCCCGTTCCCCTTAGTTTTCCATCTTATGTTTATTTCATTAGCTACGATATGTTGTATTCATGCTAGGAGGCACCTTCGGGTTCCTTATTTATCTCATTATGACTAAGGCCTAGGTCCGGGTCATGACATGGTTTATATATATAAACATATACTATAGTTTTACTTTCATTTTCAAGACAGTATTCAGCTGACAAATCTGCAATTTTGATGTTTTGGGTAACTTCAAGAATGGTGGCGGAGGCTCAAACCATTGCTCGGTTCCTTAATCCATTGGCTTTTCATATTCAGAAATTGGGAATTGAACTAAAATATCCTCTTTGGTATTTTCTCATTTTATTTTAGTTTTTCTTAGATGCATAGAATCTATAGTTTTGTAAGAACCTAGCTATATGATTAATATTTCATGGAATGAAAACAACCTACAGTTGAAATGGGTTGAGTCGTTGATTGATTATTTCCTTTTGTGTTGTGATGAGTGAACTGGGGGTGTGGGACTTTGAACTGAAATCCTCTCTTTGGTATGGTCTCATTCTCTCTAGCTCAATGCATCTTTAGCTCATTTGAGTAGTTTTTTTTTCTGTCAGAAACTCATAGAATACTCGTAAATACCGTATACATTTTATCCTACCTAAATCCTATTTGTGCAGTTACATTGGGCATGTTGTTGTTGTACTTGCAGAACCTTCAATAAGATGGACCCTATTGCAAAAGGTAATGAGTGAAATGGACCTAAAGATGTAGTTATTGTACGTGATTGGTTCATTGATTGATATTTTCATTTTTTTTTTTGTAATTGGTAGTGGCAAGCATTGCAAAAATTATTAGTAGTGTACTTTCTTGCCGAATAGGGGTGCAAATGAACCCCTCCGTCCTTGAGGATGGGGGTGTTGAACTCAAAGGCCCTCTTTGGTATGTTTTCATTTCTCTGTGACTCAATGTACCTTTTTTGTTTCATTATTGTTGTTTTCTTTTTGTTGAAAATTTGCGGAACTGTTAGTTTTAAAGAACTATTTTTTTTATAAGATGAAAGTTTTGATAAAATGATTCCAATTGTAAATGATAGTTTCCCTTGTTGAATAAAATGGACTTACTAGAGGAAGTGAATGTAAAGAACTGACTGATTTGACATTCTCTCAGATTAAGGGAACTATAGTTGTAGCAGCAGATATTGCTTTACGAGGAAGTTAACAAGGAGTTGATTGGGAAAGGGAGAAACGAGCATTGTCCCTGTGAGTCCCCTGGATCTGTTGAATATGTTAGAAGACTTTTAAAGAAGAATGCATGAAGTTGAAGTCCAAACTGAAGCCGCGTTTAATGTCTAGAAATTTAATGAGTTGGGAGAAGAGGTTTCCAAGTTGTAGAACACTAAGGAACAAAACTGTTCAGCTCCCTCATTAAGACAAGTAATTCTAAAGGTAAAATCTTCTTGAGACCGGCATTAGCATCTCTTCCTAAGAAGAATAGGCAAATCTTTGTCAACTAGTACTTCAATGTTCACATTCCTCAATGTATCAGGCCAAGTAGTAAAACAATCAACACCAATGATGAAGAGGAGGAAGAGGATGAAGAAGAGCTCACTACTTCCAAACGTTCTCACAAAAGGAATAGAGAAAAATATAGTGCCTATTCTAGTTCTAAGTCTTTGAAGACAAAGTACCTAAGTGGTCGACGATGACACCAGAAGTATCAATATACATTCTTTTTTAGTTGACATAGAAATGTAATATATAGTCAAATGTATTTTATCTATCAATATTGGGAGAATTTTGGGATGAAGCCTAAGTATTGAGGTCGAATAGGATAGGACAACAAAAATATACATAAATACATTGATTGCTAGAATACTTGTCGACTTTCTTCCCTTGTTATGTTTGATTATTTTGTGACTAGACAGCTTATCCGTGCTTCGGGTGGTCATAATTAGTGATCTTATTCAACATACAAATTGAATATTAAACTAACAATATAATGTTAATATAAAGTTACAAAAGTCTTTCGTATGTTCTATACATTTTTCGATTGTTCTATTTATTCATTGGTATAACTGGCTTCTTAATTTAGGGTGCTTAATTTTGTATGGAATAATTAGCCGTCCCTTTTTTTATTTTTGTGTGCAGGAATAGAATCACATGCTCAATTACACGGTGTACATTATACTTGTTCTAGAATTTTATAATGTAAAGATTTCGTAAAATTATAACTGATTAAAATCAAGAGAGTGTAAATAAGATGGATTTGATTCATAAAGAATTCGCTAAAAAATACTATTTAAGTTAAGTTATGACTTAATCCTCTTTAATGGTTGATATTATAGGTGTCAAATTGGCGGGATGGAAGGTTAAATGGGCAGCATTAAATATCGGGTTAGGTCTTGACCCGCCCAAATGTACTTTGAGCTCAAATGGGCTAAATTCGGGTTAGGTCATGACCCGCCCAATTGAACCTTCTTAATTTAAGACTAGTATCGAATGCACAAAACAAATGATACATTAGGCTGAAGTGAGGATCTTATTAGACTCAGCTCAGAATTATTTTGTAATAGGTTAAATTGTATCTGGTTGAAAATTACCCCAATTCTGAATAATGCTGAACCCAACCATAAAATTATGGGCAGGTTGGGGAGGTTGCTAATGTTCGGGCTTATCTTGTCACCTCTAGATATACATATGCAACTTATAATATTACTTTATGTCTAAGCACAACAAATCCCTTGGACTGATGGTCAAGAGGAGAAGGATTGTAGGTGTGATCATTTTCTTTGTTGATTACACCAATATATTTTATTATCGTCAATTTTTCGATATTTGTCCAATTAGTTACAATAATTTCACCAACACATATGAGGATTTAAAAGGAATAATAAAAGATAGAAAGTTTATGTCCCTATATTTACATCAAATTGCCAATAAAAGTTTATCCAATGAAAAGTTTCATGAAAATCTTAAGTTGACATTGAGTTTGCTTTTAATTTCTAGTCAAAGAAGCTAGACGTCAAATTTGTTGCTTCTGGATAGCACATTTGGAAGGCATAATCTTCTAGCCAGTGAATTCAACATATTTCAATACTTATCATCTTACAATATAATCATATAAACTTGAACACCTATGCTCTGTAAGTTCCAACTCCAACACAAGCTTGTTCGCTTATAGCAGAGCGTCCATACTTTCCAAAAGAAGATATAAAGGATAAAAAGATTATCTTCGAAAGTACTTCATAGACCATATAATTGAACATAAGATCTAAAGGTTATCGGTTTAAGTATCAATTGGACAAAATTAACAAACCTAATTTCCTACTTCAATTAATTTGGCCATTGCATGCAAAATGTAAAAGTAATTAAGAATGAAAGAACCTTAACTGTGTCATTTTTTTATTCACTGAAAGTGGAAGATACAAAAGGAAAAACTACCAAACAAAGAGCAATCAAAATAACATCACATTTACCTAAAGAAGTTCTCTTCAAGCACCAACCACTGAGGTGGGAAAATAAAAACAAGAGGAAAAAGGCTAACCAAAGTAGCCCACCACCAGTGCAAAGGAAATGATATGTTGCAAAAGAGTAGGCAAAAGGTTCGAAACAAAGGTAGACATGTCAGCATGAATGGAATGTTTAGCATCAAACTAGGTTGCTAAGTTTTACATAGTTTCACTTTTTTTTTCTGCATAAGGCAAAGATAAATATAGTTTCACCTGTTAAAATTTAGGTTTCTGGATAAGAGTGGAAAACAACATAAGAAAGAATAACTGCAAAAAATAATCTCTAAAAAATCCAGGCCTCCAAAACGACGTGATTTATTTTTCGAGGACACACCATTGATAGGGTAAAGCAATAACTTACAAGAAAGTGCAGATCAGGGAACGAAATTTTGAAAAGCACCAAGAAAGTTTTTAAGAGTTTTCCTATCTTTATTTTGTGTGCACATTCGTCTTGGCTTACCCTTTTGTGGTTCGTTTTTGTCTTCTATCCTTCTTTGTATCAACTAAACATGAAGAGTTGTGTTTTTCATTCATCAGACATAAAATAGTGTTTTGTATTGAGAATTTACATCGAAATTCGTTTTATTAGTATAAAACTAAATACACGCAAGTGAATAGGAGTAGTCAAATGCTCACGAGGCTAAGGAATTCAAGAATAAAATGAGGAAAAAGATTATCCACACTTTTGGAAAAAACTTTTTGAAGGATATATGATATTAATTTTTTCCACACGGATAGGCAAAAGAGAGCGGCACAAACATTTGAGTTTTCTAGTAATAAAAAGAGAAACACACGGATGGAACTAACCACAAAGAAGACATACCTTTTCAATAAAAATATAACTCTTGGATATTTCTCTTTCTATTTTTTTTAATTAAACAAGACTATTGTTAAAATACTGACAGAAGAATTGTAAGAGTGCCACATCACCGGGCTGCCAATCCTCTTTTATATATATATATAAAAGATTGCCTTATTTTCTCCTTTATTTTGATTTTTCAAGAAAGATGAATCCCTATTATATTACTGTTCACATTAAGTAACAGCTATATTCTGTTTCTCCCCATTCTATTCGTAGGTACTACAAGGAGACAATCCAGACGGTTAAGTGATGTATAGATAGCAGAATCGTCATTAAGTATACGGTAAACAGAACTGCAACTTTTTCCTCTTATTTTTCTTTCAAGCTAAGATCACAAAAGGACTACTACTAGTTGATAGGGAAGAAAAATGTTTGATTGATATACTACCTTCCTAATCAACAAACTACATCATAGAACTAATACGATTAGACAATAATAGAGTAAACTCAGGCGACTGGCCAACACACCTTCTAGACATAGCTTACGAAGAAATCAATCTACTGAGAAATCTACACGAGAAACTAAGGAGAATATAAAATTTAGGTACCCTTATCTATTAATGTCTTCCAATGATGATGTTGAAGGAAATATTCCTTGTCCCTATCTTTGAGTCGATGAGTATCCTTAAGTTTGAGTAATTGTGGATTTTGAGTAATTGATTGTTTGATACTTGAGTTGAGTTGCATTCTTGCTATGAGCCTACTCTTACTTTTATCATCATTCGAGGATGAATGATCTCAAGGAGGACTTATTGTAAGACCCCATAATTATTTTAACTCTGACAAGTTCATAAAGCACAAGGAGTAAATCTGGTTTTTGTACAAGATGGGCATCTACGAATCATATCTATAGCCAGTAAATCAATTCACAAATCATAGATGGGGGCATGTAGATTCCATTTACACTTAAAAATGTTTAAAGTTGAAGGCACAGTCTATGATCCAGTACACAAGCCGTAGAACCTTCTATTATCTATAGACTAAGTCTTGTGGTTCCAAACCCTAAAAAAACAAAGCCTTTGAATTAGACCAAAGCTGAACAAAAAGAGACCTATTTATGATCCATAAAAAGGTCTACGACCCATAAAAGCTTGGCCAGACCCAACCCTAAAAACCCTAGCTGCTATGAAGGGTCAACTATGACCCCTAGACGTGACCACGTATAGTAAATGGGGTTTCATGGTCCAGCTTAACAGTTTTAGTCTAATGACCCATCCTATTGCCTAGTCATCACATGGCAAATGAGATGCCCGGAGGCATTTCACCCTGGCCATCTTTAATATCCAAGCATTCATAGGCATAAAACTTAAACATTTGCGAAAAAGAACAGGGAAAGGGTCTAAGGGACATCACGTGACAATGAAACAACATTAAAAACGTCCATAGTATCAAAAAATCATACCAACTAAAACATGGAATGGATGGAACCAGTATCCATCAGTTTCTATCAAATAGAAAACACTCCATCATTCAACTACATAGAAAGTAAAAAGCCTCAAAAATCCAACATATATATCAATGTCTGAAATGCATAGCAAGAATGAAAATGGTGAAGATCCGAACTAAGGGCTTACCGCAAAATACAAGTCTCGAATGCCTGAAAAACTAGCCACAAGCCGATCGAAGAGCACCTGTCCCTACATGGTTAAATCATGCAGGAAAAATATGTGTCAATACATGTAATAAGTACGTGAGATGCAATGTAAACATGAAATGATAATTCCATCATTCATCAAAATTGCAGATATTTAACATACAGATAACAACATCAGGTGCTTCATCCACTACTTGCCTCCTTTGAATAGCTTAAAATCTGTTATGATGTGGAGCACCTCCTTGTTGGCCACCTTGTGCCCTTTGGTCACCATGAGCACCTTGTCCTTGAGGACGACCATCCCTACCTTTCCATAGGCCTCAACACTCAGGACACATAACCTGCCTTGGTATCTCTATACCCCATCATCCCCTTTGGTAAAGACTAATATTTTTTTCTTATGGACATCTTCTTTAAATTGGAGAAGAATGGGATGTTAATCATACTTTTCCTTTACTTTTACTACGAATAAGGACTCAGCTCCATTATAAGTAGTTACACCTCCCTCATTTGTATCAAGTACTTTTATCCCTAAACAAGCAAGTTTATGAACTTCTTTAGATAAGTTCTTATTATCTTCCTAAATATGTGTTGTACTTTCCATTGATAGAGTGCTGAGAGCATCAGTAAAAATGTTAGCTTTACTTGGAAGATAGATAATGCACATGTCATATCCCTTGAGCCAATCCAGAAATTTTCTCTGCCTAAGGTTCAACCCTTTCTAACTGAATACATACAACATGCTTTCATGATCTGTGAATGCGTCAACTTTTTCTGCATAGAGATGGTGCCTCCAAATCATGAGTATGAACACCATCACCACAAACTCAAGGTCATGAGTTGGGTAATTCTTCTCATGGGTCTTGAACTATCTGGAGGCATATGGTATAACCTTACCTCTCTACATCAACAACAGCCAAGCCTAACTCTAGATGCATTACAATAAATAAAAAAAATAGTTTGTTCCCTCAGGTTTAGATAACACCGGAGTCATGGTCAGTATAGTCTTTAACTTTGAAAACTCTTCTCTTATGCCTCTGATCATTGAAATTTTACCTTCTTTTGGGTCAACTTAGTTAGTGGAGCTGACATAGATGAACGTTCCTCTAAAAAAGGCCTTAGATATCCCAATAACTTCACGAAACTCCTTATCTACATTAGGAAAGTGGATCGTGGCCAATTCTTCACTGCTTCAATCATTTTAGTGTCAAATTTTATACCCTTTTCAAACACAATGTGGCTTCAAAATGCCATAGGTGCCAACCAAAATTCACACTTTGAAAAGTTAGCATACAATCTCTGATCTTTAGGGGCCTTGAAGACGATTCTAAGATGGTCAACATGTTTCTTCTAATTTCTATAGTATATCAGGATTCTATCTATGAACATAATGATGAACCTATCTAGATATTACCTCAACACTTGGTTCATAAGGTCCATTAAGGCTAGTTAGTCAATCCAAAGGACATAAGCAGGAAATCATAATACCCATAGTAGGTTTTGAGGGTTGTCTTTGAATGTCACTTTCTCTAACTTTCAAATTGATACAAGGTCTATCTTAGAGAAACATATAGCACCCAAAAGGTGATCAAACAAATAATCAATTTTAGGAACGGTAAACATGTAACACCCCATGTCTTACACTACTAGGACAATTCAAATGAAACATGACATGGTTTGGACAAATTGACGCTAATTTTCAAATGTGCTTGAATCTCGCATTAGTGG
>JAPFFP010000094.1:22394510-22433649 GCA_026153255.1 Solanum medicagineum | reverse complement strand
TCACTCCTGGTGTGGCTGCACATCCATCTTAACATTCTCATCTCAGCGACATGCATTTTCTGAACATGTATATTTTTTATTGGCCAGCACTCCACCCCGTACAGTAACGCCGGTCTAACTACTACTCTGTAGAACTGCCCTTTAATAGAATATGAAAATTGGAGTTGAAGGGTTAAAATGGAAAAAGGTTGAGTTGGAGTGCCAAAATGAAAATTGAGGCCAAGTTTAAGGGGTAACATATGTGTTTGGCCTTCAATTAAAGAGGAAGCAATTTTTCAGAAGAGTTTCATTTTATTTTTCGAAGGTTGAAGTCAGGAGGTTCATAGACATGATTCCTTGGTGTGAGAGTCTTTGTTAGGTTGTTCTTCATCTCAGTTCGCTGCTCCTAAAGAGGTAATATCCTCAGTCACTTCACTCGATTTGTATTGAAGAGTTGTGTGTTTCGTTTGGGTTGTTTGATCATCCGTTTTGGGATTTCTGTTTTAATATCGGGGTTTTGCACTCATAAATCTTGTTGAATAGTGATTCTGTTGGAGTGTTCACGACAAGTCGATGCTGTGGTTTTTCTGTTAAGTGATAAGAGTCTGTATTGCATATTAATTTCGAGTTTCTTGTTCAACTCTATGTTCCTTAATTGATTTCAAGCTCTTTAGTTAAGTGGCATCTCAAATGGTCATTTTTTCATGGTTTCATACTCTAGCGGTCATGTCTTTAATGCTGGTTTAAATTCTTGATAAAAATAGCTTCGAACACTTGAGTTTGTGATGTCTTCTTTTTCAGTTTCTGTTGCAAATTTTTGCTCTCAACTTTAACTAGTCATTTGAGTCATTTTAACGTTATATGCAACTCATTTTCTTCCCTGGTTCATTTTTTGGCTCTTTGTATGCGTTTGACTTGAGTATTGATGTCCTAGTTTAGCATGTTGCATCCTTGTCTTGATGTTGTTTGTGGGTCCTTAAGATACAGTCGTGTTGCTTTATGAATAAAGCTTGTTCAAATGTGTTAAAAGGTATGTTTCCTCCTCTGTTTCTGTCCTAAATGTGCCTTAATCTATATCAAGTCTGTTAGGTCTTCTGTTGGATGAAAACAACCGGTGCCTTAATCTATATCAAGTCTGTTAGGTCTTCTGTTGGATGAACACAACCGGTGATTGCCTTAGTTCATGCTTCAGCATGGCTTGCTTATTAATGTTTGAAGTTTTAACATTTTTGTTTGAGTTATTCGAATAAGAAGGTTCACCCATGTCATACTTGTTACCAATTGTTAGTCCACGAAGGTGTTAATTTATATCCTCATTGGTGTGTTGTTTGCTGATATGTTACTGCCCATATATGTTTTCCTCTTCCAGTTAATTTCAACCTTGTTTTAGCTTGTTTAATGCTTCTGTTTTGAACCAAAGTTATTCATAACTATCTTTATTTTATTTTTCTTTTGGGTAGTGTTCTGCTCTTTTAATCCATATCTATCAACATATAATGTTTTAGTTTCAAGTTTTTTGATCATTTGTCTTCTTTCTCTAATGGATACTAATCTGTATTCCCTTCTTATATGCATATGACACCCAACTCGAGTCCACTGGACTCCATTCTTGCATAATGTTAAGTTTCGAGTCGGCCCCTGTTGTGTTTTCGAGCCACGTACAGGTTAATAGAAGTTGAAATAGAAGCCAAGGGAGCAGCAGCAAGAAGAGGAATGGGCCAGGCCCAATCTTCTATTAGAAATTAGGACATGTTTTGAGAACTGGGCTTGCCAAAGCCCAATTTTATCTTTGTTCTTGTTTATTATACAGTTATTTGTTGTGATATTTGATACTTTATTTTAACACTAACATTAATTCATTGTTTCTAATATTATTTGTTTTAATCTAATTGAACCCCCAACCTGTCAAAACCATTTGTATTATTTTTATGGTTTAAAATTTATTTTTATTCGGAAAAATACTTTTGCCTTGGATCTCTTAATATTTTAAAGACTTGTGGAGATTTTACTTATTCAGATTATCTAAAAAATGTCTTTTAATTAAACTGTTCAAATTTCCTCCTTTGATTTTTTTTAGTTCAATTAGTCAAAATACGGTTAAGTTTTAAATTACTTGGAAAATCTTTCAAATATGCTTTAAAAAATTTTAATTTTGGTTCTTTCAAACCAACTTTCAAAAGTTAGCCAAAATTTCCTAATCGTCGGATAACCGCGTGTTAGCGGCCATTTCGAGTGTGTAAAACCTTCTCGAAGTGGAAATGTAAACTCGAACCCTTTTCTTTCGATTTTAAACGAATTTTTTCTGTTTAAATCTATTTAAAATATTTTATTGGTTTCCTAATTATCCTTAAAATTAGGTGGCGACTCTATTTAATTTTGAAAGTTTGGTTTATACTTAAATTAATTAAGTAATAAATCAAATCTTTGAAAAACCCAAGTTAGAGTCATTTTTTTTCCAATTATCATAGGCACTGGAGATCGTCAAATGCGTATCATTGAGGACCTCTGCAGTTAGCTGTGTTGGTGAGCCTCTACCGCAGTAAGCTGAGTTGGTTAGCCACCTTTACTTCAGAGGATCCTTAGTTTATTAGAGTCAAACTTCAGACTAGCATTTACTTTGATTTGAGGTAGTCATGGGCCTGTCATTGACACCAATTAATAGTGATAGAGGCTTCATAGACTAGAGTTGAGTTGTTGACTTGAGATTTTGTAGACCTAGTTTCTTCCTTACTAGCATATTTATTTGATATGATATTTGAAACTTAGAATGTCCACTACTTGTTTCTTAGTCTTTCGATGAATTGCTATGTAGGTTAAGTGAATGAATGTGATGAGGGAATGTGATAAAGCCAAGTGATTCACTTGGGGACTAGCAATAGTTCTAGGTGCCGTCCACATCTAGAGTACCCTCTTGGGGCGTAAAACACTTGGTATCAGAGCACATATTTCAAGTTTCCTAGGGAGTCTATGAAGCATGTATAGACCAGTCTTGTTTATGGGTGTGTTGTGCACCACACTTCATAAGCAGGAGGCTATAGGACATTAGGAATGGTTACACTTCTTTCATGATCTGATTCGTGCGATAAAGTTGAACTCCATGAAAATCCATTGTGAAGCATACCTCCAAGAAGAGTTTTTAAAGGTAGATGGCATCCTACCAGGCAAAATGTTAACACACCTGAGCCTCAGGGACATGATGAGCACATAGGTCTAGCCATCCCTTTTGAGCAGCCACTACAAGCTGAGATTTCTAATGTTGAGCTTCGCCAAGCTATCCAAACTCTAGCCTAAGTTATCACAACACCTGCTGCGAGACAAGGAGTTGGTAGACAGGATACACAAGACATATCTAGATTCCGTGAATTCTTTATGATGAACCCGCCTGAGTTCGCATGGTCTACACCCAATGAGGATCCTGAGAACTATATCGATGAGCTTTAGAACGTGTTTCAAGTTATGCATCTGGCTAATGTTAATAGAGTTGAATTGGCTGCCTACCAGCTCAAGGTTGTTGCCAGGCTGTGGTTTGATCAGTGGAAGAAGGGTAGCTGAGAGAAAGACCTATTGCTGTCTTGGGAAGTATTCGAGGAAGCATTCTTAGGGCGTTTTTCCAAGAGAACAGAGGGATGCCAAGGTAAGAGAGTTCTTGAATCTAAAACAGGGCTATATTACTGTGCAAGAGTATGGGCTTAAGTTCACTCAACGATTTCATTATGCTCCGGATATGGTTGCTGATATGAGGGGGAGAATGGGCATGTCCATTCATGGGTTGAAATAAGGGCCGAAGAAAGATGGGAGGGGAGCTATGCTTGTGACTGATATGGATATTGGAAGGCTGATGACTTATGTCCACCAAGCCGATGAGGAGAGATAGTGTAACAAGGAAAAGTTTAGGAATAAGAAGGCCAAGAAATCCAACCATGAGGTTGGAAAGAGAGAGAATGGGAATGGAAACAGGTTTCAATCAGGGGCAACACTATCATCTGCTAGTGCTCCTATGCCCAAAACCAGGAACGATCAGAGGTCTCACAATTTTGGAGCCCAGGGATCTTAGTCAAAGGCTAGTGTGGCTCAAGGTTCACAAGATAAGCCACCATGTGGTAAGTGTGACAAATTACACTTGGAGAGATGTCATGAAGGGAGTGATGCATGTTTCAAGTGTGGCTAAATGGGTAACTTTTTTAGAGAGATTGTCCAAAATGGGCTGACCAGGCTCAATCTTCTGTGCCAGCCCCGCCAGTTAGAGGAACTCAGAAAGGTTTTATGTCAGGCGCAAGCGTAGCTACAAACTATTTGTATGCCGTGGGTATCGCCAAGATTAGGAGAACTCCCTAGATGTTGTGACGGGTATAATTTTAGTTTTTACTCTTGATCGCTATGTTTTGTTGGATCCTGGTGCCACATTTTCATTTTTGTCTCGTTATTTGGCTATTAGATTTGATAAAACTCCTGAGAATCTTCTCGAACCCTTTGATGTTTCTACTCCAGTTGGTGAGTCTATTCGAGCTGAAAAAATCTATAAAGATTGTGTAGTGTCCATCCATAATAAGGATACTCTTGTTGATTTGATTGAGTTAGAGAAGATCCATTTCGATGTGATCCTTGGCATGGATTGGCTTCACGCATATTATGCCTCCATTGATTGTAGAGCTCGAACCATTAAGTTCTATTTTCCAAATGAACCAGTTCTAGAGTGGAAGGGTGATTCTGTTGCACCTAAGGGAAAGTTTATCTCCTACTTTATAGCCAGAAAGCTGATTCCCAATAAACACAGTTCAAACTTTAAAAGTATCAAAATTCACTCATAAGACAATCAAATAAACATAAGATGGATTCAAAAATTCTAAAATTTAAAGAATATGAACATACCTTGAATAGAAAAGCTATAAGAAATAAAATAATTAAAAATGCTTGTCATAAGTTATTAAGTTGAACAAGAAAGAAAAAATAAAGAATAAGGAAAGGGATGGGGGATCTGTTTTTTAACGGAAGGGGCCAAGGGGGACGAAAATTTTAATTTGGTTTAAAAATTCGAGAGGGAAATTTTGGCTCTTATAATTTTTCATTTTGGGGGTAGGTTTTAGATTTTGGATATAATGTGGAAAGTTTTAAATTCTTATAATTAATTTTTCTCTCGATTCTCAGGATGGCATAATATAGAAACATTATATAAAATTTAATATGAATAATAATATTTCTAATGGAATTATGTCTTGAATTTCTTTTGCATATGTTAACACAAATACACATAAATTTTGTTTTCGTCAAAAATGTCTAATTATTTTAATAAAAAAAAATATGATATACCTCTCAATTTTGTCACTTAGAGTTATTATACTCTTTGTTATAAAAGTGACTCATATATATCCTTCTTGTTACACAAATGGCTCAGATATACTCCTTTTCTATAATAAAAGTAAAAAATCAATTTTAAATATTTTTTTTAATTTCTTGTTAAAAAGAATATTCATATAGAGATATATTTGATTCCTCTCATTTTATTATTATTATTTTTTATTTCTTTGGTTCAATCGCTAATTTTGATGGACAAATTTATTTTTTCACTAATATGTTTTGTAAAATTTTTCATAGATGCCTCAATTTTTTTATACAAATAAATTACAATATTGCCGCAAAAAAAATAGTTCTGATTTTTTCTCATTCATGTTTTTTGTTTTTCATATTTTCACACTAAAAATGAAAGAGAAAATGAAGAAAGAATTAAAAAATCTCAAACATTCTTAATCAACATAGTCAATTAAAAAATTATGTGTGAGAAGGATCATATATACCCCTACATAAATTATTAAAATTTAAAATCAAAAGCTTAATTTTTTTCACTTTCACTAGAATGAAAAAGGTATATGTGAGCAGTTTTTGTTGTAACACCCGGTAAAATTTTTGAAATATCCCTAGAGTAGAGATGTGCGTATAATGTGTCGTCCCATGCTCCGTTTGCAAATCTGAGGATGGATTTGCGATCAACATGAAAAATTGAGTGGGCAAATGGTTTCGGTCGATTTTTAGAGCAATCGAATCAAAAAATAATTTTTCGGTCCAAAAATGAAAAACAATGTTAGTGTGTGACATATAGTTACATTTATTTTTTTTCAACATTTTTTCATTGGATTGGAAAACTCGTTCGAGAAATTTTCAAAAAAAAATATACAAGTGCGTGCCCAGTCCTGTCACGGAATGGGCTATTCCAAAGTTGAAAATTTTGTTTTAATTATGAGGGGTATTCCGGACAATTTCCAACCCCTCCTAAACTCAATAGACAATCAAAATAGGTCATTTTGAGCATAAAAAGGGTCAAAACCCCATTCTAAGTCCCTTCTAAGTCATTGGAAAGTTAGGGCTTGAGATAAGAGATGAGAAGAACGTACGATTGGAGAATTCGAAGGCAAATTCTTGAAGTTGATTATTGATAGCTTCATCCCAGGTATGTAAGGCTAAACTAAAAGAATGAGATTGTTCTATGATGTGCCGCATAGATGGTCTTAGAAGAGAGTTAAAAGTTCATGAGTCTACATATGAAATGCTCCAAAAATGTGCTTCGAAAATGCCCATAATTGTAATTTCTATATATCTCAACATTTATGCATGATATCAAAAATTTGACTTCACATTCTATATCGGGGGGAAAAATTGAGTGGGCAATGGATATAACCCAAATTTTAAAAGACTCGTAGTGAAGAATGATTTTCACAAAATTTTTCGAAAACAGTGAGGATGCGCGATGGCTCCGCGATGCAGACCCATCACTGTTAGCACTTAATTTCTTGTTTCTGCCTAGAGGCACTGGGTTCATGGCCCCATGCCCATTTACAAATGAAATATCCCATACTTAGCAACTTTTCAACTCTATATCACTCAAAAACCCTCTCTAAAACCTCTCAACCATTTTATCAAAATTCTCATCCAAATTCAAGTGTCTCAAGCTTAATTGCGGATTTCAAGAAATCTATTCAAGCTTCAAGTCTCCTTCAAGTCTATATCAAGAAAATCCAAGTTTAAGGTATGTATGTTTCATCTATTGGGTCCTTTCACCCATGGAGCCCATTCAAGTTGTATTTCTTATGAGCATTTATTATTATGAAATATGAGCATGAAATATGTTGGGGTTTTGTCAAATATTGTTGATTATGCATGAATATCTATTTTAAGCTTATACTATGAATTAATCTATGTCTATTGAGAGTATACATGATTCAAGCTATGAAATCTATGAAATATTGTGAAGTTTTGATATGATTTACAAGTACCCAAGATGGGGTTTTACCATGATGTTGGTGGGATAATTTACATGACTTTAAGATGCATTGAATTCACTATTTCATGATCTATACTCTTGCATTTTGCATTGTTTGAACATGTACTCCTATGTGCCCACCAAGTATTCGATGAAATGTCAATAATTCCCAAGTTATTACATGTTTTACAAGTCAAATGACTTCATGAAGACTATGGACTTTCATGTATGTTATTAATTCATCAAATTATCTATGATTACGCAAGTATTAAGTTAAGCCCTATTTTCAAGATTTTACCTCTTGTGAGCCATTCATGTTAAAGCAATGGTTTATGTATTATTGTTATACTCTCATGTTTCAAGTTAGGCTCACCATTAGAGGTCAAGCATGTTTAAGAGCTACTCATATCGTTTCCATGTTTCTTACAAGATATACAAGTTATGATTATTTCAAGTATTTCGTGGGATTAGATATAGCACCGATGGATTGGATATAAGCGTGGACTACCTTCAAGGGTTCATACTCCTTTCCTCAAACTACGTGCCAACATAGGATTATACTTTACTCTTTCTATATTAGTGGATCCATTTAGTGCACTTTATCATGAAATCCGCCCCGAAATGGGATAGGTTCCCGTAAGGGGAGTTACTTTTCTAAAATGGGATAGGCTCCCATAAGGTGAAGTATGATTTAACTTGGCAAGTAGACCACCTCTTTACCGATGAGGGGTAATCATCGGGATTCCAACTTGTAGCTAGCTTGGTCTTACTTTTGTCTGTTAGGGTCTCTTCCCACACTTGTATTATGTTCTATGCAAGTTGAATGATTTACAAACATATTTTACTTCAAGTATTAGGCATGCATGCCATATAGGGATCTCACTTATCTATTGTCTATTACTATGCATTTTGACTATCTTGGCTTATGTCTTGTTGCATTGTATCCTACATACTTAGTATATTCAAACGTACTAACACATACTTTATGCCTACATGATATCACCATGTAAGGATTAGAGCTCCTCTTGATTATCCTCCACGTGGCTAGTACGGTTCTATGAGCCCTTAAGTTCAAGGACACTATCTACTTTTCTTGCTATTTTTAAAAACATCCTTGTATTGAACATTTGACATTATAAGGGTGAACCGGAAAAGTGTCTTGGCCCCCGCTCCATTCCAAGTTAGAGGTGTATGTTGGATATTAAAATGTTATTATGTTATGACTTGACTCTTATGCTTTGTTTATATTCAATAGTTCCCTTAGCCCCACTTCCTATTTTATATATCTTTTGTTGTTGTTTACTTTGTTTCTGCGACCAAGGATGTGTGATTGATATGAAAAGAAGCTTGTTTGGGTCCCTTCGAGTTCCCATTCGCCGTGTCACATCTATGCCCTAGGCTTGGGTTGTGACAATATACATGATTCTTGTTATTTTCTTGAAAATTATACTTATTCATGTATTTTCTTATGCCGATGATCATCATAAACTTATTTTCTTGAATTGAATATTTTTCATGAGATGTTGTATGAATCCTATATGTTAATTTTTGAAAGCAGCATAAATGAACATAAGGATGAAATCTAGAGCCTTATTTGAGAATGTTGATTGTGATTGTTGATTGTGAGCTGAGAATGATGATAGGTTGATAGTTCTTGATGGTCCACTAATGTTCCCAAAGGAACTCTAATGATTGTCTATTCAATTGTTCCCTAATAATTGATCTAACACTTGTGTTATTAGCTAAGATGTTGATTGATGAGATGATGAGAGTATTTATGAGACTGATTGAATGATAAGTGCCTCTATGAAGCTGATTGAGATGATTTGACTGGATTGATTGTCTTATGGACATAGAGTCTTGGGAGGAGTATCGAGCACCGAAAGAGTAAGAGTTAATCTAACTTGCACTCGTCAAACTATGTTGCCAAGCGTAGGTGAGGATAAAAACCATTACATTGAGGTTCCCTCTTGATAGAGTCCCTGAAACAATAGAGGACTTGTTTGATTTGCTGGGGACCCTAGTGGATTCGATTCGTTCCCTACCTGACAAGTACAGAACGACTGTGGCAATAATGGCGGCTTGTTGTACAATCACTGGCTCATACGTAGTAGTTGTCGGATGAGAGAAACTCCCTGAAAGTTCCCACATTGAGTACTTTGAGTCATGTTGAGATGAGATTAGTTAAGTTGAGTTCCTTAAGATGAGTCTGATTTGATTGATGAGGTTTGATTGGTTTGATGGGTCACTTGTCTACTCTTTATTCTTTCATTAGATAGACACTTGACATGTTCATTTGTTACTATTCTGAGTTGATGTTGTTCTATATTATTCTACCTATTTCTATTTCATTTAGCTATTTTACATATCGTACATCTCATGTACTGATGTCACTCGATGCTGCATTATTTATGATGCAGATACAGGGATTAGAGATTATCAACAGGCGAATCGTTGACGATCTGAGCAGTCAGCTTATTGGTGAGCCTCCCTTACTTTGGAGCATCCATTATATTTATTTTATCTTGCTTTAGAGTTAGGCATGATTAGCTTTATTTTGATTGAGGTAGCCATGGGTCTATCATTGACACCACTATTGATCCTGAGAACTTGATGTGTTGTTAAAATACAACACATTCGATGCTTAAAACTTAAGATTTTGTATGTTCTTAATGCGACATCTATGCTTTTTATGTGTTTTCGTACTTAGTTTTTTCAAGAAAGCAGGTTGGCATGATTTCGGGGCAAATTGCAGACTTTTCTGGTTTTTGAAGGCTTATAGGACCCTCTATGAGTCGTAGAGTGGGTTTCATGGAGATTTCCAGTGAAGTTTGAAGATTTGATGTTCAACAAGATGAGACCTCTTTACGAGTCATAGATCACTCTGCGAGTCGTATAGAGTGGTTTCGTGAAGAATTCCAGTGAGATCTAGTGAAGGACCAGTTGATGCAGATAAAGTTTATGAGAGCACAATACGAGTCATGAATCAGTCTATGAATCATAAAGTGGATCCATAGTAGTGAAATCCAAGATCTCACGAGCTAAACATGAGACCCCGATTACGACTCGTAAGTCAGTTTACGAGTCATAAAGGCCTGTCGTAGAATATCGCTGACCAATTTTTCAATTTTTTAGTGCTTATTTGTAAATACAATAAATTGTAATTTTTAGGTTTTTATTCACATAGTACAATAGAGAGGACTGAGTAGAGTACTTTTTAGGGTTTTGTACTTGGAAACTTCAATCTTGGAGGAGAATACACTTATGGATTCATTGTACCTTCAAATCTTATGATTCTCAACATATTTTAGATTTTCTTGTTCTTCAAGTCAATTGGATAAGTGATTAATTATGTTTTCTCAATTCATGATTTCTTTATCTACCTATAGCATGAATAGCTAAATCCACAATATGGGGTTATGGGAACATGAAGATCTAACCAAATAAACCCGAATGATTTGCAATTCTTGGAATGCGTATTTACATGCATTAATCAATTCTCTTCATTTTGAATGTTTTTTAGTGGTGGCCAACATTAGAACTTGCCTAGTGTTACCTTCTCGATCCAGGTGGTAATGAATAGGAAAAGAGATTGATTAATAGGATTTAATGATGTGTTCTCGTCTAATCAACCGAACTAGACTAAGGGGAGATTAACTAGGACTATGGTAATGGTTAGTATTGCACACTACGGAGATGGGCCCAGTCACATAGTGAAATTTTCCTCTCACCTTTGACCAAAGGGCTTGGTGAACTTAAATTACCGTCCTACATGCTATACTATAGTTAAGAATTAGGTTATTCGGGAATATTGAGGTGGTGAGTCATGGGGATGACAATTCCCAAGTTGCTCTCTATTATTGATTGTCTCTTTATTTAGTTAGTTTAGTTTAATTTCTTGTTGAACATTGGAAACGACCCTCCCCCCTTTAGAGAATTGAGTTGTTAATTACCTGAATTGCGTATTGGTGAAATCGTTGTGAGTCTCCGTATTCTCTGTGGGATTCGACCCAACCTTGGTTAGGTTTTATATTTGACAATGACCATTTTACCTCCGAAATAGATGTGTAACTTGGGTGTGATCAAATATTATGGTGCTGTTGCCGGGGAATATGGCTAGACTTAATTGAATTCACTAGTAATTGAAATTCAAGTGTTAATCCTTTGACCCTTGTATTTTGCTTTTGCTTTTGTTTTTATTTCTTAGCAAGGTATACTAGGTAGCGTATGGCAGCACTAGGAGTCAATGCAATTCCTTAACTCCACTTTATCCAGAGATCCACTGAAGAACAAGAAGAATAGCCCAAGAGAACGCTAACATTGGGGGTAATACAGCCTTGAATCAGAATTTTAATGATGATAATCGGAATGACAGCCCACCTCCTTTGGAGAATATTCTACAGCCTAGAGATTCAATGACAATGCTTATCGGTGGAATTAATATAGATTGAACCATATGGCTATGGATATGACTAGGGCTATTGGGTTCATGACTTTTGTGGCAATATTTTTATCAGATTTCTGCACATTTTAGTATGCTCATACTATATTTCAGAATTAACAAGGAAAGAAAGAACAGTAAGAGGAAATCACATAAGAAAGGAATGGACGGCATAAAGAGGAAGATAAACCGGTTTCAAATTCGTCACTCGCAAGTCATGCAAATGAAATGCTGAATAATAAAACAGATGAGCTGCTAACAAACTAGCTCACTTTTCTAATGTTTATCAGTTGCTAGCTAGTTCTGCCTTATCAGTTTGTCCATCAGTGATGAGTATTGCCTCTTAAAATATACTACTACGTGGTATGCACACTATAGATGGAAAATAGGTTAATCAGATGCATACTACTACGTGGTATGCACACTGCACAAAAGAACTCTACTCCTTGCATTACCCACTGAAATGCAGATTATCTTTGATCGCTTGTCAAGACATGTCAATCAGAACTGGTAATGTCCATTGATACCTTACTAGGCACTAGTGAAAATCTCAGTTGTTTTCTCTGTAGAATAACAAAATTGTGTATAAATCCATGGATATAGCGAGAGGTGTTTTCTTGATCAAGTTCTGGACTTCTGGTTATTCTAGGGGGTCTGGAGACTGCACCCAGTACTGCCACTGCTGTCTCTCTATGTCCTGGATTTCTTGGCCCTAAACTTGTTCATCATCCTTCCGAACTCCTTCATCTTCCTTAATCTCTCAGTTTCTTCTTCGCTAATGTAGCCTTCAATTGCTTCGGTTGGCAATGATGTCTTCAGGACCTAATATGGCATTTAACATATTGGTTCTGTTCTTTATAGACTCCTCAGTGCAATTTTATTGGTTAGAGTAGCTTGGCAGTTTAAGGATATTAATGTTTAGGCAGTTTTGTAAGGCTTGCTTTGTTGGGTATAGCTTTGGGGTATATGACTGGAGCTCTTTGTTGTATAAGAGTGTTCACACATGGCATCAATGGATGCCTCATATAAATTGGCATCAATGAGGCTTACCAGGTTTGATATTTTGCCAATGCAATTTAGGGTTAAGTTGAATAAAGAAAGACCCAATTTGAGATTCGTTGAAAGTGAGTTACCTGCAATAGAGATCACAGCAGAAGGCCGTCCATGAGACTGCTTTTCGATGATTCACCAGTTATCCATCAAAGCATTGCTCAGCTTTTTTGAGTTCATCAAGGATATGCAGCAACACAAAATCATTTCTTTTGCAATAAGGTACAGTGTAACTTCCAATAAGACGGTCAGATTTCCGATCCTCACCCCAGGGTCGGTCTTTTGGTTACATAGAGCTTTGATATTTTAAAAAAATTTCGGGTAGTAAAGTAAGAACTAGTCTGGATTTGGATAAGTAGAGGAAATGGAGGTATGGTTTGGTTGATTATTTGGAAAGCCAAGTTAGTCAAGAAGTGTGATGGTAGGAACTTGACTGCATATAGGCACATGAAAGATTGGACGTGAGATGTGTGGAGGTATATGTATGTTGGCATGAGGAATGTAATCATTTCTGCAAAGCATTATAGGGGATAGGACCGCCACTTTTCCACTGGAGAGTGAGGATTGAGTGATTAGCAATGGCTCATGGGGTAGGCATTTAAAATAATCAAATTGTTGCCGTCTGAATAATGCTTGATTCAGTAAACAGGACATTTTTTTGTGTTGCCTAGCTAATGCTTTTCAGCATTGCCAACTGTGTATGCATTTTGTTTTTGCAGGAGTATTCTCCCAATTTTACCTTTACTAGTTCTCAGCAGTTGTACGTGTATTCCATATTAATTGATATAATCCTATATTATTCAAAAGTTGTAAATTATAATCTTGACCATAGCTCATTAAAATTTATTATAAAATAATTGTAAGTCTATTGAAAAGTTAAAATCGTCTCATTTTTTCTAGTTGCCTAACTTATCTTCGATATATTCTTTGACTATCCACACAATTAATAAATAAAATTGCATGCTGTATTTGCATCGTTTCTCTTTTTTTTCTTACAATTAAAAGTAAAGTAATATTAGGTGGTACATTTAAATAAAGCTATAAATAATTAATGGTAAAAGTGAAAGAAGAAGAATGAAAAATTTAATTCCATACCAATTGTTCTAAAGCTCATTATAATGGCTAAACTTTCACAATGCAATTTTGAATTGATCAAAGTTGCAAATGAATAGTCATACAGTGATAAAAATCTTTACAAAAGGAGAAAGAAACCTTGTATGTGAAAAACTATCTCACATTATCAAAAATATATAAACTCGCAATTTAGAATAAGCATATTTTCATTAGACTTCTTCTTACACATATTGTATTGTTATTAAACTTTAAATTTAATTATGCTATTTCATTTACAGAAGTTCCATTCTCTTGTTAATGCTATCCATCTTTCATGTAGAATATATTCTTATAAACTGTGGTGAAGGATGGTATTTATCTCATTACTCTTTCTTTAAATTTGTCAATAAAAAACAGATGATAATTACGAGAAGAAACATCTTTGTAAAGGAAACAACAGAAAAAGAAGAAGTAAAAATTAACCAAAACCAAAGTGCCAACGCAAAAGGAAAATATAAAACTCAAGGTCATAAAAGGATGATATGAATTGCTCCCATAAAATTTGACTGCATCTGATCAATATAACTTCATACTAAAAATAATGCCTGTGTAAATTAAATTAAAATACGAAGCATATCTAAAATATTCAGAATCGATCATGTGACACTCTATTCATTATTAAATACAATAAATATTCTACTACTATCACGATTTCTATCAATAATGAGTTTGCTTGGTAATACTATTTTTCTTGACGAATTTCAATCTAATAATTCTTAAACTCAATAATGACATATAACAATGGAAAATGAGAAAGTACTTTGGTTCAAACATAAAAATAAGAATACAAACATAAAGTTAAATCCAAATGATAGCATTGCTGATATTGATCCCAAAAAAAAGACGGTAGGTACAGCTAGGCCGTGAACAGCCAACCATCGTACTGTAAAAATTGGATAGGTTCGATCTATAGTCATTAGGGCCTCCTAACATACATTACCATTTTGTCATATGATGTGGTGAACAAAATGAAATATATTGGATTTTATATACTATTCAAGTAGAGTAGTGGAAGAGATTTTACAACATTAATGTAGTAATAATTGTTTTAGTGTCATTGTTGTGGTTCATCTATTAATTTACTCCTACATTGTATGTAAACACCAATGAATTAATTATCACTTTTAATTTCTACCATAAAAGCTATCAGTTACTTTAATGAATTAATTTATCACTTCTAATTTCCACATAAAAGTCATCAGTTACTCTCTTTTTTCCATACGTTTTTCAGGATTTATCATTAGTATAATATAACATAATTAATTTTGTAATGGTATTGTTGTAGTAACTTAACATTGTAAAGGTATTTTGGTATTTCAACTTTCAACTTTCAACTTTTTTTCTTCCAACTTTTCGTTTAGTAATACAATAATATAATATAATATGATGGTGATGATGATGTATGTATTTCAATCCTCTTAAGGAGGTGCATTTTGTTGTTGGATTACAGAAGAACAGGGTGCTGCAAGTGAATACTGCACTGACCCTTGAGAGTAGAATTCACATTTAAAACACATGCTAATTTGAAAATGGTGGAGTTGCTTGCCTCTCCAGTATGGGTGTCCATCAGTTAGTAGGTAGTGATGTACATCACTTACCATATGTGAGTTGATTTTTCCTCACATCCTTGTTGGTAAGACAATACCATGAATTAATCTTGTAGACTTTTGATATGTTGCATCACGTCACGTATTGTTCTCTTCATCCTAGCAGTTGAGTAAGTCAGGGTATGAACCAACCTGGTTTATCCTGCCTTTGATCACTCCTGTTTTCCAATTCGAAAGTTGTTTCTTCTTATTATCTTTCTAAATGTGCATTCAACCTCTACTTATGGGTTACGTCTTTGTGTGGGATATTTGCAGGATGAGTTGGAGATCATTGGTAGAGTCTTGGGTCAGAAAGGAGGATATTCCGGAACAAGTGTACTTATGAAGAATAAAACAACGGGTGAGCTCATTGCTGAAGGACGGCATTCGTTGTTCGGTAAACATTCTAGCAAAATGTGAAGTATTTCTCTGGACCAAGATGCCTGTTTGAAGATATACTTCAGTCTCCAGTCCCTGGTCCACATGTAGCAAAAGTATGGTGCATAGTTTTTCTCTTGCTTCACATGTAATTGAACAGCATTATATACCTGTGAGGAACAAGTCCGATGTAAATATTTGCTTGTTACTAGAGGTGGATACCAAGGTTTTCATTTGTTGCAGATTACCATAGCATTTACAATAGGTGCCTTCAGAGACACTTTATGTATCTGTTTCGAGTAGAACAGGATAGATCTAGAGGATTTTCGACCACTGTTGTGTTTAGGATCGAGGCGTAGTTGATTGATATAGATTTTATCAACAGCGAGATATTTCAATGCTCAAACTATTATTTTGCTTGACAAATATTATGGAAAACTTATTCTCAAATATTATGCACAACAGATACCACTTACCAGTAACAGGGGGGAAAATACCAATTAACCTGTCACAAATGGATGAAATGTTTTGCTACCACGAGCCGATAAGCCAGTAAACACATTGGAGAACTTGGGAGAAATATTTGATGTACTTTTATCAAATATAGAAATTTGGGATAAATTTAAATTTTTATGACTTCACAAAATATAGAGTTTGGCGACTTTTTTGCAAAAAAGTGATAGAAATGGGACTTGGATTTGCCAAGTGTTCTTTTTAATGACATTAATATGGATTTTGTTAGACAAATCCCATTGAATATTAGTCCCCGAGCAGATACTTGGATGTGGAAATTAGATAACAAAGGATTATACTCCGTGAAGAGTGAGTATCGTCACCTGTAGAATCAAAACACAGCACCCAACTCACAAGACTAGCAACTTTGGAAGTGCATCTAGAGCATGGCATTACCTCCTAAGGTATTGAGCTTTATCTGGAGAGCCTTGAGAAATATTCTACCTACATGTGAAAGCCTTTCCACGAAAAAATGTGTTGCTAGTTCAATCTGCCCTCGATGTTTGCAAGCATCAGAAACCGTGAAACATTGCTTGATTGTCATTTTGCAAAATAATGTTGGATTCAATCAAAATTCGGTTGGCATGGTGTACTTGGAGATTTTGTAGCGTGATTTGAAGAGCAAAGAAAGAACAACACAAAAATAAAAATGGAGGAAGTAGTTATGATTCTATGGAGCTTGTGGGAAGCGAGAAATAATTTGTGTTGGAATAATAAACAAAGTGCGTCTGCTGCTACTTTGTACCATGCGAAGAAGGAGCTGGAGGAATGCCAACTTAGGAGTCTAGACAACTGCTGTTGCCACAAAGATGAACACTAAATGGGAGAGACCTCCACTTGACACAATAAATTGTAATATTGATGCCTCTTATAATATTCATACTGGTTTGGCTGGGATAGGCATAGTACTACGTGATCACTTGGGTCAATTTATTGCTGGAAAATCTATGTTTCTTGGCCGTGTTGCTAGCCCGTTGTTGGTCGAGATCATAAGGGTGCGTGAGGCTCTTAGTTGGCTAAAGGAACATTTCAGTATATCGAGGTTGGTTGTAGAAACTTATAATCTATTAGTGAAGCAAGCTTTAGAAGAAGATTTGGTGAACTACTCTTATTTTGATTCTTTGGTTTTTTTATTGTAAAACTCTTATTAAAGAGTTATCTTTATTTTCCTTGTCGGCTGTGAAAAAATTAGCAAATCAGGTCGTTCATTCTCTTGCTAGAACATTTGTTTCTTTGTCTGGTTCAATGAAGTGGGATACTTACCTTCCATCTCTCATTACCGATTTACTTGATTTGAATGATACGTGATAAAAGAACCATTTCAAAAAAAAAACTATGATACATAATAAAAGAGTCATTTCAAAAAGAAAAAAAACTACCCACTCACTTAGTTCCGTATTTTGTGATTTTTTTAGTTTATTTAAAAGAAAATATCATTTTATTATAACTAAAATAATTTAACTTTTTTAAAAAAATTAAAAATATTTAAGAATTACATATAATATTTAAGAATTATTTCAAGTACAACCTTAAATTTTTTTTCCCTAAACCACATGCAAATTACAAGTATCACATAAGCAAATGGATCGGAGTTGGTACATTAATTTGCTTCACGTTAAACGCACGGCTTTGCCTTTGCCTACTATCTTCTCCAGTAGTCTTAAGTCATCAATAATGATCGAAGCCTAAAAATAATTGTAAAATATTTGAAATAGGATTTGAAGGAAACACAAGAAGAGGGAGAAAATGGAGAAAGCAAAAGCTTTCCTTGAACTGAACCAGGAAGAATCGGACCGGGTTTCATCGCTTGACTTCCCTCCTCTCCGAGCCGGCGCCGGAGCCAGAGGCGAGTTTAGCTTCTACGAGTGTTATGCCCTCAGAGGCATCCGAGTTGATCGGGTTGAATCCGGTCGTGTCTTTTGCACATTCAAAGTTCCTCCTCGACTCACTGTACGAAAATCCCCCATTTTTCTACTCATAGTTTCTAACATGGAATTTAAAATGTTTCTATATTTTTGGTTTTTATATATTTCATTGATCAGAGTAGAAGAAGATACGAGTTGATTTCACACTCAACTAAAGTTAATTATCTCAAAAACTCATTTTTTAAAAAAAATAAAAAAGCCACTCAATGATTTTTTGGAGTCAACTTTTAAAAAAAAAATCAATATCAATTTAGTTATGTAACCATTAAATTGACCTGCTCCATGATCTTAAATTAAATAATCTCAAAAAATTTCATATCCGCAATATCTGTCAAAACATCTTGGTTAAGTGAGTTTGTTGGTGAAATGATAATAGTTATGCGATTTTTCTGTTATAAAATGAAGAATTACCATTAATTGAGTGCCGTATGTGGAATCTGATATATGCATTGTTGTGGGGAGATTAAAGCTTCTTTGATGTGAATCGGTAGGATAGAGAAGGAAAATTAGCACCTGGTGCAATAGCCAATCTTGTTGACGCTGTTGGAGCTGGATGTGTCAATGTTGGGGGTCATCCAGTGAATGTATCCGTGGACATGTCAATTTCATTTCTTTCAAGTGCGAAGATTGATGTAAGTACTCCTAATTCTTTCCATCCTATGATTTCATTATTGGTTCTTGAATTTTCTGAAGATACTTGTATCAGACTTCTGCACTTTTTAGTACGATTATGTTGTACTTCTAAATGAATGAAGAAAGAGAAAAGAAAGAAATGAAATGCCTAAAGAGCAAGATAGATTGTCTCGCCATTCATCACGCATTAGTCATGCGAATACAATGCTGAATTATGTAAAGAGGTAAGCTGGATGCTAACATTATGTGTTCCTTTCTTACAAATTGAAAAATTACTGCAAATGCCATGAAAACTTCAGTTGAACTGGAGGACATAATCCCCACTTCAACCTCCCTTTTACTCATACATATGCATACGCTTTCAACATGTTATACACAGCACCTGCCTTAGTTTGAGATACCCAGTGACATGCAGATTTAGGAGGGGGCAAATTAGTGGAGTGCTTTGAACGGCTTTATCTTTTAGCACAATGATCATCGACATGATACTAACAACTCAGGAAAAAGAAGTCATTGATTTTACTCCTTAGGTTTGCTTGTTTGACATGCATCTTAAGTAGGTTGAAGACACTTGTTTAGCCGTTCAGTCTACCCACCGCCCATCTGTTTGTTTAGGCAGTATGTAGTATAAGTTAATCTTCAGCAATGCAAACAGTTATTCTCTCCAGAAGATGGAAACTCTTGTCTCTGTTCGAACACTCTTATGATAGAAGGCTCCTCAGCTTGTAGAATGATATCCATAATGACTCTAGCAACTTGAATAGCTATGAGAGGGAGAGGGTAAGTTATAAAATGCCCAGACTGTGTATACCTGTGAACTACCACTACTGTCCTGACTTTATCCTCAGGTTTAGGCCATCCTTGAATGAAATTCGTCGATACATGGAAGTCTGAATGGGATTGGAAAATGTTGCAGTTATTTTCGGTACACCAAGCTCTTCCTTTTGCACCTTTGACACACTCCAAATTCCTACAGACTATGTTTCTCAGTTTCTGCTAGCTTATGCAATGGAAGATGCTTTTGAACCCTTAAATTGTCGCCAACATTCTTGTATGTCTTTCAGTAAAGAAGAGTGCATCACAAATTTTTATTAGTATATTTACCAAATAATGAGTATTCGTCTTTTACTGATGGATTACGGATTTTATTATATGCATTTTTGCTGAGATATTCGCAGGATGAATTGGAGATCATCGGTCGAGTCTTAGGCAAGAAAGGAGGTTATTCTGGAACAAGTATACTTGTGAAAAACAAAGCTACTGGGGAGTTAATTGCTGAGGGGCGGCATTCATTATTTGGTAAATATGCTAGTAAGATGTGATGGAAGTATTTATCCGGACCAAAATGCCTCTTGGCTCTTCTGTTATCAGGTAGTTTTCAGGCAAATCCAGCACTTAAATTTGACGTCTTTAGCATTTAAGCGCTTATGTGTTAATAATCTAGTACCTTTTTTTTTTTTTTTGAAATTTTTATGATTTTTCACACATATATATGTACTATGTCGAAAATGTTGTATTCAATTGAACTCATTTACAGAAAATTTGGTTTATGAACCAGTAATTAAGATGCTATAATCTCCTAAAGTTGGAATGACTTCAAAGCTCATGTTTCAAGAACAGAGATACATTACAACAGCATGAAAATTGAGAGTAGTTGGCATATGCAGCCACGATGGACACATAAAGGCCAGGGACACTGGCACCGGAAGAAAATTCAATGCCCTTTGTCGAGTTCTGCTCGATGCTTCATAGCCATCTGGGGTAGAGCCAGCACTAGCCTTCATGGTTACCTCAATTACCAACATTTGACATGCCTTTTAACCTCTGTCAAGAACTGCTCTAAACCACATCATCTTTAATGTAGAACTAAGCTATTTGTATAATAAAACAATTGGAGAAAGACCAAATTACCTGACAAGTTTTTAAATACTTAAAAAAATTAAACTGTTGAGTATACATTTAAGGGTCCATTTTAGACCAACCCACATAGATAAGAGACTATTTATGCCGTTTCCCCACATTTGAAAATGATTAGTGAATATTGCAGTATCGGTACGAAAAGCTCTTTCTTTAGCACCTTTGTCACACTTCTTCACATTCTTACACGCCAAGTTTCACATTTTCTGCTAGCATGCAAGAGGCTTTTCAACCTTTAAAATGTCGCCAGCATTCTTGAGTTTCCTTCAGTAAAGAAGAGTGCCGCACATATAATGTGCTTTCAAGTATTTATCTAGACCAAAATGCCTCTTTGATCCTATCATCACTTATATCGGATAGTTCTCAGCTAACATGTAACGAGCAGTATTATGTTATTATGCCCTTTAAAAACCGTGCACTGTAAATAAATGCTCGTTAGTGGAGGTGGATAGGTTTTGCCTTTTTTGTCCAGAGCACAAAATCATGGCCAACAGTTACATAACTACCACACCGAGGATATATGCATTTATCTGTGCAAATCACCACTAGTCCAAAACTCCAATTATCATGCACCACGGATAGTAACTGGAAAACGCACAAGTAATAACCCATGAAATCCTATGTTATACACAACCAACATATAGACGCTAGTAGAAAGCAATGTAGGAAATAAGAGACATCTGTCCTGGTACATACACATATCAACATGCTACAGTTTTTTCCAAAGTCATTACGCCATATTACCTCAACAGATCTTTATTAAATTACAAACACAATAGTAAGCTAGACCCCAACTCCACCAGCCACATAGCTGGGAAGCAGATCTGTTATCTTGAGTAATTCTACTTGAGCGACCAATCTAGTAGAACGTTAAAATCTTCTCGACATACTGGCGTACTGAACCTTCCTAATAATGCAAGTCCTTCACGATGAAGGCGAAGTCCTAGGTGTAGTAGACCTTGAAATAAATCTGGAAGATGCACTAACGCTGCGACTCCTCTTAAAGCTTTTCTTAGGATTAGGAGAGTAACTGCGACGAGATAAACTACTCCTGGAAACACTTCTTGAATAGCTCCTCTTTGACCACTTAGGCGATACACTCCGTGAGTAGCTTCTCCGATATCGAGGTGAAATGCTCCGAGAAATGGAACGATATCGGCTCCTTCGATGATAGTAACTATCGTCCGGAGAGTAGTCACCATAGCGGCTCGTTCTGTTGTAGCGAACATCTGGAGAGCGCGACAGACCACGGCTGTCGGGAGAGTAGTCACGGTAGCGGCTTCTTCTATAGTAACGGTCATCTGGAGAATAGGAACGATCACGCCGATGATATTCAGGAGAATAGTCATGGTAACGGCTTCTTCTGTAGTAACGGTCATCTGGAGAGTAGGATCGATCACGCCAACTATATGGAGATAAAGATCTCGAGTAAGACCTGCCGCGACTACAGTAAGGAGAATAAGGTGATTCTGAGTAGCGTCGGTATCGACCATAATATGAAGAGCGGGATCTCTGGCGTCCTCTGTAATAGGGAGAATAAGATCTACGCTCTCGTCTGTAATACGGAGAGCGGGACCTGCTTCGACTCCTGCTCCTGTAGCTTTCAGATGAGTAACGAGGAGAACGACTCCTTGAATAAGGAGAATAATTTCGTGATTCATGGCGAACTACATTTACAAGGTGGAAATTAGAAGACATCACAGAAATAACCCAGGTCCATTATTGCTTAGGAAAGAATAAAATATCATACCGCGAACAGTTCTAAGCCCCAAATATTTTCCTGGAGTAGGTGTTCTACCTCTTCTTCTCCTAGCCTGCATAGGAGACAATTGTCAAAAAGCAAATTTAGACTCTGGCGGGTTGATGCGATATAACAATGTCACAGTACGTAACCAATGAGAAATGAATAATAGCAACAAGGGTACAGCTGAATAATAGAAAAATGAAGGCTATACAACCCTCTGGTTAAGAGTCTGTTTGCTTGATGTGTTTCGATTTGTTATTTGGGAGTTTGGTGAAGAGCTGCTACACACAGCTTCCTGGCTGCCAAAGAAACTCAGGCGAAACAAGCAAACAACTTTCAAATTCGAATTTACCGAAGCAATATAAGACATTTATTATATAACTAAGAGCTGATACCTGCAAAAAATTGGAAACATAAGAAGCAAAGAACTGAGCAAATATTCAATAAATTCTACCTTCTCCACAGTGATAACTCTGCCTTCAAGTATTGAGCGATTCAAATACTTAATGCAGCGGTCAGCCTCCTCAATGCTGGACATTGTCACAAAACCAAACCCACGAGATTCCCGGGTCCATGGGTCAACAACAAGACGAACATCTTCAACCTAAACGGAAGTTAAAAAAAAAAAAAGCATTTAATGATGTTGATATCCACAACAATACGAATGCAGATAGGAGCAAAGTCCTCTTCTTACGAATAGAGCGCGAACTGACTACAGGGAGAACAGGAAGGAAATCTTCAGAAACAACAGACATACCTTCCCCTCAGTAGAAAAATGCTTCTCAAGATCTTGCTCTTTAACACGGGTTGAGAGACCAGTCACATACAAATTGTTCCCTGGATTCTCAACATCACTTGAATCATAGCTCCTGTCATTATACTATAGTTAAACAACATGAATTCTAGCTACCAGCATATTAATTAAACACTGCCGAAATGTACCTTGATCGACTCCTTGAAGCATATCTGGACCTTGAGACAGACTTGCTGTATCGGTCGTATGAAGGTGAGCGAGAATACCTGCAATATAGATGCTATATTTGAACATGACAAGATACAATGACCATATAGGACCCATATTAAGACCAAACAGTACCTTGACCTCCGAGAGTACGACATCTGCAGTTAACATTAAACAAGAATTAAAGTTAGGCTGGTGATATAAAGCAGACTAAGGAGAACACAGGGTGTTTTCACATAATCCCAATAGAATATACAAGTAAAACCGAAAAAATCAAGATCGCTGATTTGACGATTAATCCCAAATTAATAAATGCAGACAATATAAATCCTCTAAATCAACTCTGCTCTACTTGGCCTACTCCATCTCAATACAGGATATTAATTTATCTTTTGAGTCAAATAACAGGTTCCCTAAATCCTTCCTTATATTGCCCTCTATTATTTGTCCTTTACCTTCTATTATCCAAACTATTTTAAATCAGAAAGTATAGTTCTACTTGGCGATTAAAGGATCAGAAACTATACGACACTATCAAAGTGGGTCAAACCAAGCAGACAACAGTGAGTTACATATTAAAAATAAGAGGCAAATCAAGTACATAAAACTTCATTATGGGTCCGAGCTTTAAGGATTATAGCACTGAACTAATTGTACTTCTATAATTGTGCATTCAAATCTAACATTTGTTATAACATTCATCAACAACAAAATACCAAATATAATCACACAAAGTGAAGTCGTGGAGGCTAAGTGTACACAGATCTTAGAACTACCCTAAAGTAAGGTCTTCAGCTTGATGGAAAACAGATCAAAGCAGTTTGGAAAGGGGATAATAGAAATGAAGAAGCCGTGACAAAATATTATAGAAAGCATGATAAAGCATTCTAAACCTTAACTACAACAAAAATATGACAATCGAAGTATAAGAAATGACAAATAATAACAAAAATCGAGGAATAAGAAGCCACAGGAGTAATAGCACAAACACTAGTATGGAAGGTTAAACGAGACCACGGTCTACGCTCTGCTAACTTACCAGGCTACAACCCTAATTCATGTCCTCCATAATCTACTTCTATATATCTATGCTCCCGTGAAAATACTGCGAATCCCGTCATTGATAACAGATATCAGTAGATAACCGCGAAAAGCATTCATTGCTATGTATCACAACCATAGAACAACATAAATCATATACAAGCTCAAAGACAACGAATATGCAATAAATCAAAATTCGACGGAGACTGTTTAGCTCTTTATTTTCTGGATTATGTCAGGAGTCCTTCTAACAACTAGTGCAGGGCATTAATTGCCTAAAATATCAACGGAAGAATCATCTAATCCGGTAATCGTATATTCAACTGATCATCAAAAATTCAATTCAAATCAAACATTAATGAAAACCACAAAAGCGAATACGCAAATGACAAGAGAATCTCATCAACTAATATTCACAACTTTAGCTAGTTCGTATCGAAGCATAAAATTAAGAGAAGAAGAACAGATGAAAAGAAGACTTACCGTGAAGAGATTATGGCGTAGGATCGAAATGCTTCTCTTTCTCTCTCTAATTCGCGAAGGCTCTGGAAATAAGGGTTGCGTGTTGTGGGGAAAGGCTTATATACCTGTAGCGGAAAGAAGTTTCTAGACTAGGGACACGAGATTCTTTTTAATTGGAACACAATTTGTCACATTATTCGACTAAACGTTTTCTTTTCTTTTCTTTTTTTACCTTTATATCCAAGGCCAAGGGTGAAAAGCTTAGGGTTTTTTTTTTGGTTTCATTTTTTGTTCTACATCCTGTTGAATAAAGTTATTTACATTCATATTAATGAGAAATAATAGAGATTATGGGAAATTAATTGATGTATAAATAAATTAATTTAATATTATAATTTGTATAAAAATAAAATAAAGTGAAATTTTAATTGAATAAGAAATTTACATCAACTTTTTTAGAAGATAGAACTTTTGAACATGTTAGATAGAAATAAATACAACGTAAACAATTTATTGGTAACTTCCTTATTTGCAAAAGTAATAACACCAAGTGTCTCTTTTACATACATATGTGTGATGTCGAGCAAATACATTTTCCCAAAAAACTGATAAATAATGGCTTGCACAAATAATATTAGTTTCATAGGTAAATTTGAATATGAGATTATAATGATTTTATGGCTATATTAATATTTAGTTTATGTTGTAATAAATGAGTGTATGAGTTCAAGGGTGAAGTATAAAAGAGATTATTTTCAATAAATTCTTTAGAAATAATATAACAACAATAACATATTCAGTAGAGTTTCACGAGTGAGATCTCGAGAGGAACAAAATTTACGCAGACCTTACCACTACCTCATAGAGATAAAGAAATTATTTCTGAAAGACCATTAACTAAAACATATCATCCTAAAAACAGAAAATATTAATATGAAACTAAACAATTAAAGTGGAAGCAAATAACAATTTATAAAGACAATAAAAATAACAAAAATAAATGACAAGAAATATCAACGCGATATATAAAGACACGAGTACCTTCACTAACCTATCATATCAAAAGATTATACATCATCTTACTCTACTAGCCGTCCAACATTCTACCATAATACGCGAAATATCACTCTTTTCCATCTAAGATTATGTCCTCGGTGATACGAATCACCTCCCTCAATACTTTTTTAGTCTACCTCTACCATTCTGTGTAACTCCTAAATTCAACCTCTCCCACCTTCCACCAAAAGCATCAACTTATTTTCTTCACATGATCAAACCATCATAGTCTTGCTTAGACATAATAAAAACAATAATAACGTCACGTAATAGAGACGAATATTGATGGCCTAAACAGAGACATTTATATAAATCATCCTATTAGCCTTCCCAGTAATTACTACAGGAAAAGAGGATGAAACTGTGATGGGTTAAAAGCCCAAGACTACCAAAGGCCTTTCTTGGAGCAGAGCCCACTGATTTATGGGCCAAAGTAGCCCGAAATCAAAACAATGGCGGGAACTTATTTTTATTATCTGACAATTCATTTCCCGCCAATAGCGAGCCCTAAATTCTCGAGCACACTTTCCCAGCAGCTATATAAACCCTAACCCCTTTTTTCCACTCATTTTCGCTCTATTTTTCACTCGAATACCTCCTTTTCCCTCCTTCCCCATTTTGAAACCCTAACCCTAATTTTACCCAGAGAGCAAAGATGCTGGAACTACGTCTTGTTCAGGGAAGTTTGCTGAAGAAAGTTCTGGAATCCATTAAGGATCTAGTGAACGATGCTAACTTCGATTGTTCCGCCACCGGATTCTCTCTGCAGGCTATGGACTCCAGCCACGTGGCTCTGGTGGCGCTGCTGCTCCGATCTGAGGGTTTCGAGCACTACCGCTGTGATCGTAACATTTCGATGGGCATGAACCTTACTAACATGGCGAAAATGCTCAAGTGTGCCGGAAATGATGACATCATCACTATCAAGGCTGATGATGGCAGCGACACCGTCACTTTCATGTTTGAAAGCCCCAGTAAGTTCCGAAGCTAATTTTTTGAATCCAAGTTTTTATCCCTAGTCTTGTGTAATTGATAAATAGGATCTAGAGACTCTAGTATCTGCACTATGATTTGAAAATTGATACTTCCCTGTCCCAGTATATGACGCTTTTTGCCAGTGATTACTTTTTTAACATGTCAAATGTTAGGAAATCAACGTTCATAAGTACTTTGGAGTTTCAACACAGCGTTTGAATCTAAATTATTCAATGTGAAGAAAATTGAAGATAATAGTACTTTGGAATCTGGGCATAGAGTTCTTAATACTAAACTATACATGTGAGAACAATTGCAGTTTTAGAAATGATTAATTCACTGTTTATAGATCAAGCAAAATGATTTAAACTAGTTTAATTTTTCTTGAAATTGGGAATGATTCATATATTGAGCTGATTTATTGTTTCAGATTTTGTGATTTGATTCTGAATTTGAATTCAGTCTCTGTTTATTATGGTGTGGTTTTAATTTATTTGCGTGACTGTTATGTATTACAGCCCAAGACAAGATTGCTGATTTTGAGATGAAGCTAATGGACATTGACAGTGAGCATCTTGGGATTCCTGAAGCAGAGTACCATGCTATTGTGAGAATGCCTTCTGCTGAGTTTGCTAGAATTTGCAAAGACCTTAGCAGCATTGGAGATACAGGTGCAATTTGTCTCTCATGTTGACTGTGGCTTTAGTAAATTGTCTAGTGATAATTAAACATTAACTTCTGCTTTGAACTGATTGTTGCAGTTGTTATATCGGTGACAAAGGAAGGTGTAAAATTCTCAACCAGAGGTGACATTGGTACTGCAAATATTGTTTGCAGGCAAAATACAACTGTTGACAAGGTACATTGTTTTTGCTTAATTGTGATTGTTATTCTTGAATAATCATTGTGATGAGCTGATGTATGACTTATTTTGTCAATTGGCAGCCTGAAGAAGCCACAGTTATAGAGATGAATGAGCCAGTATCGTTGACATTTGCCCTGAGATACTTGAACTCCTTTACAAAAGCATCTCCATTGTCGAACACAGTGACCATCAGCTTGTCTTCAGAGCTTCCTGTTGTTGTTGAGTACAAGATTGCCGAGATGGGCTATGTAAGGTATTACCTGGCACCTAAGATAGAAGAGGACGAAGAAGAAACCAAGCCTTGATCTTATGTTTTTTATTTCTTATGATGTAAGCTCATTTGAATCTCTCAGGCAAGCAATATGTAGCTTTAGCTTAGACTGGCAAGAGAAATTTTCAAAGTTGTGTTAAATGAAATGATGTATTCTCCTCCGTTTTTTCCTTCTCTTGTCTGCCTGTGGTGTTAGAATGGCTTATACCTTCTTTATTGAATTTGTCGAAGCTTTTTGTTATTCTAATGCTTCTCCAAATATAGTGCAAGAATGGAGGGGTTTTGGTTATGCAATTGTATACAAGAAATGGGCATTAATATGATTAAGAGCCTGAAATGTATAATAGCTAATAAAAAATTGATCTATGAATTTATATCTGGCTAATCGTAAGCAGTATCTGTCCGGGGTAGAGGGGGGGGGGGATACGCTCATCAATTCGTATAATCTTGTCTACTATAAAATTGAAGCATAATTAGCTAACAATTTGTTTTGAATAATGACCACGATCTTAAAATCTTATCTGCATTTTTGTCTCAATATTTAAGGTGTAGGAAATGGAAGTTTCTATTGAGTGAAGAGAGAACAGAAGTACATCCTATTTGCATAGATGCAGAAAAGTTTTTAGTTCAAAGATGAGTGAACAACTAGGAGCAAATATAACCAATTATATATCATCAGTCATTGATTAAAGATGCAATTTGATTTGTTTATCTAAGGAACAGAAAAATGAATATAAATTTTTTAACTGCTGTAGAATTCACAATATGGCAGAGGCCAAATCATCCTTGATGCACGCAAGGATCAAAACCACTGTTAAGTTGCCAAAAACCTCATATATCTAATGATTGCTCTCTAAGTCAATCTTCTACAAATGCATCTAGATACAGGAAAGTTTTAGATTCAAATACAACTACATAGCACAAATAACTCAACCTTCACACTGCAATCATTAGCCGCAAAGGTAGAACACATTTAGTGGGGGGGAATGCTCGAAACTGTAGCCATTTAGCTGCAAACTAAAAGAGATGGTGCCACTGCTAAATGGAGGCAACAGGAATAATGTCCAAAAACAGAAATCTGATGAAAAAAAGGATCAGTTTTTCCACTTTTCACCAATATAAATTGCTTGATCACCAAGCTCTTCTTCAATTCTAAGCAACTGCCAAACAAACAATAATTCTTACAAGTTAGAAAAAGGATAAAGAAAGAAAAGATGTAAAGCAGAAAATCCAATAACAGCATGGCAGAGCAGAATCATGTGCTGTTAAAGGGAAGACTAAGCCCAAAAAATTGAAAACAGAACATGAATTCAGCTAAACATCGAAAATACAATATAATCAGTCGTGGATAGGCTAGCAAAACACCTGGTTGTACTTTGCTAGTCGTTCTCCTCGGCAAGGGGCACCAGCTTTAATTTGACTAGTAGCTAAGCCAACTGATAAATCAGATATGAAAGTGTCTTCAGTTTCACCACTTCTTTGAGATATCACAACCCCCCATTGGGCATCCTTGGCCATCTTGACAACTTCAATGGCTTCGGTCACCGTACCAATCTGATTAACCTGTATACCCCAATCCATGCCATCAGAGAGTATTTTACATCAATAACATCTTACACTGATATTTCCAGGTAATGTGGAGACATATCTATTAAATAGGTTTTAGCCATAAAAGCAAAGGATGCTGTCTAATTACACCGAGAATTTATGATGCTATCAAGGAGACTTGAAAAAAGAAAATCTGAGGACCTGTAATCAAAATGGCATATTTTACTAGAATCTCAAATCACAAATATAAGGCAGTGGTTCAGAAGTTAAAATAGTGATGCTGGTGAGACATTTTTGCCATCAGAGGTACAAGTTCTCCTCCAGAGTTGCCACAAATTATAAAAAGTAGAGCAATCTCCAATGGCATGTAAAGCCTTCAGGGATTCTTGCCCACCAATAGTGATGATGATGAAACAAGGCCCCAGGAGTTGTACACCTCACTAGAAAAAAGCAGAAATGACCAAGAACTGAATGTTTACTAATGAGACGCAAAATGTTACGGAGATAGTGGATGCAACCGTGCAATGGTTCCAGTGTGATACGTTGGATATAGGTCTACGCAATGGTTCCAGTGTGATATGTTGGATACAGATCAGGATTACTCTGCTTATTGAGTCCCCATTTTTATCTTTTGTTTCTTTTTCGAGGGGGGTTGGTAACCTGATCCACTGTAGGTAGGATGATGTGGTTGGGTTCAAAGATGAGTTATGTTTTCGAGATGAAACAAAAAAAAAAGTATTTTAATGTTGGATCACTGTCCTAGGTATAAGGCTGTCCAGACATCAAATTTCAAATTCAAGAACTAATCTAACTCTAAAGCATACTGTAGGCTAAAGAATTGAAAGGTTACACTATTGGGGAAGATTCTTTGAGTTTCTAGAGCTGCAAATACATAACATGTTGAGGATCTAGTTCAATCCAAGAAAGGGAAGGGGAGGGGAAGAGGAGCTAAAATTTACCAAGGAAAGCCAGAATACATACGAACCACAAAATCTTGAATGATCACATCATATGTTGAGTTGCAACATATCCTTTTTTGAAGATCCAATTGCTTGGTTTGAAAGATATATTTGCGAAGACCTAGGTTTTTTCTGTCTTAATAAATCCACTGCTTTCTGAAATATCACAAGAAGTTGGTGTCCCTTCACAAAATAAAGATATAATCTCCAAAGACTTCAACCCACAATCTATGTGATATGGATTATCCTTTTTCTAAAGCAAGGATATATGTCAAAAGAGCTCTCCTGTAGAGGATTTTTTTTTGCTTTTGTGCATCAAATTGACATGTTTGCTATAACATTATTGATTCTACTCTTTTGAATGGGAATCTTCATCCTATGCTCCTTTTTTCTAGCTTATCATATATGTGCCATGGAGACGGGAATAATATTTGCCCTTGATCAGTCCCAGTTTGAACCAGGAACCTCTATCTCTTGAATTATGGCCATCTCTCTTTCAGGATAGAAAGAAAGAGGTCTAATGGTGCAGGATGGCTGCTGACCAAGGACAAAAGTTTGTTTCAAAGAACGATGCAGAGTACCAGCAAATGTCAATAGGTACCTTGAGAAGAAGGGCATTGCATGCATTCTCTTGTATGGCTCTCTCGATCCGCTTAGGATTTGACATTATTAAGTCACCTCCAACCACCTGCAGCAAACAATTCATGTTTGACACATGCTAGGACACTCAAAAAATATGACAGGACTTTAAACAAGTAACAAGGATCATTATAAGCGTATGTATATGGGCAGAAGCTCATCAGAGCTGATGTTAATTACATGATGAAATCACCAGGGAGAATCCAGACAAACCTGGCATATTCCCAGACTCGAAAAGTACTTGACATGCTCCCAGTCCTCCTTGTCAAATGGATCTTCAATTGATACAATGGGGTAGTCTATAGGGAGAGAAAAGGAAAAAGAAATGATGAGAATGCATCGAATAACAGAAAGCTCACATCACAGGATCAATATATAGCGAAGTGAGAATGTATCAAATAACAGAAAGCTCACATCACAGAATCAATATATAGCGAAGTACCTGCGCACAGTTCTTTGTACATATCAATCATATCCTGTCCTGATTTAAAATTTTGTCCGGATTTATTTGGAGTTTTAAAATCTAAATCATATTTTGTACCTACATTTGGAACAGCACAAGTCCATCTGTCAGAAATGAGGATATAAATATCTCACACAGCTATTTTCCATCTTCTGGATGCCATGAATGAAATCAATTACTTTATCTAAACATATAAATAAATCACAACCAAAGGAACATAGCACTATGCCATCTCCACTTAACCTACTATATGCAGAAGACAAAAACACAAATCAGAAAATGAGTGAATAAGTGGATTCCAGAAAATATTATCCTCTCACTCAATCCTGATTAATCTTTCATGTATGTAAGCATGGATATAATGCATTATGAAATGAAGACTTGCGCAGATATCTATGACAAAATATCATATGATTATACTCATCTACAATCAACAAGATTTTGAACTAAAGCAAATATATTACCTATGCAAAACTCAGTGGCAGCAACACCAATTGCTATCTTTATTTTCTCATTGTATCCTGTTCTTCCAATAGCCTTTTGAACAAGGTCCAAGCCATCTCTTAAGCTGCAAATGCAGTATTCAGTGTCAACAATTTCATTGAACAACGTAAAACAAAGACGTGAAGACTTGCCTTGAGATGTTGGGAGTAAAACCGCCATCTTCACCAACATTACATCCATGTGCACCATATATCTCTGTAATAACTGCCTGCCTTGTAAACATAAGCAACTGACTTTTTTTCTTTTCTGATTAAGATATAGAGTATATTGATGGCATCCAGTTGGATACAAGAAACAGTACAAAAACAGGATTAACTCCTAAGACAAAATCTAAGGAGCTAATGAAGTCTAGCAACAAATTTATATCATTTACAGCATTACTTTTTCTTCAGCAGAAAAGATTCAAATGACAATTTGCTTTGATTCTAGGACTGTAAAACAGAAGGGGACTGGACGTGGACTCTCCTTCAAAGCATTTCAAGTTTCTATCCAATTGTAAGCAAAGACAATTGATACGAACACTTTAAACATAAACTAGAATTAAGAAATATTATTCAGATAATATGCTTTTACAACAAAATTTTACACTGTAACCGAGTAGTAACTGGCCAGAAGAAAAATTGGACCACTACACCAGTAAAACCCCAACCCCATTCTTCTGAGTAGTATCACATGTGGACATCATAGAAGGGTATCTATATGCCAACATGTACAGGCTGCAACTTATATTCTTTGGGCAAACAGAAATTATTTCTACCATTATCCTATTCGTTTATCTCTACTTTTGTTTCCTTTACTCTAGGTAGTTTTACTAGTCAATACTTTTCTTTTCTTGATATTTTCACCATAGCTTGTTTTACTCTAGTACTTTTTAAATGTTCTGGAAAAAGCTTTTCTTAAGCCGAGGCCTATCGGAAACAACTTCTCTACCCCCACAAAGGGTAAGGGTAAGATCTGCGTACATCCCACCCTCTCCAAACTGGGTATATTATTGTATGGGGTTATGGGCTAACAGAAATTCTGTGGATATTGCTGCATTTAATGCAGGATTAAGAGAAGATATTTGGAATATTTCAAAAGAAAATTTTCAAATAAGCCTATGTTTTATAATTTGGTCTGTCTATTCATCTTCAACTTGAAACGGAGAGCTTTTAAGTTTGAAAAAACGGTTTGATAACTAATCCTCGTGAAATAATGGTTTACAATCAAAACTTCAATTTTTTTGAAAGTAAAATTCATGTCCAAACACAGAACTTCCAAATACCCTCAAAACTTCAACTTCATAAAATTATTTTCTTAAAATTTGAACCAAATATTGTTCAAGAATTCTGGTGTAAACGTGAGAAGACATAAGACTTATAAGACAAATGTACTTGTGCAATCAATTAATGAGCAGTTCAAACTTCCTTCATGTGGCAGAGATAAATTATCAGATAACAGGTTAAAAATATTATAGTTGAATTGATTCACCTTCAAATGATGATAGGTCTCAGAACCCATTTGTAAAGCCTCCTCAAATGTGCTTGATCCCACTGGAAGAATCATTATTTCCTGTGGAAGTTAAATATCAAATTTCAGATATAATTTACAATGTCAAACATTATGGGCTCAAAATAATGATGCCATATGAAGATGTAAAACATTGAAGAAAAATTGATAAAACATAGAGGCAAAGTAGCTCAAAGAAGTATCTATGACGAGCACAAAAGTGAAAGTGGGAAATGTATTAGGTAATAAGCTAGCATTCATTATTTTAACAAGCATAGGTCTTATAACCTTCATCTAAAGTTACTTTTGGTCATTGGAAGTGAAGATTTATGATAAGTAGAGACTGGACATTTTCTTTCAGAATCACATCCATAATTCTTTAAATCAGACAACAAAGTAATTTCTGTGTGTATCTTAAACTCTCTTATGTAAATGCCAGAAACTCTTCTAAATGTCAAAAATGGGTGCAAGTGCAAAACCGAGAAAACAAAAAGATTGTGGGTGAACAGGTGAGAGAATCAAAGAAAAAGAGAACAAGTCAGTACCATTAACCCAAAACAAATGTTATATATTTTTTTTAAAACAAAACTTGATGAAAAAATTGCATTTCACAGGCTTGATCTTCTTGCTATTAGCAATAAGTACTATCTCAAAATAATGAGCCACCACCACTGTGAAGAAATTGGGAGCAATCATTGTGCAGGTCTAAATATTATAGGCAGAAGTACATTAGACTGCAGATTCACCTGAATAGCCAAGTTGTTTCCAGCATGTTTTCCTCCACTTATGAGAGTAAAGACTGGAACAGGAAGAAGCGGGCTTGTTTGACCAGAAAGATCAGCAATGTGTTTGTGAAGAGAAACCTAAAGTTCTTCGATCGATAAGCTATTTAATCCAGTGAAGATTATCGTGACAGGTATATAACTGAAATAGTATGCTTGCCTCTTTCTCAGCGGCTCCAGCTTTGCAAGCAGCTATGGAGACGGCTAAAATAGCATTCGCTCCAAGTTCACTCTATCACAGTGGACAAAAGGAAAAGCCCAATCAGCATGGAAGTTATTATGTTCAGAAAATGGAACATTAATAAACTTGCAGATATTGACAAATGAAGAACTTGACAACAGGCCAATCACAAAGTTGATAAGCAAAACAAAATAAGTACCTAATTGTTTTGAACACATGTACCTTATTTTCTGTTTTGTCCAAGTCTATCATGACCTGGTCAATCTGAGACTGAAGAGTTGGATCCATACCAACCAATGCTACTGAAATTTTCTCATTAATATTCTTGACAGCTCTATTCACACTATTTCCAAGATAAGTTCCTTTTTCTCCATCACGCAGTTCAATCGCCTCATACCTGATATTTTAGATCAAAAATCATTACACCATTTGCTTTATCTTCAATATAAATTGCAGTGGCTAAGTATATATTCAAATACAAATCTGCAACAAGCACAAAGAAGAAAAATCATATGGAGAGACTGGAAAATGTTTGTACTTTTCACCATCACACTTCCAACCTCTATTTAGTAGTATCTTTTTGTTTTTTTTTTGCTTTTAACAGGTTGCTCTTATTTATTTACTCCCTCCGTTTAAAAAAGAATGAACTAGTTTGACTTGGCACCGAGTTTAAAAAAATAAAGAAAAATGTTTAATCTTGTGATATAAATTAAAGTTATTTAAATGACCCAAAATGTCCTTTAATCTTGTGGCTAAACATGCCATGCGAAAAGTTGAAATTAAAGTGTTGCCAAAAAAGAAAAGGGTCATTCTTTTCGAAACAGACTAAAAAGGAAAGTAGGTCATTCTTTTTTAAATGGAGGGAGTATTTTTATAGAGTACTAACTGTGTATCATATCCAAAAACAGTACTTAGATAATACTGAAACCATAGCTACAATTGGAACTCTAGAATGGTCCTACTTTTAGCTATAATGAATCAAGGACATCAATGATAGATATGGTGTCATTAGAGTATTAACTGGTAGTTGGTACTTTCTATAATTAATTCAGAATTCAGATTCAAATTCTGTGTATATTTTTACTTCTCAACAAGAGCTATCTATCTATCTACCTACCTACCTTAACAGGTAGCTCTTATTGAGAATTAAAAATGAGATATACACCGAATTAGAATTAGAATTCTAAATTAAGACTAGAAACTACCAACTACCAAGAGCCCCGTCATTCCAGTCACATATATAAAAACTTTTTAGCAAAGATGAACAGGGGAATAAAATATTCTTGCATGCATCATATTAAATTGTAGAGGGAAAAAGGACAAATGAAGAGGCCTTTGCTTTTTAAGTTTCAACCTGAGCAATCATTCATAAGAAAAAAACTTATTTGCATGCATTAAAAAAAATATTTTATTAGCAAAAAATAGCATTTGCACCTGATAAAAATAAAGGTTTTTACACGCATCAAACAATCATTATCAAGAAAAGAACATTTCTCTCCATCTGGGGCCTGGACATTACTGGATGGATGTAAATGATTTGTATAGCTAAGTCCGAGAGGGGAAGGCTGAGTGGTTGAACTTGAGAGCCCTGAGTAATAGGAGAAACCATATGGAAATCTCAGATAGGAATATTAACTAAAAACTTGCTGAAAAGATCTGCTCTCACCATGGCGAGTAGGATTAAGTGAACGAGATTTAACTAGAATCTCATTTCAAACAATATTGTTAAATTAGTCTTTTCGCAACCTGTGCTAGAGAGGTCGTGCTGTGAATTAGTCAAGGTGCACACAAGTTGGCTCGGACGCCACTCACGTACACATACGCACATTTATAGAAAGATAGAAGAATCATATAGCCAACGCCACTGATCTGGGATTGAGCAACAGTTGATTGATAAATTTACTAGAGTTAAACAAAGTATCAGATTTGCAAAGAGTGTTAGGCATGGATAAGTTAACGGAAGTTCAAATTAGTGACTACAAACAAAAAGAGAACTTTTCCCTCTGTCTCGTGACTTTTAGGACATAGATTAATTAAGTTACCTTGTATGATGTAACGGGCCTGAATATAACAAAATGGACTTAGAGGATTAATGTTCCTGAGTCCCAAAGGGTAAGACACTGTGATGGAGGCATAGGAGTCGTATGGAGATGTCAGATAGGGATAGTTTTTGATTTAGAACAAATCTGCCCCAACTTTGTTGAGTAGGATTAAACCCCCATGATCTAACTAGAATTACATTTCAATCTCGATTGGTTAAATTAATCCTTTGAAACCTGCACCAGATAGGTAGCACTATTAACTAGTCGAGCTGCATGCAAATTGGCTCAAAAAAAGTCCAAGTACGAACACACACTTACTTATTTATGATTGAGCTGTAGCTGATTAATTAAATTTACTTGAGTTCAACAAAGAACAATTATGAAAGGAAAAAAGGAAAGCAAAAAGCATACATTCCGGAAGAAGCACCGCTGGGAGCAGAAGCACGGAAGATTCCTTTATTGGTGTGCAAATCAACTTCGACGGTCGGAATCCCTCTACTGTCCAATATTTGCCGCGCTTTCACCTTCGTAATCACCGAAGGTACGGCTTTCCTCATGTGATTGGACTATCAAGCATACAATTATGGTTATCGAAACCGCATCATTTGAATCAAAGCATCAAAATTTTCAAGAAATAAAAAGGATCTTACAATGAAGAGGACGGGATCGGAAGTTTTGGCTCTAACGGCGGCATTGACGGCGTCTTCGATTCTCCGAGAAAGCAAGTGCTTATCCAGATATTCTTGCACCGACATTTTGTACTTCGATAATCGCGGCTCTTCAGCTGAATAATCGGAAAAGAGGAAATGAAGAAGATGAAATACCCCTCTTTGGACTGAAAGATGAACTCTGCGTTTAGGCTCTTTCTTTATTCGTCCATTACGACGTCGTTACTGGATATACTCGGTGGCTGTAGCCAACGATGGTCACGTTGTCGCACTGATGATAAAATGGGTCAGGACTTATTTTTACCCGGCCCATTAACCCACCTCATATTTTGTCAATATTAATATAAAGGAAAAAGTACACAAAATAAACTTAATTTGAAATTTTTTATCTTTAATAGACCTAATCTAAATTATTAATCTTTAATGGACTTATTATCCAAATTATTTACATTTCTACCCACTTACCCCTTTTTATTTAGCATGCTGGTGTCAGCATGACATCAGCATAAATACTATGAGATATACTACCATAGCGGTATCATATAGAATGAACTCAGTACTTCGTGATACTCTGCGATATATTGATACCTAATTAATATACAGGATTTTTTTTAAGAAACAAATAAAAAAATTATTAAACTCTAAATTAATAGAAAATATATTCGTTATATACTCTCGGTATATTTATAAAATATTGGTATCATATAGAATTGAACTTAATCATCTGTGATACCTCTGTTGGTGTATGTATACCCTATTGGTATATCAAACAAGGAGGGGTGTTGACGTCAACATGATGTCGGTGTGCGAATTTTAATATTAGGGGGCAAAATTTTAATAATATGGGGGAACTAAATGTAAAGGGTATATAAAAAAAAAAAGTTTGATTTAAAGGGGTACAAGCTTGTTTTCCCTAATATGAAATAACTATGCAAATTGGACCTGTTAGGCAAATTATTTATCAAAACTAGACTCGATTCAATATCTTTATGGGACAATGTCAGTGCATGGTCGTTCAACCAAAATATTTATCATAAAAAATAGTCATTCGTTGTATAGACATGTATAAGCAATGTATATTTCATATATAGTCCAACTATATTCAGTATTTTAGTGTATTGTAATATATATTAATTGTACAGCGTATGTATAAGTAATCTATAGTGTATAGTCAATATATACTTTCTATGTCTTTTGGCAAGTTATATTGTATAATCATGTGCATTTTCTACGGTTGGGGGCTATTTTTTATATAAATAAAAGAGGACTATATTTGTTGTAAATTAATTAATTTGTTGTATATATTTGAAATTATCCATATATTTATTCTAATTGGATCCATAGTCTAAACTATTTACTCAGCTATCCCGTTGTTGAATTGTTGCTTCTTCATATTTCGCACCATTAAAGTATATACACACCCTGATGGTATCAACCACTAATTGAAGAGTCTTTTCATTGAAGCACTTTTTGTTCTCCTTGAGAGCATCAGAGTATATACTCTAATGACGTCAAAGAGTAAATGAATAGTATTTTTATTGAAAGTACTTTCACTGAATAGTTGCTTCTTTGTCCTTTGTACCATTAGAATATATATATTATGATGGTATCAGGGTGTAATTGAGCAACTTTTTCACTAAAGCATTGTATGTTCCTTTTGATACCACTAGAAAATATATACTTTAATAATATCAAAGAGCAAC
>JAPFFP010000094.1:22361721-22379221 GCA_026153255.1 Solanum medicagineum | reverse complement strand
GAAGAAACCCGAGGGAAGTCTTGATCAAATAAAGAAAACCGAAGAAAGTACCCCTAATCCAGATGTTCAAGTTGCTTGAAGCTGTTTCCTCAACTGTTTTAGCATTGGGTTACAAATTTGTTTTTGTTTTGTTTGTGGTGCCATAATGTCAATGAAGCTTCAGGCTGTTGTCTTTTACCATCAAGTTATAGCAAATGGTGCCTTTGGAAAGAACTGATGGGAAATGTGTGGACGCATTTGCAGAAACTAGGTCTTTTAAAGTTATTAATGATGGACAACTTTTTTTAAATTAGAAGAGATTTGCTTTAGGTCACCAAGTCTTTCTGATAGTTTCTTTTAAATTTTAGTCTCTCTCCTTATTTATTGTACTACGCATTCTGCATTCAGCAATTTAACTTACCATCCACAACACCAAACGCACAAAGGGTGTTTGTCCCATAAAAAGAGCAATTTTTATTACTCTCCGGTTGTAAAAGATTTTCTAATTTAATTATCATTTGACAAAATAAGGTAGGACAATTTTTTTCTCTATTATACCTTTACGTTATTGTCATTGAATTAATGATTTTAAAAAATTTAGTGAGTAGACCCTATTAATTAATAGAGGTAAAAGGGTAAATTTATTATATCAATATTTTCTTTGTACACTTTTACTTGTTACTGTTTTACTTTTCGAGCCTTTGAGGTAACTTGATAAAATTTCAAAGCTAAATTAAAGTAGCTAAATTTAATATTTAAATCTAAAATTTAGATGGTTGAAAAATATACGAAAAATACTATAAGTTGCAATTTTTTTTCATATTAATATGATGAAAAAGTACATCTTAAAATACTGATTAAAGTTCATATAATTTGATCTCGATAAAAAATAATTATTTTTTTAATAAGTGTGTCAAGTAAAAATTTGATTAGTAAAAGTAAACGGAGGGCATCAACAACCAAAAGGGTTGTTGATTTAGTTAAAAAACCTAGGGAAAAGGATAATCAAATAAATTTGTTGTTCCCTTGTGAACCACACGAAAAAGAAATTGTGTTTGGTTCAGAGGAAATTTTTTTTGAATTTTCTTATATTTGGTTGATTCAAATATTTAAAAAATGTTTTTTTGAAAAAATAAATTCATAAAAAATAATATATTTCCTAATAGAAGTAAGAAAAAAAATTACATATGGGACGTTTGCGATTTATTGTCTCCTTCCGATTCACCCAACACATCCAACTCTCACCCTCGCTATCCCCTATAAAAACATTTTACTAAATATAAATACTCTTACAATAATATTTTCATACTTACTTATCAAATATTAAAAAATAAGCGGCAAAGTTCTTTTCCGTAGGAAACATCTTTTCCCTGGAAAATATGGGCTTCGAACTGACAATTCAACACAATAATAAAAAAATACATTGCAATTAGCAATTAAGAAAGAAGAAGATAAATGAAAAGAGAAAATACTCATAAAAGCAGCAAGTCCCAACATAGTCAAATAAAGTCCTTTTCTTTCTGACCCCATTTCTCTCACGCTTCAAATCATGAAGTTTTCATGAACCCCTTTTCAGTATTTTCCTCTTTTCATCAATCTGTGAGCTCAAATACCAGTTTTTGGGTGTTGGGTTTCTGCAAAAATGTCTACTTTTGACACTGTTAACACTGACATTGAGCTAAATGGCACTGGCGACAATGCTAATCTTCGCCGTCAGAGACGCCGGAGACGCCGGAGGCGCCGGCGACGGATGCCATCCGTGGCAGGGAGCAGCGAGACCACTACTGATGGGAGCTTTCGGTTCTCGGATACCGACTCGGACCAGTCTTGGCACTCTCCTTTAGGTTCTGTGGCAGGTGGGTCTTACCGTTACGAAGAATGTGGGTTTTCTATGAGGTCTGAGGGTAATTTGGTCCGTCGTGAGCACAGCAAAAGAGGGTCTTGTCCGTTGCCGGATGAAGAGATTGATTTGGAGAGTGGTGAGTTGGAGTTGAAAGTGCGTAAAGAGGAGAAAACTTGTAGGATCTGTCATTTGAGTTTGTTGAAATGTGGTGGCATTGGTGATGATGACCAATTACTGGAGCCATCTGGTGGAATGGCCATTGAACTGGGCTGTTCTTGCAAAGGCGATTTGGCAGCTGCTCACAAACACTGTGCTGAAACTTGGTTCAAAATCAAGGGAAACACGTAAGACAATGACTCTCTAGCCCTTGTTCTAGCTTCTGTTTTCATAAACTAGGTGGTTTTCTCATAAACTTTCACTGGTAATTTTGTCAAATAAAACTTGATGGTGTTAAGTATAGTTCTTTATGTGTTTATGAAGATGGAAAATCTGTGGCTAGTTTTGTGTTGCTGGAATTGTGAAATGAATTTGCAGAAAATTAACTTCTGCCAATTGGAATTTCTTGGGTTCAATACTAAACCATAATTTCGAGGAATCTTAGTAGGTAAGTTCATTGGCTACCTAAACTTTCACTTTGTTGGTGAGGGTTCAATTCCCTTATAATTCCCACCTAATTTCTCCTTGCCCCAACCCTCAATTTTCTTTTTCAAAAATGAAAATAAAATGCTAGAGTATCCTGTTCTCGTTGATACAGAAGTATTGCTTGATTTTCTTTTCTTACTTCAGATAATCCTCTCTTCTATTTTAGAGCTCTTTCCCCTGTTTGTTCTTTCGTCCAGCGCTATAAAGAGAATTTTCTATGAATTCATTATATATGAACATGAAATTCTAGGATCCCATGTGGTTGTCTAATGCTGAGTTTAAGAACATGAAGTAAAGTGGTATAGTGGTTAACTTCTATCGTTTCATTGGGACAACTAAGATTCCATCTTTGTTTTAGTTTCTTGAGGTACTTAACTGATTGATATATTCAAGTTTCCAACTTCATTTATTTAGCATTTATTGCTTTCTTTAGCAGGTTAAATTTTTCTGCTCCTTGAATACCTATGTTGCTTGGACTCTCCAAATTTATTGCCGCATCTGTGTTGGATCCTCCAAGAATTCACTACTTTTGGAGGATCCAATATGCACTGTCGACGTTTTTGAAGAATACACGCAACAGAGTTGGATAGTGTGTATTAAATGTTTTGTTATTTCAGAACACTAAATTTTTATTGATATTCTTATTATCTACTACATTACTGCATCTAATTTAGAGCATGTTGGGGTTGACTTATTTTAAGTGCTTTTCAACCAAAATATCTTTTAAGCATTTTTGTAGTGTTTGGACAAAATAAAATAGTGCTTTTCAAGTGGTTTGGCCTTGGGACTTCCATGTTGGAGGTCTCAGGTTCGAAGCCACTTGCCAACGAAAACAAGGGGTTTGCCTTCTGGGTTGAGCTCGTCGCGCCGGGCTTGCCTAGTGTGGGTTACCTTTCCTGTGTGGTTTGTGAACTATTGCATAGGAACAAGGGTTTACCCTATGCACACCCAAAGGGAAGCGGCTGGGGGTTCCCCTCGTCATAACAGTCGTAACAAAAAAAGTAGTGCTTTTCAGCATTTGTTTTTAAGCCAAGACAAAAATAATTCAAAGCTCACAAGTTTGAATTCCTCACTCATAGCCAAAAGCCATAAGCCCATCCAAGCAGGCTCTTAGTATTTTGCATCACCAGCACATCTGAATCTAGATCATGAACTTTTTGCTGTGGTTGATAAATGACATGAAAAACTGGACATCAGTAATCAGATATATGTGACCTTGAAAAGTATGTCCGCTAAATGGCGTGGTTTAGATTAAAAAGCATGTCTTTTAAAAAAAAATAGAAGTGAGCAATTAGTTTTGCATTTCCTCTGACGCATCATCCAAGAATAATGGAACATGGAAGCCATATTCTTTTGCTTTATTGTTGTAAATCATATTCATTTAAGAAAAGTTTCTATTAGGAGGAATTATTGAATTATGTTTGGAAGCATGGAAGAAATTGTCATACATTTCCTTCAAAGATACAGAATCTTTTAAGAGCCATTGAGGTCGTCTGCATGTTCCTTTCACATAAAATGTTTCACCTGTGACTGTACGTATACTTCCACTACTTAAAAATCACTATTTTCCCTTTGAAATTTCCCGCTGGAAAATGTTCAGTGGCTATTCCCATAGATATTTTGATTGAATCGCTGGGAAAGGAAAAAAAAGTAATAGTTTCATATGGAAACATTTGTTTCCCACCATGCATTTTCCCATTGAGCCGGTTTGGTGGGAAATGATTATGGAAATCATGTTCTACAGCACAAATTTTCCGGTGCTTGGTCAGTGGGAAAAATCTTTGTTTCTAGTAATGTTCTGTTTATCAACATGTTTCATTGCCTGCCATGTTGCATACTATTCTTACCATGGCGATAGACAGTTTCTTCAATGAGTTGATGTGTTGCATATTGTTCAACAATGACAGTGGTAAAGCCAAGGTTGTTAGTTCGTTTTCTTTTGCAGAAGGGGGACAACATACATAAACTTTCCAATAATTAGGGGGTGGGAATGTTGTACATTTTTCCTGTGTATTAATGAGCAAGCATGATGTTGTAATGTCCACCTAAGGTATACAGCTGTATAGCTTAGAGGAAGAAAAATCGATAGTTGATTGTTTTGCAGTATCTTTTCTGTTACGTCTTTTCTTTTCTGAGGTTTTAGCTTAGTTTTCAGTTTGTGGTAATCATCTATAAGCCAACATGATAATATGGAACCGTCTGCAATCCCAAACCAAACTATATGCAGTCCGCCATATGTGACTCCACTTATCCTTGTTTGCACGTCTATGGTCCAGGGTTTGTGAAATCTGTGGTGCAGTAGCAGTGAATGTTATTGGAGGGCAGGCAAGTGAAGCCAGCAATGCTACAGTAGCCACTGTGGGAGTATCGAGTGCACCTGTAGTCCTTTCTGAAACCCAAAGATTCTGGCATGGACGCCGCATCATGAATTTCCTGCTTGCATGCATGATATTTGCCTTTGTCATTTCATGGCTTTTCCACTTCAAAATATTCCCCTGAATTTCATTTAAGATCGTCCTGGCTGGACTTGTTTTCAGTGACATCGTTAACAACTCAACCCTGGACAATTTATGAGTGCAGTAGCAGTGAATGTTATTGGAAGTCAGGCAAGTGAAGCCAGCAATGCTACAGTAGCCACTGTGGGAGTATCGAGTGCACCTGTAGTCCTTTCTGAAACCCAAAGATTCTGGCATGGACGCCACATCATGAATGTCCTGCTTGCATGCATGATATTTGCCTTTGTCATTTTCCACTTCAAAATATTCCCCTGAATTTCATTTAAGATTGTCCTGGCTGGACTTGTTTTCAGTGACATCGTTAACAACTTAACCCTGGACAATTTATGATATAGAGGTATATTTGGGCTGAGGAATTTTCAAGGCAAGATAGCATTTTCATACAAGTCATTGCACTTCCCAAGAGTGTTCCCCTGCGGTGCTCATTTGAGAAAATGACTTGTAACTGAGAATGCAAGACACGAAGACAACCAGTGACTTATATGTTCATCAAACATCATGTGGAAAGAATTCTCTCCCACCAGTAGCAAATTATCCTCCGTATCCATGTTAATATCTCCGATATATCCATATTAAGCAGCAGTGATGGTGCAGTGTATTCTGTTGTATTTCATTATCGCACTTTTTGTACAAATATTTTCATGTTCCTTAGTTTGTCAAGTGTGTTCCAGTCAACACTCTTGCTTCTAATATATTTAGCCTGTGTTCTCTTGTAAGTTCTCTGCATCTCAGTAAACTGTCAACCATTTATGGAGGGCTGTCTTATATTTGATTAGACTGTAAAATGACAGTGTATTTTTAGACAAGTTTTGAATGTTCTGAACTTCTAATCCTTTATATGCTATCATGGATTTGGAAACCTTTGAACACCATGCTATATTACAGTTTATCGATAAAGAAACTGGAGTTCGAAAGTAAATACTATAAACTTGTATTTGTTACTTTGGCCAACAATTTGGTCCCAGTTCTCCATCTACATCTCCAGAAATGTCAATTGAATCTGCATGATAACTTACAAAAGTGGGAGATACAGCAGTTCTCCCAGAAGGCAGGAGGAGGATAAAAATTAATACCTGCCCTCTAAGGGATGTTATGAAGAAACCTTTTGTGCCACAATTAGTTGATATTGAAGAATCCTGTATGAAAGATGATACATACAATGTCTTTTTATGTAGAACTATATTCGATAACCTATACATATTTATTGCCTCATTCTTCTGAAATCCAAGGACGAACCATCTCTGAGTGTTTCCCGGGCATCTGAATCCATTCCCAGAGTGAAGAGTGCAGCTGCCTGAAGATAGAAAGCAGGGGGCCAATTGGAAAATTGTACTTGGGCTTGCATTGCGTCTGCAAGCGCTTTTTGTGGTTTGTTACTCATTAGGTAACATAAGGAGCGCCTTGCAAGCACTGTTGGGGACTTAACATTTCCACCCTCAAGAAACTGCAGTGCAAACAAATAAACTATTTGAGCAGTACTCAATTTTTGATGGCTGGTAGATCACTACATGACTTGCAAAAAAATGGCGCATCTTATGGATTGACACAGGATATCCTTGTTTCTTTTTCTCTTAGAACTATTGCAATCATTTTAATAATGAAAACGATACTAACTAATTGTACCAGGTGCAAAATCATGTGCAGTTCCCAAATTGATTGCTTACCTGTGTGTAGCATTTGATTGCAGTTGCAAAATCTTTATCTCGAAATGCAGAATCGCCTGCTTTCCTAGTATTCAGGGTCTCTTGTATTTGATTAGCCCACATCTGAAAGGAAAGCTGTAAAAGCAAAAGCGTTTCACATAAGTTTTGTCCCTCAAAATCCAATGGAAGCTGCTGATACAAAAAAGTCTTCCCTCCCTCCAGTTGAGGGATTCTAAGAGTACTAACCTCATTAGCGATCCCCTCGTCCTCCTTGTATCCAGCCTTTTCTAATATCTCATGTATGGCAGTTAAATTGCATGTCGAACAAGCCTCACCAAGAGGTGTTAAAGATGCTTGGGCAGGTGAGGTGGTTTCATGAGCAATACTCATCAGAACGTTCGATGGAACCTTCGAGGTATATCACGTCAAATAACATGTAAATTTTAGAATAACTTTTTCATTCAAAAAAGCAAAGGAAGAAATGGCATGCATCAATTCTAAAACAAAAGGAATAATTACATCTTTTTCTTTCTGAAGAGGTGTTAAGGATGTCACAATAGATTTCACATTTGGCCTGTCACGAGGTTCATACTGCAAACAACGTGAAGCAAGTTGAACTAACTCAGTGCCATCATCGTTTGAGAAGTAACCTACCAAGCATGAGTCAATAAGCACCAGGAAATTCTTTTCACGTATAAGGTCAAGTGCCTGCAGAAGAAAACATATGAGTTTGAATCAGAAACGGATTCAGTTGGAACTATTTAAGATGCAGAGAATGAGTGAATAAATAGGGCTATTCATAAACATGTTGTCGTTCAAAGATTCTTCTATTGACCTGAGCCCACACAGTACTTTAAAAGTCTTACTACACTATGTTTTCTGCGAGTCTTTTAGCCCTGTCAGAGATTTATATACAAGTAGAAAATAAGATCTTTTAGTACTTTTTACAGTTCCAACTTTTATTTTTGTAAAACATCAGCCTGAGATGAGTTTAAATTGAGAAACACGATTGGTGAGAATTGACATAGTTGAGCCCATCTTGTTTGGGATCGAGGCGTAGTGTTATAGAAGGCTTAGATGAACCCCTTAAATCTCAATATAGAAAGCTCAAATCAAAGATAATGGGCAATAACGTATTTTCTTCACATCATTTCAAACCTTTGAATCATCAATGTTAAGGCCTGTGAACATTACAAAATCAAACAAGCTCCAAAACTGAAGAAAACTTCACAAAAGCTGCTATTAAATTTAGGTGAACTCGGTGCTTTAACTGAAGTAAAAATAAAGGAGAACTGCAAAATAAAGGGGAGATCATCAAGCTATAACATCTGAGTGTTTATTAGCGTATCCTCGTGCACATAGAAAGCTGCTATTAAACTCAATATCCTTTTTTTTTCTCTTCTTAAAATCGGGAACAGCTTTAAAAACAAACTCAGCACTTACGTGGCTTGGAGGAATATGCTTCCCGCTAAGAAGATCAAGCAGCAGGGCACCAAAACTGTAAACCACACTCTCAGGGGTCACCTTACCTGCCATTACAATCACGATAAACCACTGAAGCAAATAACTGATTGGAAAAAGTGGATTATCTCCAATTGGTTTGATAAACACATGTTGAGGTTAGTCACTTGTTAGTCTTAGAAGATTCGGACTTGTTCACTATTAAACTTCTTCATGTTAGAGTATTAGACAACGATGATGTTAAATCCACGAAATTGCTAGAACTCTTTTAGCCAGAGATAATGAATCATTCTCAAAACAATGTATATAAGAACCAATTTATATAAACAGAAACCAAGAGAAAAGAAAGACATCTATCGTATTAGGTGAACCAATTAGATTTCAATCTTCTTTACTAACATCTCATTCTGCGAGCTGTTTGTCAATGATCAGCATTTAAGTTGTTCCACAATTTGGTGGCGAATTACAAACATTTTGGTATATTGCCTTTGAATCTGAACAAACCTAGAATTTTAACAGGTGATAGTTGAAAACTTGATTGCAGCAGATGTACCTGTCTTTAAATATTCTGGAGGGGTGAAGGCCAAGTTTGTACTATAACTCTTCCCATCCCTACTGTTCTTCATTAAGCCAAAACATGATAGCCTTGGTTCGCACTCCTGTCATGTGTTGACTCATAGTAAGGACAAGGACATACAGATGGCTTGACGTTTATCTGAGCCCAATACATGTAGGGTAAAGACTAGATGTAAACTTACTTCATCGAACAAAACTCTGTAAGAATTTAGGTCATGATATAGTTCTCTCCCTTTACTACTGCAATAGTCTAATGCTTGTGTTAGATACAAAGCAACTCTCAACCTCATCGCCCATTCCAATGGTCGATTATCCCCTGAATCAATTGAACCAACATAAACTACAGTTAGGCAATTTTTTTGAAAAAAAATCTTGTTACATCACGATACTGCAAGTTTTTGGCCTCATCCAACAAGACAGTTAACGGTTTGGGTTAGATAAAGACTAGTTTAAATAGTGATGGCTTAAGTTGGCAATTCAAGCACATTAACAACACACAATGAGAATGAATTAGAAGGATATTCAATTGCTTTCTCTCTATCTTATCGATCTCAAAATCTGACCGAAAAAAAAAGAAAATGGAGAAAAACTTACAATGGAATAAATGCTTAGATAATGTTTCATGATGCATAAATTCAGCCACTAGCAGCCTCTCATCCCCTTCACAGCAACACCCCAGCAAATTAGCCAACCACTTACTCCTTAGCTGCCCCACTGTTTTCGCTTCATCCTTAACAATGAACACAGTTTCCAAATTAATACACAACTAAATCCCACTTAGCTAGCACTAATTAACAATCAGTTTGACTCTCTAATCAGCTAAATCACAGCTCCTCTTTCATTAGTCACACAAGTAAACACGCTATCACAGCAGACAAGAGGTTTTTGAGTTTATATCTCTTAGCAACTCAAAAAGCAAAACATATTTACGTGCCTTAGACTCATAAAAAAAGAAACAGGACTACAGTTGCCATCGAACTTATAGCTGCAAGGTTCACAATGAACCATTTGTGCATAGTTAGTGGGGAGGGTAAAATGTACGTAGACCTTATCATAATACTGCGGAAAATGCTAATTGAACCTCAATGAACACGAAAAATGAATACTGACAAGAAATTGGCGAGAATCAGGCCATGCTGACGACTGGAAACGCTTAATAGCTATCCAACGGCCATTACCATCAAGCCGACCTTTAAACACAACATTTGGGGCTTTATCTCCATGTTCCGAGACGATATTATCATCGGAGAAATTTGAGGTGGCAGCTTTCAGCTCCTCCAAACGGTATTCTTTGAAAGCTGGCAAATTTAACTGTTCATTCTCCGCCCATTTTTCTGAACAAAAAGATCAAAGATTACTCATTTACATATAACCAAAATTGATTCTTGAAACTCCCATTTACTCAAAAAAACAAGAAAGAGCTTACCAATATCGGCGGAATACATAATGTGGGACTTGATATTTGAAGACCAGAAACAGAAACACAAATTGGAACAACGACCACCCATCATAAACATTCACAAAATTAAAAAAAAAAAAACCTTTAGGGGGAGACAAAGGGGTCACAAATTGCGACCACTTTAAACTAGAAACAATGGGAAAATTTTCAAATTGTAATGGTGAGTTTCAAATTTCAATAACATTCAAATTTGTTTTCAAAATGACCAAAAATGGAAAATACATCCCCAAATTCTGTATTATGGGGTATTTTCTGCCTATTTATTTTGCAGTGATCAAGAATTTTAACTGCTCTACATAATATCAATCCCAAAGGAAAGAGGGAAAATTGTTATTACAGTCTCTGTTTCTTACGGTTGGGATAAAGAAACATAGAACAAAGGGAAAAAAAGGGCCTTTTTTGACCAAAGCCGCGATTTTTACATGCTCTATTCTTTCGGAAGAAATAACGTTGTAATCATATTTGCATTGACTCAAACAATTTCACAGCAACATGCATTAACGAAAATGAATTAATGATATATTCACTCGGTTTTATATTACTTATCTATGTTATTATTTCAATTGAGATAAAAATATATACTTTCTTCACCTCAAGTTAATTAAGTTTTTGAAGGTTTTGTCAATTTTTAAAATATTTGAATTATTCGAAGTTGAATATTTACAATTTGTTTCATATTTGCTCTATCATTTTATTGAAGTTTTATGTAAATAAATTATACTACATATTTATAATCTCACAAAGGGCAATAATGGAAAGTATGCTATAAATTTTATCTTCGAATGTTTTTTTAATATGCGTGCATTACCTTATAAATTCAAAAAATGAGTCCAAATATAGGCAATTCGTTCAAGTTAATTTAAATTGGGTCACTCATTTTGAAAGAATTTTCAATTAAGTCTAATTTAAACTTGAATTTTAACCCGTTCTAAGGCTTTTTACTTGTATTGATGTAATGCATTTTTTCTATCGATTTTATATTTTTTATCATTTATCTATCTATTTGTAACTTTTTATTTTTATTTTCTTGAGTTGAAATTCAAATTGTGGTTATAATAAGTAAATAATAATATTAAGATTATTGAGATTGAACGGATCAAATTGGGGAGTCATGATCTAAGCCAAATTTAGCGTATTTAAGCCCAACCAAATTGAGCACAAAGTAAATTTTAATGAATTATTACTTAACCCAATTTCTATTTCAATTCATTTGAGTATTCTCAATTTCAATCCAGCTCGCTCGCTTGACACCTCTAGCTAATAATAAAAGTGCTGGCGTGAGACTTAGTAGGGTAAAAAACAATTGTGTTTAAAGTTAGTTGACAATGAAAAATATATTTAAAAGGTACGATGAATGATAAATATATATATATTTTTAAGTATAAGAGCAAATGTGGCCTTTTCTATTAAAAAAATATTTGTTCTAAGTTATTTATCAATTTATAAATCAAAATATTAATTTCTTTTAAAGTATAAGTATTGTAAAGTTTATTCATTATCAACCTTTGTAGTACGATAAATAATAAAACATAAATAGTGTACACTTTTAAATGATAAATTAGTCAAAGTGCTTTATTACTTGAGTATAATATTTTTAAGACACTAAAAGGAAAAAGTCAACAAGTAATAAAATACGAAGAAAGTATATATTTGTCTTTTAATCATAAGTAATAAAAAAATGGTTTCTAAAACACTTATCTTATTCATTTGTTTGTTGCAAATATTAAATGAAATTTCCCTACAATGTGTATCGTGGTATAGTTACTTTATTTTTTTAGAAAAATGAAGGTTTTCTTCTTTTATTCTTTTTTAGTAACGTCTTCTTTTGCTATAAACTTTTTAGATTTTATTTAAATTCTTTTGTAATACCTCACATTTTTTTAGAACTAAGTTATGCTGCTGGTACATATTTGAATAATTCGAAGGATAAGTATATCTATAAATTAGAGGACATTCATTCATTTGATTTCATATAATGTCATGTAAAATATTAGAATTTACATAAGTTGACACACGTATATCTTTTTATCAATTTTTTCGCATAAATAAATATATTATTTAATATAAAATTAAATTGTCCAAAATAAATACGAACTAGAAATACATTTGATGTTGCCAAATGGAAATATTTTTTGGGGGACATGAATTTTCACTAGAATAGAAGCATAAACATTTATATGCTCCGACACAAACTGCATCAATGAAATGAGGTCCATGTTTTTTCTGGCAATCATCCATACAAAATGGTTTTTTCCCATCACAACCAGGAATCACAACATCTATTTGACATACTTCAAACTCGGCATTAGTTGAGAGAACTTGAGTCACTACGAACACACCTTAAAAAAAAAAGTTTAATGGAGAGAAAATTAAGTAATTGTACAACTTGAAAAGCAAATAACAATTGTATACACCATCAAATGATGTCGTGCAGTGGATGAGGCTGCTACTCCCTTAATTAGAGGTCTCGAGTTTGAGCCCCGGATATGAAAAAATTCTTGGTAGGAAAATTTTCTCCCCAAAGGAAACCCTACATAACATGAATCCAGGTATAATCGGGCTTCATGTGGGTACCAAACACCGAATGAAAAATGAAAATAAAATAAAATAACTAATTGTATGTATACATACCGCAAATACAAGCAATGGAAAAAATGGAGTAGCGGAAAAATGAACCAAGGTGTTCCATTGATGAGGAATATATTTATTGAATAAACTAGTTATGTTTTTAGTCTTTTATACTAGAGATTGTGTAATTATTAATTTGACTAATGTACAATAAATGAGGATTATTTTTAGTTGCCACATTAAAACAAGGAAAAGTGGATCTACCAATATATGTGCTTTATTGACCATCAAATTTCAAACAAAATGTTAAATATTTTAGAGCAAAAAATCTAATCAATTTCACCTAATTATTCTAGCTTTAAAATTTATCTTGGAAAATAAAGTGATCGCAATCTGGTCAACTAATAATGTCTTTTATCCTTTTGTGATTGATTTGGCTAGTATTAATGTAATCACTTGTTTTGTTATACTGGTTCTTCTCTGAATATAATAAATATAATATTTTAAAAAATATAATAGAAAAATAATTATAATCAATAATAAAGGTAAATCAAACATAAAGTGTAAAATTTTATGTTTAGTTTTCTAAGGATAACCCATTATGGGTTATGCAAAAACTTACGTTTGAATAGTGTAATTGCGTAAATGTTGGATAGAAACATGACTTGTATAAGGTGTCAGAGAGAAAGATGAGGACAAGTTAAGTGAGCAATTATGACTTATAGCCTTTATTGAATGTACATATAATAATAATAAGATCACATATTTAAACTCCTGACATGTCAATTTATCAATTATGGAGGACTAATATTCTACAAGCTTAGCTATATAGTTTAAAAAAAGAACTATAGAGCCTTCTTGGTTTGATGTTTCACCATGTTTGGTAGCAAGTCTAGACCTTTGCATCCAACAGGGGAAAGTAAAGGGAGCTGTGACAAATATAGCAACAAAACTCCACCTGGGCTCCCTCTGGATTTTCTGGCAATACATTGATTCACTTCAGAAGTTTTTTTCTGCAATCAAGTTTTCATCTGGAAGATTTCTTGATTTCTACCATTTAGGACTGCTATACAAATGGAGAACGCCTGCAGAACCTTCAGTGACGTGCTGAATTCGACTGAGAAGATCCCATCCTTAAACCGGGACAAGCTGAAGACGGGAGTGCTGTCCTGTTCTCCCCCCTGCCAAACAAGAACAAAAAGATCATCATCGTGTATTTGACATTGGATCAAAATTGAAAAAATATGGAGTTGCATATTTGGTAGTTATGTAGATCATACCTGGGGTAGAAGTTCAAATCTTTCAGCATTAAGTTCGGGTTTGAGACAACTGGATATCGTTCGATGATTGACAAGTAATTTTATTTGGCAACCCAAATCCCATCCACCACAATCACAGGATCCACCTGACTTCCATCTCTCAATCAGTGAAGAAGGCTCCCCTTTACTAGGTAGGCTATGTGCACCACCAGGAAGGATAGCTGTCATGCTAAGATCTTCAAATGAATTTGTTAAACCTGAGGCTGAAATATCATTGCAGCCGCAATCCTGATGGTTACTTTCATTAGGACAGTTAGTGCTTCTGTTGGGTAATTTGACAACAATAGCTGCAAGCTCATCATTTGGCTGATGTCTAGCATCTGTTGCAAACAAAACAAACTCCCTAGTCCTGAACTGTGAGTCAAGTTTGTGTCTGTTCGATTCGGAGAATGGAACATCAGAAACCTTCATCTTGCCTACGACATTAGGCATAATTCCACCGCCTGTGTTTTTTCCGGCTTGATTTAACCAACTTCCACTTTTTTTCTTTGTCTCATGAATGGTGAAGAAAGTGTAAATCCAGCAACTATTATCCTTCAAAGTAGAACTAAATTTCTTCATTGTGGCTGCTAAAATGTCAACTTCATTGTCAACTGCAAATGTGAACAGTGGAAGACCATTCTTCACAGCTACTTGGAGGAGAGCTTGCAATGTTGATGGTACATGTGTGCTTTTAGAATGTGGATCATTGATATCAATCAATCTACAGCCCCTCAAATCCAGTTTGACTTTCAATGAGCGTTTTGTAGGAGATTCACCGCGTTTCGTGGATGATCCAGTAACGTTATCACAGTTGCCTGTCTTTGGCTTCAGCAGTGGGTCTAGCAACCTCCTTAAAGGACTAGTCCGGGCTCGGCCAGTTGTGTCTGATTTATTGCAGCCTGTCTCAAATGAGGACGAAGTTTGAGGTTTATCTGAACCAGATTGATCTGCAGAATGTTTGACCCCGTGTGATACAGTCGTTGTATCTTTTATACCTGAAAACTGGCCAATCCTTCCTATTGCCATGCTAAACCGACGAGTTGGAGAAGAATTTCTGACTTTTGTAGTTTCTGAAGAATTAGGGGCAATTGGATTCTTAAGCATGGTAGTTGACTTCTTTTCTAGTTTGTAATTGACTCTGGGTGGGCTGGGAACCTTTTTACCAGAATATGCTGAAGCCTGAATTGTCTTAGCTGAAGAGCTAGTATCCTTTGCGTCTATTGAACTCGGTTGTCCCATTTTTGACTCACCAGCTACATAAGGGAGGGGGCAGGAATTAGGCATATCAGGAGAGAATGGTCCATGGTAGAATGCAGAAATAAATCCACAAGAAAAGCTCTGTCTGCTTGGTTTCACCACTTCCTGGTTTCTAGCTACTGAATCAGGTGGGAAGTAAGTACTGAAGCTGTTAGTTTCTTGGCCAGGTTCTGGTACTTGACGAGCATCTGATTTATGTTTCTCTATGAAATCAAAATCATCAACCCCATGACATGATTCTACTAGCTCATTCTCTCCTTTTGGAATACATTCTCTATCTTGGATCTTGATATCACCCTCGGAACCTGTTGTTCTCTTCTGTGCCTCTACATCAAGTGATTTCCTAACACGTGAAGTCCTCAGAGGGAGTTGATCTTTGCTGTGTTCTAGCAGATTTATTTGACTATCTTGGATCTTGATATCCCCTTCGGAACCTGATACTCTCTTCTGTGTCTGTACATCACGTGATCTCCTAACACGTGAAGTCCTCAGCGGGTGTTGATCTTTGCTGTGTTCTAGCAGATTTATTTGTTGATTGTCGTGAAGAAATTTAGCTTCTCCAGGTTTTAGGTTCTTCAAGTGTCCACAACTTCCTGATTTGACATCACCATGAGTGTCATTAGGCGGAGATGCATAATGTGATTGTGATGTAGGACAATGAATCCTCCGATGGGCAGGGGAGCAGCTTCGGGCTCTACTAGAATTGGATGAAGATCCCTCCATTGAGAAAACTGACAAAGTATTGCTGCTTGACGGTGAACACACACTACTTCTACAAGGTACATTTACATGTTCGTGTCGCCATTTTTCAAGAAAACGCCAATCTAGGACGCCGACACTGAAAGCTTTGTCCTGTAGATTTTCCCCCTTTTCCAGATAACCAGGCAACCTTGACATGTATTTAACAAGCTCCTCATTCTCGATTCTCTTCCTTTCACCATTCTGCTTAGGCTGCCTTTCCATTTGTTACACCTCGCATGAATTCTCGAATCCCTGGCAGAGGTAAAAAAGGAAACACAAGAGATTATTCACATGTTTAGCCCCTTTTGATGAAAATTTGTTGCATTAGACTATAGTGTAACCAGAAACATTAAGTGCAAAAGCCAGAAACAATTACCCATGCTGAATTTTAAAGATGCACTGTTTCCCTTCAGGATATTGTTTCAGTAATAATAATTAATCATTAGATGTCAGTAGCCAGGAATTAGGTGCTATACAATGAACATAGGTCTCATGGTTCCTTTCATTAGAAAGATAAAAAGTTGAAAGTGATAGGCATAAAAGTTATTTTATGAACTACAACAACTCAAAAAGTTTGTTGTTTTTATATCTTAACATGGGTTGTCTCTTGTATCTGCAGACAAGGAAATATTAGATTCCTTGCTTAAATCTTCCTTTGCCTCGGGCATACCTCGACTATTCGGAGAGGTACCTTCTACCTAACATCACACAAATACCCGATAACTCCCCTGGGTATTATCACACAAATACCGGATAACTCTGGCCACCAAGGAGACAAGAATTAGGCAGATACATGATGACTCGACCACACCCTTGGCACCTTAATTTCCTTACTCTCAGTTTGGTTAATTATGACTACATGATCCTGACGACCAACCAGAATCAGAAAGCTCAACACAGTATTCCTTAAAAACAGGACTTGATCTACTTTACACCTTTAACTTTTCCTCCACCCATTTCCCTTAAAAGTTATGACACACTTTTGGAAATGGAAATTCCTTTCTTTTTTTTTTTAAACTATCATCAAGTTGGCTTGATTCAATAATGGGGTGTATTTCATTGATTACAGATTATAGTTTCCTATTTAAAAAAGACCCCAATCCACACACATAATAAATTTAATCAAATTATCTTCAAGGCTGGAAGTATCCTTAAAAGACAGAAACATGATTAACCCCACATCACCCAACACCCCTTTTTCCTTTTCTAAATATATAAACATCGATAAACATTGATCCATTTTAGTTGATTCTGAGAAAATAAAAGATGTGAAATTGGGAAAAAGATATAACAAAGAAAGAAACTGTCGGTTGACTTTGTTTTTCCATAAACTGCTCATTTTCTTTCTCTAACCAAAAATTAATTTAATATTTCAATAACATTTTAAGGGAGCAGTTGGGCATAAAAAGGGCAGCCACCGACATCCTCCAGGGTCCAAGAAGGTGCTGCACCACCCGAGTTTTCACAAGCTCGAACCCATAACTCATAAGTAACACAAGTAACACAGAAATAAA
>JAPFFP010000094.1:22330482-22361621 GCA_026153255.1 Solanum medicagineum | reverse complement strand
AGAAGGTGCTGCACCACCCGAGTTTTCACAAGCTCGAACCCATAACTCATAAGTAACACAAGTAACACAGAAATAAATTTATTATTACTCCGAGCTCCCTTTAATGGGGTTCTTCTATTTCCATCATGCATCAATAAAAGAGAGATTGCAGAAAGGAACAATAACATTTTATAACATGAGAATAATGAACAAGTGAAAAGGACAGGAAACCAAACAGTCATATCATACCCATCCTGCAGAGAGAAAACATTAAAAGAAGAGAAGAGAGTACATACCTAACTCAACAACCGCTCCAGGAGCAAATCAAACAAGCCAGTAAAAAATGAAGCTGCAAATAATTTCTGTCGATCGATGGCCTGTTTAAGTCGGTGGTGAAACTAATAATTACAATTTACAAGCACATTAAAAAAAACAGAGGAGAAAGCAAGAGAACTAGCAGTTCAGAGAAAGGAGAGTATCATGATATAATTCAGTTCCAAATTGATGAATTAGAGAGAGAAAAGGGGAAATAAAGTGAAAAAGATGTTAGTGAGCTGCACTTTTTTTTTTTTTTTTTTTGCTGTGCTTGGCGGAGGGAGGAAGAATACGTGGGTCACGGGCTGGTAGGGGCGTTCTTTCGACTCCACATACTTAATAATGACTGACTCGTCATTTATTGGGATACCCTTTTTTTTATTAATATAAAATAAATATTTTCGACATTCAACTAATTAATCCTGATGTTTATTTAATTTTATATCTTACTTCCTCCTCCTTAAAATAACTAGTTTAGTGTACGAATTTTACACATATTATATATAAATAGTAGTTATTACCATGATAAATACAATTCATATAAATAAAATTCATAATTTTTAAAATATGATCTAAAGACAATTATATCTAAAAAGAAATTTTTTAATGAAACATAATAAATTCAAATAATATTATTAATGATCTTCACACTTTTAATATACTTTTGGTCTTATTCTTTTAATATTAATCTTGTAACAATTGGATAAAATTTATTTATTTGACATATGTTGATGTTACATATGTGTTTTGTTCCCATCTTATATTGGTGGTCCTCAATTTTCACTCTTAAATATTTGAAATATTGAATTTCATATTCATAAAAATATAAAAAAATTTATCCCGATATATAATTTTGAATAATCCTCATCTCCAGGCTAATGTTTTGAAATAAGAGACAAATATCTTTTCATTAAACTTTCCTTTATTTTTGGTATTTAATCTAAAAAAATTTAAAAATTCCTTATTTACAGGATTAAATTTGAAAATTCTAACTTAAAAATAGAACAATCCTCGCTTTTCGTGGTTTCTTTTATTGGGAAAATGATGTGATGTAGCGTAGGCGGGTTGCAAATATTTCAGCGAAATCAAGGGAATTTATTGCTTTCTGTTTGGATTAGACAATACTAGTGCCAAACGTCACAATTAGGTAAAGTTTTGAGAGTTAATATTTTAATATAATTTTTAGATATAATTTTTTTAATTTACAGTATGTTTTAAATAATTTTTAAATAATATATATTATTTTTTTGGTCTGAATTTATATGATCCTAATAAAATTTAGAATTAATCAAATTTTTTATGTGTCATTTAGGTATTTAAAGTAACTGATTTACAATACTTTTTATATAATTTTAAATTATATATGTTATCCTTTTTGTTTCAATTATGCGCCATTAACAAAATTTTATATGTCTACTAAATATTTTAAATTGTTAATTATTGAAATATAAATTTTTTTCATTATTTCCAAACACACGTAAGTTATTACTATCTCTATCCCATTTTATGTGTCATCGATAAAATTTTAAGACTAAACCCATTTTTTTAGATGTCTTGTAAAATTACTTTTTAAGAATTTCAATATTCTTATGTTGTTTCCAAATACATATTAATTTCTCTATCCTATTTTGTGTGACACAGATAAATTTTTTTTAAAACTCATCTAAATTTTTTACATGTCTTTTAATTATTTTAAATTGTTATTTATCACAGTGTTTTTCAATTTTTCTTTTAAATTTTTAAATATATAACAAAATATAAAAACAAGATAAATAAATCAAATGGACCAATCACATGAGAAAGTACAAATGTACCCTCAAGTTTTTTAAGTGGGCATATCGACCTACTCCAACAAAATCACAAAAAATAATCAAATCGTCCATAAATTTTTTGGGTAGAATTTTAAAATAGAACAAAGAAAAAAATTAAAAACAAAAAAGTTATAAATATATTTTCAAACTGTTCAAATAGACATATTAATCTATGGTTTTACTGTATGCTTGAACAACTTCATTAACACATATATAGAGGTACAGATATAGAAAATATATATGCATGTTTATGTAGAAAAAATTCTAACTATATAGTATAGTACAAGAATAAATCATGGAGATAACAAAAATATTCTTTTAAATCTATTCATTAGTCCTTGCAGAATATTGGGAACAGAAACTGTAACCCCACTCAACCACCCCCACCCCCTCCCCCTCATAAAGGCCAAATGCCAACTCTGCGGTGCGACTCTATTTTGCCATGAAAATGAATAGGCAAAATAGTTTAACGTAAAAATAGGAATTAATAGAGAATTAAACAAATGGTAAACTGCTTTTTAAGCATAAGTTGATGTTCTGATTATATTATTTCAGTGAAGTAAAAAGTAACACGACTCTCCATTTGCTTTTATCGTCAGAGATGTCCCACACTATCTAAATACGTTATCAATTTTAAAAGGACAGAAGGAGATTTTTTTTTTTGTTTTGATTAATTAAAAATAAATAAATTTTGAATTTAAGCTGACCTAAAAATTTAAAATTGACCAAAATTAAGGAAACTAAGAGATCATACTCCATCAAAATATTGAGTGTGTGAATAAACTTTAAATCTAACTTGACCTAAACACTAGCTCGTTAAATAAAAATTGCACAAAATTAAGAAAAATAAGATATCATATTCCATCAAAGTGGGACTTAAACACCATTGCATGCGTAATCTAACTTGACCTAAACACTAGCTCGTTAAATAAAAATCACACAAAATTAAGAAAAATAAGATATCATATTCCATCAAAGTGGGACGTAAACACCATTGCATGCTTAAGACTAAACATCTGATAACGCGAAAAATGATGATTGATTTGAAATGGATCTGGCTCAATCGAATTGATAAGGAGTTGATTATGAAATTCTCACCACAGATCCTTCTCTATAAGTTATGCATATCTTCGAATTAATTGATATCATAATAAAAAAATGAACCTTAAATTTAACTCAACCCTCAAAACCAATTTACAATGTGAAGATATAAAATTTTCTGAACACTATTAACATAAAGTAGCATATCCTTTATGCTAAAAGTAAAATTGCAATATCACGTGTCCTTCACCGTTCAGTGCTAATGCTGCAATTATTAACATGGCAATTTGCTAATTTGTTTCTGTAATGTTATGATGAATAAATCTAAGTTAAAAAAAGGCTCATCATGCCAGGTCAAAACAACATGATTGAAGACATAATGTTATATTGAAAAGTAGTATAGGAAAAAGGTGTTTGCACAGTGAATTGTTGGGGTGACTTGATTTCACTGAATCTCACAAGATTTGATCTAATAATCTGCTTCTCAAATTTTACCTCCTCCATCACGCTTCACAACCTAGTCACCAAACATTGCCTAAAGGTACAATAAAATGAGAGGTTATGAAGAGTGGTGAAAAAGGAAAGGACAAGTTCAGCGCACTAAAACTCCTGCTATTGTGCAGAATTCAGTGAAGTCCTAAACTGCAAGAGTTTATTGTACGCCTTCACAACCTCTAATTAAGTGTTCATTTTGTTGTAACTTTAGGCCGTGCTTGATTACTAGTTTGATTATTTACCTGTGCTTTAATGATACCAAAAAGCTTTGGTTAACATTATATTCTCACCCTCAATAATGAGTTTATATTTGATCATATATAGCGTCGTAGGCTTACAGCTATAGTTGGTTTTCTTATAATCATGAATTCAACTCCAATTTTTATTTTTATTTTTATTTATTTTTCATAATATGTATGGTTGATTACCTTATAAAACATCGTTTATTCATAATGACTATATATATAACATATCACACAAAAATAAATTTAAAAATATTTTGATAAATCAATTTAGGTTACGTTTTAGGTAAAATCAATGAATTTTCTTTAAAATGAATCAAATAGAATGAATGAGAACATTGAGTTATAATTGAATGGATTAGGCAAATCATGCTTAGGTATGTGAAGCTGTTTTGGCTATGTGTACAAAGAAATTAAAACGTTAAGTTCATGCTTAAGAATGAATAATGAAGAATACTTCATTATTTAGAGGTAGATTATATTGGATGATATGGATATTTACTTAAATAGTGATGCTCTTAAAGAGTTGGGACTAAAATCATCGTTCCTCGATAATTGTGAACTCGTACATAACTTCATCCACCGATAATATTATTTATTTTGAAATTCGTATGAATTTAAAAAATATTATTAATAAATAAAATCTGCTCACAGTGAGTTTTTATAAATATTGAATTGTTACCTCGTAGGTAACATTGTAGCTTCTCCCAAAATCACCATGTGAACTTTGATGGCTATATGTAATTGTTTTTTTAAGCTATAGTCAGAGCTGGTCCGTGTTGAGAGCCACGCAATAAATGGGGAGTTCTCATAACAAATATTTGGATTATTTGTCGACAGAAATCTCGTGGAGGGAACAAAATAGATGATCATTTCATTCATATGATCATCGGTTTCCAGACCCATCTTTTATCACGCAGAGGAAAGTAACCTAAAAAAAACTAATTATAAATAAATTTATATATTGTTCCAATACATATACTCCCTTCATTTTATTTTAGGTAAGATCTTTAATATGATGTTTAAAAAAATAAAATTAAAATTTATGATCTAAAATTATTTTAAATTTTTTTAATTTAAAAAATAAATTATTTTCATAAAGGGACTCTTTTTTAATTGGAAACAAAAATGACAAATGCAGGGAGTATATATTTTTCACAACACAATCCTAAGATACCGTTCTTATTATAAAACGTATATTTTAATAATTACACTAATTTAAGGTACTTATAAAAATTCTAAAATTTATCTGCCTTCCTCTATCTAATTGTTTTCGGTCAATAATAATCAATGGGTTAACATATATTTTTTTATATTTGCTCATACATCATATACCAGTAGTAATAAATTTACATATGATTTTTTTTATCCAAGGCGTCTAACCAGAGATCTCAATGGACTTGACATCAGGCTTCTTCACCTCTTCCTTTGGGAAGAGTAACAGTAAGCACTCCGTTCTCCATAGATGCCTTAACTTGATCCATCTTTGCATTCTTCGGAAGCCTAAACCTTCTCATGAATTTGCTGCTGCTGCGTTCCATGCGATGCCAGGTATCATTCTTATCTTCTTTCTCCACGTTCCTCTCTCCACTAATCTGAAGAAGTCTATCTTCTTCAATCTCCACCTTCACTGGGTGTTTAAGCATCATGGAATCGAATTGAGTAGGGGCATAATGGGGACAATGAAACAGTCAATCTCGTTTACTATCCTTTCTGAGTGCGAGATTGGAGAGCAGAAGGCTGGCACCAAAAGATCTCTCATGTCTGATCTAGTAGAATAGAATGAGGCGTTAAAAGCTCAGGTAATGAGCTGACAGGAATTGACCATCAAATGTGCTGAAATAGAAACAATGCAAGCTGAACTGGCCAAGGAACCCAGAGAAGGGCCTAGTATTGGTGAGATGACAGAGCTAAGGGAAGTAAATGCTCAATTGACCAAAGAAGTGAAGTCCCTCACCCAGCAACTTCTTGAAGCTCATAGAGATCACAATACAAGCATCGCAAAACTGCTTGACTCTTTAGCTACCAAGCCTTCTCGTTCCAAAATTTCTTTACCTATGTATGTTCCTCTTTGTTCCTTACAGTCCCCACTCTTGTTCCCTTCCCTGCCTGTAATGATTGCAACTCTTACAATCTTGTTCTTGTGTAGTATCTTTTCGGCAAGTTCAGTACATTTAATTATTGTTTTTAAGGAGATGGTTATAAATGAATTACGCCATGGCATGGTCCTGGACGTTTGTGTATTTCCAATTTGAACTCCATTTCCTTCTATTATGATATCGTTTAAACTCTCATGTGTTCTGCTCCTAATATATTTGAATTTTGTGATTTTATTTTGGTTTACTGTTTATCCTTTTGATGATGTCAAAAAGGGGAAGATTATTGTGATTATGTAGTGTAGTGTGATTATGTAGTGCAATTTGTGATTGTATCTTGTTGTAGTGTGATATATTGTATTCTATTATGTTGTATCTTGTTGTTCTCAGGAAGACATAGTTTTGAGGGGGACTCAAGTAGGTAAAAATGAAAGAGGATCATATACTTATGGGGGAACATATACTCGGATAGGTATAGTTTGTCATCATCAAAAGGGGAAAATTGTTAAGTACTTAAGTATCTGCATATGTATTGTTTTGATGATTAACAAACTATATCAAGTACCAAGTAAGACATCAAGTTGGCGCATCATATTCAGTAATAGAAAACAACCTGTAAAGCTGTTGTGTTTGGTGAGAAGTCTTTCAGAAATATACTAAAGGACCAGCGATCTTAAGCTGTATATATAGCAGCATAAAAGACAGAAGTCCTTGATGGTTGAAGTAAGCTTTCAAAATACCAAGTAATAAATTAAAAAGAGATACTCTTTGTCTTTAAAAAGCTTCTTCTCAGCTTCTTGTGTAAGATATTAACAGACTCATATGAAAATCAAAAAGACTAGGTTTGGTGTTTTATATTGTGAGCAAGCTTCCTTCTGTAATAAACATCTAAATGTATTATCGCTCCTAACTTATACAGGTAAGTTATCAGTTATTTGCTAATGTATTTTAAGTGTGGAAACATACCTTGAAGACGAGATTGTAGTCTCAAGGTGTGTGAGTGTATTGTTTCTTTCTAACTACTCAAGTGATGTAGGGTAGATCGAAGCAAGATCAATATTGCTCTTTACTTGTGCTAGTTGCATAAGTTGTCTTTGCCGCAAGAAGATAATAGAGAAGTAAAATGTGCATTATATTTCTTGTCGTCGTTCAAAGAGTTTTTTCACATGTATCCATGTATTATCCTTTATTTCTTAAAATTTCTGATATTCCTCAGAAAGAAACCTAATAAAGTATCAAGATTAGGACCACAATAATTTAACAATAATCCAACACTATTATTACATTTACAAGATACAACATTTTGAAGGAAGCACATCAACTATGCCATTAGGCAAGAAACAGAGTCGACTCAAGACTTCGATAAAAAAAAAACAGGAAAAAAACAGAGCCACTTCAACCACAACAAATTCAACTTTTAGTTATTTGTCCACACATCATAAACTACTAGTTAATTCACAAATGAATATTTCAGAGACAGCGCTTAACCAGAGATCTCAATGGACTTGACATCAGGCTTCTTCACTTGTTCCTTTGGAATAGTAACAGTCAGCACTCCGTTCTCCATAGAAGCCTTAACTTGATCCATCTTAGCATTCTCTGGAAGTCTAAATCTTCTCATGAATTTTCCGCTGCTTCGCTCCACCCGATGCCACTTATCATTCTTATCTTCTTTCTCCACGTTCCTCTCTCCGCTAATCTGAAGAACCCTATCTTCTTCGATCTCCACTTTTACTTCCTCCTTCTTAATCCCTGGAAAATCGGCCTTGAACACATGAGCTTCTGGAGTTTCCTTCCAATCGACTCGAGTATTGACAAATGCAGAGGTCTCCCCTGAATTGGTAACTGGGAAGCCTAATTCCCTGAACGGATCCCACAGGTCCATCGAGAATGGATCGAACTTGCTGCTGCTTCGTCGATCGCCAAAGATTCGAGGAATTAGCGACATTTTGAAACAGTAAGCCTTGCAACTCTTTGCTCTCACAATCTTTTTTTCAACTATACACTGGTTCTAAAAGGAGGAGCCGTTTGGTCATTTATAAGGTCCATGAAGTATTGTCAAGTACTTTCTCGATATTTCTTCTACTTTGATATATATGAGATGTCGAGATGTTTCCAGAGAATAATCAATCTTATTTTATAATATAATGAATTTTTAGATTTAAGAAATATTTCTCTTGTTCTCCTAACTATAATCACTTGGAATCTAATCGTACATCATCCAACAAAAATCATTTCACGTTATTATTCATTTAGGCAATACATGAACTTCTTAGTAGTCATGCATATATATTTGATACTATGAATTATTTCGAATGGAAACAAATTTATTAAGTATTTTCTTGTTTATATTTATCTGTGCACTATCGTATTTCAAAATGTATATTAATATTTATCTACTTTATGTAATTAAAAGATAATTTTATACTTAAATTTTAATTTTATTTTATTATAAATTATAGTTATTTTTCAATTAAATTTTTTAAGATATTATATTTATTATATTCAAAAATAATTTTGTAAAATTATGTCTATCATTTATTATTTTTAATTATTGTGTCAAATCAATAAGAGGCAACTAAAGATAGATGGAGGAAGTATGATATTTAATATAGTTCAGACATCTTTTAATTTGACAATCTAAAGTCATTTTAGATATTTATTTGATTGAAATAGTGAATTATTTTTAATTAAAAAAAATATTTTTTTAAAAAAATATTACATAAAATGGACAGAAAATTACATAAAATTATTTATCAACTAGTCTGCAAAGTATATTGATCAATCTAAACTTCCTTTCTTTCTTTTCTTTTTAAAGAGTAAGAATAAAGACCTCTAGGTTCTCTCATATATAAAATATTTCTTTTGATATTTACTTTCACCATTTTAATTTACATCTGTTTAACTTGATAGATAGTTTTTAAAAGTTATTTTTTAAAGATAAATAAAGTATAATTTAAAATATTCACGTTATTTTCAATTCTATTAATCTTATACAATATTTTAAGATCTAGTAAAAATTATATTTTTTAAAATTTTTAGCTATATATAATATATTAAATTAAAAAATTTAAATATTTGAATGAGTACAATATCAACTTTAACTTTTTATGAAATTATCATGGGTTAAATTGAAACGAGTTAAAGCTAATAACCAACTTAAATGAATAATCAGATTTAATCTTGTCATTCCTGTGTGAACTCATACTTTGCTCCCGCTCACATATAATAGTGTTAAATGTTTTTTCAAAAATTATTTAAATTCATGTATTTTTATTCCTATTTTAAATGTCATATAATGTGATAATAATTGAGTTTATCTCTTGATTATATATACCTGTAAGACCTATAATTTTCAAATTATAATCTTTTCCAGTGATAAAGAACTTAATGTTGAATAGTTCAGATGTCTATCTTAAATCTGTTTCTCATAATAACGCATCAAACATAACTCTAAACATCATAGATATATATAAACCATTTTAAAATGGATGAAACCTTTAAAGGATGGTATTAAAATGGGTATGCATTAGCAAAGTTACTAGCGAGTAAAAATCGATTGCTTAGTATATTAACTGATTTTATTTTATATTTTATTTTTATAGAGAAGAGAAATGAGAATGTTTGTTACTATAAAAGAAATACTCGATAAGAGAATCAAAAGATTAGTATTTCATATTTAGATGAAATTTCAAAGCAAGTACAACTACGCCATATGAGGCGAGAAACAGAGTGATACAGAGACACAGCAATTTCGAATCTTCGGCGGACGCAATGGATTTGGTCCTTTATTTGCCCATACATCATATACTATTACTTAATTCACAATTGATTTTTTCAGATAGAGCGCCTAACCAGAAATCTCAATGGACTTGACATCAGGCTTCTTCACTTGTTCCTTTGGAATAGTAACAGTCAGCACTCCATTTTCCATTGAAGCCTTAACTTGATCCATCTTTGCATTCTCAGGAAGTCTAAATCTTCTCATGAATTTGCCGCTGCTGCGCTCCACGCGATGCCACTTATTATTGTTATCTACTTTCTCTACATTCCTCTCTCCGCTGATTTGAAGAACTCTATCCTCTTCGATCTCCACTTTCACTTCCTCCTTCCTGATCCCTGGAAGATCGGCCTTGAACACATGAGCTTCTGGAGTTTCCTTCCAATCAACACGAGTATTGACGAATGCAGAGGTCTCCCCTGAATTGGAAACTGGGAAGCCTAATTCCCTGAACGGATCCCACAGGTCCGTTGAGAATGGATCGAACTTGCTGCTGCTTCTTCGATCGCCGAAGATCCTTGGAATAAGCGACATTTTCGGTGAGTATTTGAGAGCTTTCTGTTTTTGCTTTGATTTGTTTGCTTTCGATTTTACTGGTTCAAGGAGGAGAAATTGATGGATGTGTTTATATAAGGACTTATTGAAGCGTCACGTACTTTCCCGATATTTCATATTTCTGTTCTTCCGAAACATTCTGGATATTTCTGGATCAATATATACAGATTTCTGGAGAAATCTCGTTATGGACTCGAAGAGTAGAGGATTTTACTTGTCTAATACGAGGGTTGGGCCCAAATTTTATTTTGAAGAAAGTAAAATGTTTAAATTTTTTCATAAACTATACTCTATAGGTATATTTTGGATAATTAAGTTTTATAATTTAATTATAGAAGTATTTATATAATTCGTGTGGTATCTATATACGTATGTATAATTCACTATATCATTCACAATTTTTGTACAGTGTTTATATATTTTGTTATACAATTTATGCACAATGTTTGTATAATTTGCTATACATTTCACACTGATTGTATATTTTGTTATACAATTTAATTCACACAGAAATTTTACATAATCGCGTAAATTACACAAAACTCAGACTCTAATTACAATTAAAAAATTTACATTGAGCCATAATTAATTCAAATTATAACTATATTAGTTAATTAACTATTATATGTTTGCTTATCCGTGTAATTCTTTTTATAATTAAATAAGCTGTTCTTGGTCAAAGTTTTTTTATTCAGAATAACTAAATTATTATCCAAGATAGCAAGTTGATCAATTTCGTCACCAGTGAAATACATTTTCGCTTCTTTTTCTTCTTCGCTGATCCACTTGCTCTTCATTACTATTCTCTTCCTGCACTGTTGATTATACGTTGTACAGTCAGCTAGTTTTCTAGTATAATTTTTTCAAGTTAAGTAATTAGTTTTAATTTGTTTGTTAGTTAGCTAGTGTATCAGTGATTGATTAGTTAGATATTTTGTATATAGCTATAGATATTCAGATCATTCTTTCCAGAAATGAATTGACATCTTTTCACTCTCTGAAGCTTCTGTCGAGCTGCAAATCTGCCATGGTTAACCAGGTCTAATTTTAAACAAATAATAAAGTGCTATTTGTGTAATATCTAACCCGCCTCGTAAAACAAAATAAAAGTAATGGGCCGTGATAAAAGAACAAAAGTCCATAGAAAGTTAAGACTACTGGTCGGATTGGGCCGAAAATCAAAGCTATTGAAGCCCAATTTCCATAGTTCACTTGTGTGATCTGAAGTGGATTTCTCGGGATTTATCCAGAAGGTTCTCGACATCTGCTTCTTTGATCAATATCTACTTGGTTCTAGAAATGTCTCAGTGGATATGGAAGCATAGAGAAACCGCTAAACATTCCTGTAAAAAGCTATAAATAACTACCCACTCTCCTTTCATCAACCATCAAAAGCAGGATTCGCAGAAAAGTACATACAATAAAATTCTCAGAAAATTCACTGAAAATGTCGCTAATCCCAAGAATCTTTGGCGATCGAAGAAGCAGCAGCATGTTCGATCCATTCTCTATTGACGTATTTGATCCATTCAGAGAATTAGGCTTCCCGAGTTCCAATTCACGGGAGACCTCTGCATTCGCCAACACTCGAATCGACTGGAAGGAAACTCCGGAGGCTCATGTGTTCAAGGCTGATCTTCCGGGGCTTAAGAAGGAGGAAGTGAAGGTGGAAATCGAAGACGACAGGGTTCTTCAGATTAGCGGTGAGAGGAACGTGGAGAAAGAGGACAAAAATGATACTTGGCACCGCATGGAACGCAGCAGCGGGAAATTCATGAGAAGATTCAGACTTCCGGAGAATGCAAAGATGGATCAAGTTAAGGCTTCTATGGAGAATGGAGTGCTCACTGTTATGGTTCCCAAGGAAGAGGTGAAGAAGCCTGATATCAAGTCCATTGAGATCTCTGGTTAGACGCTTTGGCTGGATTAAGTATATATGGTGGTGTATGGTCAAAGTTTTGGAGTTCCTGTTTTTCTTTTTCTTGCCTGTATGGTATGCTGAATCGTCTTTCTAGTTGGCTATTACCTGTTTGATGTATTTTCCTTGAGAATTCTATATGTAAAAAGATGTTCTACTAATAATAAATAATGATATTTCTGTTGCCAATCTGTGATCTCAAGTTGTACAATTATGTGCAATACTGTTTTACTTTCTTAAACCAGCACCATGAGAGAATACAAAAACTTCAAGATGTTGCAGGTTATTAATGGTTTCTAGTAATAGCCGTAGGGAGAGGCTGAAACAAACTAAAAGCTTAATCTTGATCTAAGCACAATATAATTCAGTGTTTTCAATAATGGCTCAATCAGATTTCAATTCCCCCACGCCCTTGATATTTTAACCAAACATTTGCTGCATTTATGAAGTGATAAGCTTGAAAATAAAAGGAATGGTGTTGTTAATGGGTACTAAAGAAGCGTGAAGTTGCAATGACACATTACACCAATGAATTAATCAAGTCCTTGAAATTAAACACCAACCAATCAGCTTTAGCTGCAACTGATTCTCGTAGTTGAGTCCCGCCATAGCAAATGAACAAGTCCGCACCACCCGGCATACGAGCCTACAACCAAAAATGGAGAGCAAAGTTTGAAAGGGGTGTGTTCTTCGACCATTTTCAAACAATATAACAGAAAAATTGAATTGCAGACTGTCTTCTTAATAGACACTACATCAGCCTTTTTATCATATCATTTCTGCGATCGGAGTTGGTGGTTAAACGATACTGGTTACTTACCTCAAGGTCCGTAGCACCATCACCAATCATTACTAGTGATTTGTATCCATGAGCCTGGAACATTGGTTAGCTTTATATGAGCATCTTCAAAAAGTGTGTTAAAAATTAACAATTATATCACCAATAGTTTAAACATCAACCTTTCTTATTTGTTGAACAGCAGTAGCTTTCCCGCCTTTCCTTGAAGTTGGCTCATTCTTATCAAACCCAACATATTCTCCATTGCTCCCAAAGAGTATTTCATTGGCAAAGATATTTTCAAGTGGTATACCAAGTATGGATGCAACAGGCTGTGAGAAAGAATTATAGATAGGATTTAGACACAGAGACGAAATGATGACTAATTAAGGTACTCTCAATAGAAGGCTTTCATCTCGATCCCGGTGAAAAGCAGAGATAGAATCCCTGTATAGGGAGTTTAGGTTTGCCTATCCGGACACATACTTTGTGAAATGGTTCAATATCATTACACAATCTAGTCTGTGTTCGAGTATCAACAACAACTGGTTTTATTACGAGACAATCCCAAACAGAAAAACTTCAATTATTTTTATTTGTCTGAAAGGAGAAAAAAAAAAGGGAATATCGAAACCTAAATATTAATTTGAATTGACATCAATCTCAATGACAATGAACAAGAATTGACAATTGGTAACGTAAGTAAATATTGAATACACGTAATCCTACAGAAGGGTTGTCGTCACACGGGGGACATAGGGACGTAAAAAAGGGGGTCCTATCAACTTGTTCCGACCTAGGATAATAAGCTCATGAGCTTGGTCTTACGTCACCGTCGAGAAAAAGAATCGTAACCATAGAATACGACCCTAATCGAAATGTAATAAATTCCAAGTTTCTTTTGGGTCCCAGTATCTTTTTCCTAAAATTCCCCTTTCCTTTCACTTAATACCATCCCATTTTTCTCGAAATGAATCTATTCCAGTGGTAAGATCTGCGTACATTTTACTCTTTCCAGACCCCACTTGTGGGATTCCACGGGTTATTGTTGTACTAATGATGTCCAAGAATGGGAAAATCTCCAGAAAGAAGCTCGAACCTCACCCAGGATAGTTCGAAATTTATTAATATTTCACAAGAGGTATCTTTGATATGTTTATATGGATGCGAGATGGACAAATAAAACTAACCATAAACTAAACAGTTGAACAAGGGAAGTACATTGATCATTTGACGAAACCCTCCAGAGACCAGATAAACATCTTTATTTTTATCCTTCAGTTTCTTCACCAATAGATCAATGCCTGGAGAAAGTCTGCACCAATAAAAGCCAGAAAAGATTACAGCAACTTACGCAGACAAGTAAACGATCAGCTAGCTTCAAAGGAACATCAGATGAAAGTTGATTTGTTTGGAAATTTCAAGGACATTGATGGATTTAGGCCAGATACCTCTGAATCCTTTTGTTATCTAAAAGAAATCGTCTTTTCAGTTGAAAATTTATCAGTTCTCTTGAATTTCCACTAGCATTTGCTTTATATCACGAGATTATTCCATACTTTCTATATGGCAATAAGAAGTACCAGACAACATAACATCGAAGATGAGCAGTTTTGGTCCTTGAAGATTGCAAAAAGAGAGCACTTCTAATTTGAGTCGAAATTTTTAACACTCTCTTTCTATAGCAGAAATTGCTTAGGATTTGATATCAATAGAAAAATCCAATAAAAATAAGAATCATACATGTCAGAGGCAGCTATCTTAAGACTTTCATCAACTGATCTGCTTAAGATCAGAAGCATTGTGAAGCTCCAACTTTGATCTATCACTGGTTTAAACCCCACAAGCTATTCTTTTCATCATGAGGCTCTGATAGACAGTGAATGTAGTAGCATGAACGACCAAAATAGAGTTTTTTTCTCAATCAAAAAGGAGTTTTTGCACCATAGATGGTGGTAAAAGTTGAAGAGCATGTTGTAGAGTTTTTCTACACTTTCAACGTGTAGAAAATGATTTCAGATTAAAAAAATTATGCTAGCCTAGTAACAACTATGAAAAGTATTACCAAATCAAAGTCTACACTTTAATTGCACATAAATGAGTTTCCTGATGTTCAAGAGGGAAAAAGAGAGAGTAGTGTGAAGCTAAAGAAATTAAAACATACAAGAAATGTAAGCATCCAGGACGAAGCCAGGACATCACGTGTAGGTTCTAAAATATATTTCGATCAAGGAAAAGATGGTTACTTCAGATAAATTGTCAATGCGATGTATGCGGAGGGGAAAAATTAGATAAAAAGGTACATAATGACAGATCCATGAGTATCACCCATGCAGTATTAGATAAAAGGACCAGACTTATATCTAAACAGTAAGTCGAACATTCAAATTATATTGTGACAAGAAGTTAGTCTTCCGATGCAAAAACTTTGATCTTGCACCAAACAAGGTTCTCCAAATTCTAGTAGTATAACAAGTGAACATGCTGAAAGTTGTTTATATAAAACTGTAAATGTCTTTGTTATTTTCACAAACTAACAGACAGTTCAACGAACACAAGTAATGAAGTATGGAGGAAACAATTAACTGTAACATGTATTTGCTTTCGACTTGGACATACACTTGAGTCTTTTGTGCTGATGAGCTCCTTCATCTGTTGACTTGGGCAAACTTTTATATAACAAAAGCCTAGTACAGGCTCGAGCTTATGACAAAAACTGCATATGACGCTTTCTTCAACAGTTTTGAGATGATGGAAAGTTATGTGAATCTTCTATTCGAGCCACCTCTTTTCCTATGTGATGTCAAGGAGCCGAGGGAGAGTGCCGCGCTACAAGTTTGACTGAACCTAGTAGCTTTGGTTCAAACTTTGTATTTATCTTAAACATCTATTGAATATTTATAAATTATTAATTTAGAACGCAGTAACTTAAAAAAATATTAGAATTCATAACCTATAAACTTCAAATCTTGCCTCCATCTTTGGTAATGCCTCTCCTCAAACTTATTAATCCTTTAAAGATCCTAGAAGGATTGGGGTTGGAGTGTTTAACACTACTACTACTGTCATCTGAACTACTAAAGAGGCTACAACTCCCAAAGCTTATGAAAGCACTAGAATTTTAAATTATGTCAAACTGCTTCAAAATATATAGGTTGCTTGGTACCAACTAATAACTATGACATGCCTGCAATATGTCTCAAGCACCTGGATAATGATTCATTAAACCAGAGAGCTATAACATCTAACCATCAACACAGAAAGGTTTTCAAGAATTCAAATGGGAGGAAGAAATTGATATACGTGACCATATGGTATAACTAATCAAAAGTTTCCAATTGAACGATATTGGAAGTTATGATCATGACCCCTAAATGAAAGACCAATAGCAGATGATAGCCTATACCTATAAAGCAAATCACCCTCAAATGTAACAGCAAAACAAGAAGATACACCTTTATAACTAACCTCAATTTGCCGTAAAGGTATTAAACACGAGTGACATAATATTGTTTGTCTTTTGTCCGAGTAAACTTGGAATAATCATTCACAGAAATGGAAAACTATATGCATAGGTAATCAAAGGCACATTGTTACCGTGGAGGTCTCTTGAGAAAATCCTGGAGTTGGGATAATGAAGGGTTGATGAGAGACAGACGAGCTGCCAATGCTTCTTCAAATGGAACAGAGCCATTCATTGCCCTGTCAAAGACAAGATAAAAAGGATATGAAATCCCAAGGCATTTAACATTAGATAAGAACCATTATTCAGAAAAGCAGCTAACCTAGCAGTCCATTCCGCTACAGCCTTTCCAGCACCACAAAACTCTGCAAACTCATCAATGCCCTCGTCTACGCACACAGTGCTATCCACATCAAAGCATACAGCATTCGAATTTTGCCAAACATCAAGAACCTCTAACATAATTCAAAAACCATCAGTCAGCCACAGAATTACAAATCAATTCCCTCAATAATAGAACCTATCCCGTCTTCCGTTTAACAAGCATCAAACATCAAGTAAATCCCTAGTTGGGATCAGCCACATGAATCCTCAATTTAAGTTCAGCTCTACTCGGGTTCATTTCATTTTACAAGCATGATTAGAGATATTCACAAGATACCCAATCCATAACAAAATACAACAGATTAGCCTCGTCTAGTTTTGAAACAAGAATCACACATACAGATTAGCCTACCAAGAACAATCTCAGATCCTGATGTTTACCTTTAGATGGCAATGTGTTGTCAAAAGGGGTTACAGCAGAGGCTTCAATGGGCTGAACTGAAGCAACAAAGGAATTAAACAATTTGGAATTCCTCACCATTCTAATGGGTTGAACAGAAACTCTTGTATTATTAATTTTTGGAGAAAATATAGGAACTAGTACCGAGCTTTGCTGTCTAGAAGCACCATGAACAGAATTCGCCTGAAAACTCATCAGTCCCTCCATTGAAATCTTAATATCGTTGTATTTTCACAAAACTAGGAGATGGGTATCGTTAAAAATTAAATCTTTTTGTGTAAAGTTAAGGTTGTCTTTGCTAAAAATGCTTTTGTGTTCAAGAAGATGCGCACCTGATCGAGCAGTTGGTAGGAATATCAGAGTACTGTTCTTAGAATAATGGGCCTGAATCCGAAAGTATTTGGGCCTAGCCTTTTTAAGAAAAAAGGGCCTACTAAATTTGAGCCCATGGGACTATCTAAAGCAGGCCCATGTGATTTGGTTCTTTGAGTTACCTTTTTAAAAGGTTCATGTGATTTAGTTGGGAGATTTGCACAAATATGGATTATTTTAGATTAGTATTAATGTTTGTCCACTTTCAAGGTAAATTGTGCAAAAATGGATTGGTATAATTTGTTCAAAGTTAAGCTTGGTGGGATCCTGGGCAGAAGTAAGGTATCAAAAAGGGTTCATTGTCGAAAAATTATATGTATGTACAAGATTAAATTTATTTTTTTACGTCTATATACTTATAGGTGTTGAATCTCTTTATTTTCTTCATTCGTTTACTTCTTTATATTTTAATTCCTTAATGAAAATCATGCTTTTGACACTTTTGGTGGTGTAGCTACACATAGCAATGCATGATCAGTCGCACACCATTCGTCTAAAAATTATTTCATGTATATCAAAAATTATATGTAGTATATAGATAAAAAAAATGTTTTTATATGTATATATGAAATTTTAACTAGTCTCGGTTTAATGTCGATACCTATGAAAATGTCACATATTAGTTTTTGGGCCAAGAAGAAGCAATGGAACCGAAAGGCATTCACAAAAGTTGATTTAGGATTCAAGCCCAATTAATAACGGAAAGAACCAGATTGTTGAGAAAAAAATTTCTAGTCCTCTTATCTATTCTTTTTAGCATCTAAGCTTCTCATCTCCTTTCTAAATATCTTCGTCAATCCTTTAATTTTTTTTTACCATTCCGTTATTGTTCTTCAATTTCTTTGTTTATTTCAATTTTTTTTCATTATAACATTGAGTTTATTGATTATAATATTTGAATATTTCTCTTGTAAAATTAGAGTGGTTGCAGCACTTCAGTTAATTATGTATCTACCATCTAAAATAGCTTAATGTAACATAAAGTTTTATGACTTTTAAAGCTCTTTTGGCTGCTAAAATTATGTGATTGGGTTGAAGGAAAACGTTTTCCATGCTGAAGTCATTTTTCAGTCGTTGGTTATACAGAAACACTTCCTAGATTTTCCATCAGTAATAACAAATCACTATGTATGGACGACATTTTTCATATTTTAAAGATTGGATTGGGTTATTATCTGTACAAATTTATTTTGAGCTTAAATTGATTAAATTTGAGTTGAATTATGACTCGTCCAATTTGACTCATTCAATCTCAATAATTTTAACATATTATTATTACTTACTTTTTCTAACCACAATTTGAATTTCAACTGATGAAAGTAAAAGTAAAAAAGTTACAAATAGACAGATATATCATAGAAAATATTATAGAAAAAACATATATTACATCAATAAAAGTAATGAGTCTTAGAACGGGCTGAAATTGGTGATTAAATTAATCTCAGTTGAATATTCTTTCAAAATGGGTTAAGCTATGAATGAGTTGGTATTGAACCGAATTCAAATTATCTTGAGTCCAATGCATAAACTTTTGGACGAATTGAGCGGAATACCTATATTTGGCTCATTTTAATACTCTTTCTTAAAACATTATTATCAATTTTAAACTAAAAAAAGAATTCAGAGGGTAGCTCCACAGTGTTAGAAAAAAGCCAAGCGCCTAAGGCCCCCAAATTCGAGGGGCCTCAATTTTTATTTTAGTAATAACAAGTTATAGATTTTTTTTAAGAAAAAAAATACTAAATAAGTATTATGTACAATAAAAACTATGTTTTCATATAAAATAAAAAGAATAGTATAATTATATAATCAATTGAAAAGAATTATCAAATGAAATCAATTATAATTTTTTTAAAATAATTTTGCATCTCAAAGAGATTAAAGAAAAAATTCGTAAAAAAATTTATTTAATTTATTTTTTGAAGTTTAAGGTCTTTATTCAATTTTTTTCTTATGCCACTAACTTGCTTGAGCCGGCCGTGAAAGAACTAAAAAGAACATCAAGTTTACAGTGCAAAAACATCATCCATGTTGCTGACAGTACTATAAATTCTTAATTCTTCAGAAAGTAATTCAATTGTTCTCTTTTTAAAAAGTTCTTTAAAATTTATTTTATGTTATGCCTAGCACAAATTAATGATCAGCTTAATTACTTTAATTAGCTGGCTTGATTGATTGGTACATGTACGGTGTCCACGTAGCACATCATTTAGTTTTACCTAATCTGTTAGGCTTCTAACTACGCTACTAATTGTTGGCCTTTAATCTTCAATTACCATACGCAAGATTAAAATTCAATTATTTGGGTCATTTAATTAAGCTCGTAATAATAGTATTAATTATTTTTCATCATTTTATTTGTTATAGCATTCAATAAAGTATAGTAGAGTAGGAATAATATTTTGTGTATTAAAATAGAAATAGTAACGTCTATTACTATTAATGTCATTGTTCATTATATATAAGAATGATACTGAATAGAGTCTATTAAAATAAAGAGATCGTCTCATGTTATTAATGTCATAATTTATCATGCGTAAATTTAATTAATTTATACACTTTTTATAAAAAAAACATAAAGAAAAAAAGGACATTGTGGACAATTTTCGACACATCAATTAAATTAGCCAACCCCTAGAGTCTAGATAATATCCAATCAATTCGGTATTTAATATTTATTATTGTACTTTTAATGTGACACGTTTCATTTTTTAAATAAATTGTGATTTATAATATTTTAATATTTTTTAAATAATTAAAAATTTAAAATACTTCTACTAAATTATCCTAATTCAATTTAGCTTTTATAATTATGAAATGTAAGCTACCTTAAACGCCACCCATGTTAACAGCACTTCCTACTGAAATATTATAGGGATAATTACGGTTTAATATTTGAGAAACTTAATTTATAAAATAGTCACTAAATATATAGATTTTATATATTTCAAATATAATATACATACACGTACATAATAAGTGTATAAATTTCGTAAATTTCAATTATATTAATACATAAATTTGGCCAAACTGGTACATATTGGTAAGTTTTCCAAAATTATAACATTTAGTTTTCACTAAATTGGGACCATCCATAGGAATAATTTTGCTAAAGAAGAAAAACTACAGCAGCATGGTAAGTGAAAAATCCCGTTATTTCATTTTGTAATATTTCTATTCATTATATTTTTTTTGCTCTTATTCGATGTTCGATCTCTACATTAAAATTTAATTAAATTTAAATTCATATCAAAAAGATCTCAAAAAAACATGATTCCATTTTCAAAAAAGTTGGAATCACAAAAAAAGAATTTTAAAATTTGAGATCTGAATCAACTCAGAAATATTTAACTCGGGCATAACTAATCTGTCGGCAAGTCGAATAGCACAATGTATTAGAGTCCCATTGTCGGCTAAAAATACGATTCATTGTTTCTGAGCAATTATTATTTTATCGTTTAATTTTTCAGTAAAAATTTAGAGGATGGTCTATTCTGATATCGTTATACAATATGTATTTATCTTTTACATTTTCTTTATTTATATATCTATTTCACTTATATTATATTTAAAGTTATATAATATGTATTTTTAGTTTTTTTTATTGGACGATCATACACATATGATAAAATGAAATTTTTAACCTTCAGTCATATATTAATTAAGTTTCAGAATTCAAAAAAATATTTTTTGAAGTTAGATTTTGTCAAGGCTGTTTGAAGTGGGGTAGATATGTAATTTTCATATATATAAAATATGACGGCATCATAATTGAGTATTCATGCACTTGTATCAATTTTAGAGTTGAGTAAGTAAGCAAAAGATCTATTTTTGTCATAATTATCATCAGCAAAATCATCCGAGTACTGTCTACCTCATGTTAGGTCCATACTATGTTGTACAATTCTAGGTGTGTGGTGAGTGTTAAGTCTCATATTTTTATAGGAATAAGATTGCATTTTTTTTTTTTGGTTTACATGATTTTGAATATTCCTCTCACCTGAATGGGTTATGGAAACACTATATCTTTTTGAGAAAAAAATTACACAAATTATCTGTCACATGATAAACTCTCGTACGAGTATGATGCTCTTAATAAATAGCTCGTGAGAAGTGTTTAAAATTTGATCAGAATTTAGATGTGTATTTCGATAATATTTCTAAATCGAGATGCATTTAAATTTAGTTAGTCAAATAGAGATGTAATTTTAAAACAATCAATAATTCGAGAATAAAATTAATAATTATCATCATATCATTTCTCTTTTTTTTTTGGTTCCGCAGCACAATGCAAACTAGGATAATTGTGTGGAAAATGCATCCACCAATAGAAAGAACAAGTTTTATTTGCACTTGCAATTTACATTCTTGAATTGGATACATCACACTTCCAATTTTTATTTCTACAAGGCATCATAAATAAGACATTTATCCCTCCCATTAGTGCAATATCATCCCAAGTAACAAGCCACATCTTGTATGATACAAAGTAGAACAGCCTATGACTTGTTATTTGGCTTGGTGAAATTGAAAGTCACATCACTTTCAACATCATTACTTATTATTTTATTATTATTAATATATACACCAAGATTCCATCATTATTTGACATTAGAATATTATTCACATGCACCCTTGTCCTTATTAGTTGCTTCCCAATAAATATGACAATTATTGATAATCCATTATCAATAATATAATCAACAGATTTAATACGTCCATTCTTGGGGTAGTTGCATCTCTTGGTCTTCTGAATGTTGATTTTCTTTGGAAATTAAATCCTCTGATTCATTCTCTGCATCTGCCCAAAAAAAAAAAAAATCAATCAACACTAACGATTTTTGATTTACTAGGATTTAAAATCTCGAATGAATCAATGTCGTAATGATCCAAATCTAAAATGTCATGTACTACAATCTTTTTTTTTTTTTGTTGACTAGGTTGTAATTTTTACTCAAATCCTGCGTACAGCAACCATTTAATGATCCAAATCAAACAGATCATCGAATCTTTTAGTAGTAATTTTGTTATACGTCAAATCTCCAACACATTAATCATTTAATGACCCAGACGTGCACAACACTTTTAAGTTCTAATTAATCCAGATTTCCAGTATCTTTTAGAATCTTCTCTTTGATTAACTAGAAAACGTAGTCAAAGATGCTATGAAAATTTGCATTTGGTGTAAAGACTTTTTACATTATTATCAGCTAGGGAAATTACTCACTTCGTTTAAAAGTGCGCTTTTTACTTTTGAAATATCAAAAGAAAAATATTTTATATTGCTTTTTCATATTTTATCCTGGGGATTAATTACTTCCTCCATCTCATATGAGTTGATCATTTTCCTTTTTACACTCATATCAAAAAATTATATATAAAAGGATAGTTTTAATGATTCATTTCTTAGCAAAGAATTAATTGCAATGGTAATATGAAAAAGATCATTTAATTCTTCCTTAATTTAGTAAAGCGATCAACTAATATGAGACAACTATTTCTAATATAGTAACTAATTAATATGAGACGGAGAGTACTTACTATCCCAACATCTAAGATTTACATTAATTAATACTCTCTTTGTCCCAAATTAACTGAATTTTTTAGGTATTTTTCAAGGTTCAAAATAGTTGAATTGTTCAAAGTTCAAAATGAATGTTTGAAACTTTTTCTATATTTGTCCTTTCACTTGTTGAAGTTTTATATTTTCTAGAAAATAATTTACAGTATATATTTCTCACTCCACAAAGGGCAATAGTGAAAAGTGTGACTAATTTTATCTCTGAATATTTTTTAATATGTCTATATTGACTCACAAATTCAGTCAATATGAGACAGAAAGAGCATAAATATTGTGATAAAATACTGGTACTAATAATTTTTTCTTTAAGAAGCGTGCAGGTATATGCACTCATTGTCTTAAGTGATTTGATAGTGTAAAAAGAAATATCGGACCAATGTAAAAAAATATTAAACCCGTTTATGCTTACCATTTTTGGGCACGTTCATAATAGAGACATCACACGTGTTTGTTTGAGACAAAGCATCCATGTGGTTGAAGTGTTGTTGCAGAGCTTGTAGTACTCTTGCTGGTATTACAACCGTTGAACTTCCTGTCCATTTGTCATCAATTAAGTATTTTCCCATGTTAGCTCTTGGATTGTTAGACTTTATAAGTACAAGTATATATTTGCATATTCCGAAAAAAATAGACCTAACTGTCATCTACTTTTACAAAAATTAATTAAAAACTACATATTTAGTTTTTCTAAATATATTCAATGTAATCTCAAAAAAGGCATAAAATCATTTTGTGAGATAGAGAGATTATTTCTAATAAATCTTAATCTAAAAATTATTTCAAGACGAGTTTAAAAAATACAAAATAAAAAAGTTATAAGTATTCAGTCAAATATCACTAGGATCTAAAATTAGAATTTATACTTACATTTACAAATAATAAAACGTACAACAAATAATGATACCTTTTTCTTCCTACTATATGGACCCCCAACTACCACCCACTCATATTGATAGCTTAACCAAAACTAGGAAAGGCAATATTATCTGGACAAAAATAAAATATATATTAAAATACTAAAGTAAACCACTAAGGGTTAGGACATTCTACCAAGATTATTTTAGTAATTATATTTTTTACAAAGTATATAATTTAAATTAACTTCAACTACTTAAGTAGATTTCAATAAAAAGTTGTTAAACCAAGAAGAGGTTAGAGCATGAATAAAATACTCCTTGAAAAGAACAACATACTAATCTCACCAAGAAGGTTGTCAAGAAACCAATCGAATATATACAAATCTTATTATTTTCAATTAATATTTAACTTAATTTATTTTTTTTGGAAATAGGACGTAAAAGAAATATATTACCAACCAAATAATATCTTGAAAAGGAAGAAGTGGGAAAATATCTCATCATTGTTTATGACAAAAGAAGAGTCATGATAAGCATTACGAGCACTATGTGGTGAGAAATACTCATTCAAATCAGATAAGAATCATCAGTGATGACGTACTTATTATAAAAATGTCTTTATCATAATTCATATTCATAAAAAGAAATGGTGGTGGGGTAGAGATGTAGATATAATATATTATAAAATATAAAGTCAGTTATTGTCTATCGTATTTATCTTAAATTTATCAAATAAAACTGATATATCCTGCTGTCCTCAAGATTCTTATGTATTTATTTTGGCTAAATTCAGATTCAAATGCAGATTCCTTGAATATGAAAATTAATCATTTCATTTTAGAGAATCAATTGAATCTATAATTAGGGTTACTTACAGAGTACCAATATTTAAAGTCATTTTCACAGATTACCAATATTTAAAGTAACAGAAGCGTATAATTATATTATTATATTCAGTACTTGTCAAAAAGAATAGTGAATGTAATAAGTCATCATTGACTTATATTCCAAATTGCACTTTATACTTCATCATCATCATACCCAGTAAAATTCTACAAATGGGGTCTGGAGAAGGTATAATATACGCAGACCTTCCCACTACCTCATAGAGGTAGAGAGGCTGTTTCCAAATTGCACTTTATACTTATTGTCCTATATAATGACGATTCCGACTGATGATGATTTAAAACTTAAATTTAATGAATTTAATTTAATAATAAATAATAATCATAATATTTAAATTTTAATATTTCAGATTACAAAATTAAAAAAATTATGTACTTAACTAAAACACAACACATAAATTAAAAGGGGATAGTACTTATTATATATTTGAAATGTTAGGCTTTACTTGTAAAATAATTATAGATTAAAAATGATATATTTAACTATACTAATAAGGATATCTCTACACTTATCAATATGAAAAGGTGAAATAAGATTTTAAAGGATGGAATAAAATCCTGCCTGACATTCTAAGCACTATGCAGGATAGAAGGTAAGAGTGTTAGTTATCCATATATAAAATAAATATGATGTTTGTTTTATAATTTTAAAAATATAAATTATTAATATATGTATACATTATGATAAAGTTTATGTATAAAGAGGAATATAAATCTTGCATAGCTACTAATGACATATATAATAGATTCTTTCATAATTAATTCTTGTATTTCAAAAATTTGTTTAACTCTAATCAGTTTACTTTCAAAATAAAAGCTTTTGAGATGCCTGAACTATTTTTTTTTTTTGTTTAATATCTAAATTACGGAGAGGGTAAGTTTCATACTTAATATATCACTTAATAGTTTGAGAAACACACCTCTCTTTTATTTCAATTTCATCGTGATTGTATACTAAACTCTCTCTTTTTTATTTAAAAATTCACCACATCACACTCACATGAACAAAACTTTCAAGTTTGACACTAAATAAATAAATTATTAGTATTAGCTAAAATTAAATACAATATTTAAGTATTACTATCCAAAAAATTATAAAATAAAATATAAATTATTTTTCTTATGCCACTCCACTGCTTCGAATAACCCCCAGAACCCCACTCCAATTTTTTAATTTTTTTAAAATATTATATCTTCATCTTCTCCCTTCCCCAACTCCCTTCAAACTTGCAGATTTTCTTTAAAATAAAATTTTAATTTTTGTTATATTTGATATCAAGTAGAAAAAATATTTTCTTAAAAATTTATATGTACATGTCTAACATAAAATGAGAAAATCTAAATAAAATAAAAATATAGTAGGAGCTAATGGTTAAATCGGGTGGGGTAGAAGTTTTTTTTAAAAAAAATAAAAATAACATGAACATTTTTTAAGAAGAAGTGGACTAGGTAGTGAAATCCAAATTTTTTTAAAGCTATTTTTCAAAAATTAATAAAATAAAAGGGCAGGGGCGGAGGGGCAGGTTGTGGAGTTGGGTGATAAAAATATTTCAAATATTATTTTTTTAAAAAAAGAATCATAGGTGATATATTTTATCCACATAAAATGTCGCAACGTTTTAGTTAGTTTTTTCTATTAATAATTTATATATAAAACTCACACATTCAATATTTTAAATATAAAATATTTAGATATACGTTTTATATATTTCGAAATTTTTTTATATGTATTTGAATTAGTTAGATTCCGAAGCAATTACGATACCCGGTGGGAAAAACAAAATATACTGGAATCTAACCAGCAAATGAAGGCAATCCATGTGAGCAACCTGAAAAATTCATTTCTGAAAGTGACAGGTTTCTTCATTCAGTAAAGATTGTAGGCGGACAAAGTCTTAACGCTACTCAATTGATTTGAGCTACAAATGGGGTCCCTTTCAGCCCCAATTTGGTGGATTGTTTAATCACAATTTTTTTTAATTGAATTTAACAATTAAACAGAAAAAAAAAATTGAAAAATTTTCAGATAATTGATTCATTGGAGTAGCAGTAAACATACCAGATTTCTTCTTTTTTGGCTCTGTTGTTGCAGTAGGAGGAGGATTAGGATTATTAGTTGTGCGAGGCAAGAAGACTCCAGTTCCAGATGACCCGTTTTTCGAACTGGATCCTCCGAGAAATATGGCCCTCATGCCTGCTCCACTACCTTGTAGTGGATGATGAGGATGAAGATGATGGATCCTATCTTTACATTGGCCATGCCCACAAACTGTCTGTTTTTTTGTCAAACTACTCTTTGTGTTGTTTTTTTCAATTTTCGGTTTCTGAATTGACTCAGTAGTTGTGCCCTTGACTCTTTTGGGCTTCTGTTTTGCTGTTGTTGGTTGGTCTTTCAAGTGGTACACCTACAGATAAAATTAAGTTAGATGGTGAAGACTTATCAAGAAACAACCCACAAAAGTTTGTTTGGTTTTCAAATTTCTTACTTGAATTGGTCTCTTCAAATCATCACTAGAGTAAAATACAGTATTAGAACTGTTCATTTGATGATTCACAGAGTCTGCTACAGGCTTAACATATGTGCCTAAAGATTCTTGATTATAGCAACATATCTCTCTGGAATTGTAATTTGACCAATTCCAAGCCAACCCATATGCGTTTGATGTCTGAAAAAAAAACCGAAGTCATTAAAAACAATTAAAACCCAAAAAGTTGCAATCTTTGGAACTTATAATCAACCTGGACAGTACTGGAAGTAGAATTTAGGGCTCTGTTTTCATCAACAGGGACATCCTCTTCGTCTTCGTCATCATCTTTAAGCATATAATCAGCCATTTGTCGAGTCAATTGAGCAATGAAATCTTCATCGTCCTCTTCGCTTTCAGTTTCATCAGTTTCTGTTGAACCAAGTTCAGACCCAAAAGGGCTGCTTAAACCAGAGGAAGATGAATGTTCTGACAACCCATATGCACCAAAAATCAAATCATTCCCCCAATTAGCTTTCACTTTCTTCAACCCATCAGTGCTCTGTTCCTCATAGCCAGATGTCCCAGTGCCTGTCAAGCTGAAATCTTGAACTTTCTTCTTCTGTTCTTCCATAGTAAAACCTGGAAACAACTTGTGAGGAGGAGGAAAACCTTTCTCTTCTTTCCCACGTAACACAGAAGAATAAGATGCCATCATTGTTAAAAACTTAGTTACAGACTATATAAAGATCTTGAATTTTGCTGTTGGAGAGGAAATACAGCAAAAAGATGCAGTTTTTGGGAAAGGACTAGTTTGGGGGCTGTCAAGTTGAACTTGGTCTTAATATAAGGCCTAAAAGAAGAGGCGCGAGTGTTGGGGTTTAGTGGTTGGACAGTACATTTGTCTGACCACGGTATTCAACTTCCACTTGCTGTATACTATTACACATCAAAGATTAATTTAAAAGTTGGAGCGGAACTAAAATTTCAATTAGCAATTCTGTGACAACTTTAGACTTGCTTAAGCACACTCAAATCACGCTGACGGATAAACGAAAACTCTATAGATTCTTATCGGAATCACAAATTATGCAGAACTTAATAAATTGGGCTAGGACTATTTAGAACTGAGGGTACGATTTTTTCTACTACAACAACAACATACCTAGTGTGATTCCACAGTGAGATCTGGGGAAGATAGAATGTACGAAAATCTTATCACTGCCTCGTAGAGATAGAGAGATTGTTTTCGAGAATCCTTGTCTCAAGAATCAATAGAGATTGTTTTCGGGAATCCTTGTCTCAAGAATCAATTCTCATAAGTAGAAAATACTAGATATGTGAGAAAAAGGGCAAGGATAAAAAAAGGAAGAATGACTAATAATGAAAAGCAAATGATAGGACGTAAATACGAAAAAATAACAATTTTTTTTTTTTAAAAAACAAATATAAGACAGATAATGGCAACATAAGATAAAACCGACTACTCCTACTAACTTACTATATCACCACGCCAGATATCATTATATCCTAACTAACCTATTAACCTGCTACCCAATTACGCGACGTCAGGTACAATTTTTTCTAAAATTTAGAAATAGTAAATTTAAAATTCTGACTCTGTCTGCATTTGGAATGGCCGATCGATGCCCTTTCGTGAAAGGGATTCTTTTTTATGGTTGTATTGTTGTTGTAGTTTGTTATCCTAACTCAATGGCTTGTATAGAATTACAGATGATTATGGTTAGAGTAGTTTGTAGAGTCATACTTGTGTGGTTGACTGATATAGTTGGTAACCAATTCCCACTCTCCTAATGTTTAAGGTCAAGAAAAGAGGAAAATACAGAGAAATGAATGTTTTATTCATCTTTTCTTCCTTCTTTTTTGGTTTTGTTTGGTATGAGGGCTAACTTTTGACTTAGACCATGTGTAAATGAGAGGAAAAACTGTGTCACACATGTTTTATCAATGAGGTTATGTTTCACGTACTTTTGGAAAAATCAAAATAAAGAAGGTAACAAAATATCATAAATTAAGTAACAAAAATCAAATCTGATGAGAGGTCCATGAAACTATCCCTTAATTATATAAATTAGTAATCAAGAAAAACGACGAGTGACCTTAAATGTTTAACTTATTAAACCTCTTTTCAACTGTATTAAATAATTTTTCTGTCACAAAAAGAATGATCTGCTTTCTTTTTTAGTATGTTTAGAAAAGAATGATCTCTTTTTCTTTTTTGACAACATTTTAATGTCAGCTTTTCATGTGACATGTTTAAGCCAAAAAATGAAAGGGTATGTTAGTATATTTAACATAAATTTAATTTATAACCATAAAACAAAAAATCTGCTTTAATTTTTCAAACTTTGTGCAAAGTCAAATTAATTTTTTTTAAGAGGAAGTATTAATTTTGCATGTATGTTTATGGGTCTTATAACCGTTTAAAAGTTACTCCACCTAGTCAAACGATCATCCATGGTCTATGATTCTTGGAATCTTCGTGGTCCAATAAAATCCTTAAGTTTTAACTATCTTTTCCAAATTAACGAATTATACGGCACTGGTATAGGGCAGACCTAATTTATAAGTTATGACTCATGTGAATTTCATAATTTTGTTCAAGACTTTTAAAAAATAATAATTATTATATTCTTATTATTTAACTGTGAATTCAATTTTATGTACGTATATACACATATTAAAGTCGAAATTATTTCAATTTTATAAATTTTAAATCTTAAATATATTTATCTCCAAAAGAAAAAGGACCTTAAATATTAAAATTTTTTAATCTACAAAAGTTAGTAGTGGGATTCATAAACTTTAAAAGCTAAAAATCCACTAGCATTTGGTGCCCTGGCTAATCACCAGCTGTTATACTGTCAACAAAGGATTAGTTCAAGCTTTGGTTTTTGTTTTAAGAAATAAGAGGATTAGTTCAATAATCAAAACTAAACCCCAAAATTAGTCATGTATTTTTTAAACAAATCTAATTCTTCTTCGTACCTACATAAGTTAAAAAAGAATAATGGAAGTTAGTGAAAACCAAATTATTTAAACATGTTTAAGTAATAATATGCTCATAGAAAACAAAGGCAAAACTCAACCGACAATAAGAAATGAGTCTTATTTAAGCAGTAGGCCGTTCGATGGAAAATGAAACACTTGCCGACGTTGGCCCAAAGATTATAACGCAGAGTCAAAAATTTTAGTTTATGAATTCAGAAGGATAAGGAGGTTAATAATTAAGGTTGAATCGACAAATAATCGAATATTATGTAAATGTTAATTAGTTGTTAGTATATATGTTTTTTTAATTATTTTATTCTTTGATAAATATTAGTATTTCTTGTTTAGGTTTTTTTCGATTATCGTATTAGCTGTTATTATTGTATTTTTTTTTTTACATTATTTATTATTGTTCCATTGTGTTTTCCCTTTTTTAACCTGTTTTATTTGAGTGAAAGGTTTAGGTTTATCCAAACGTATACCCTTCTTCATCGGATTTCACATGTGGACTCACACTAAGGGGTCATTTAGTAAAATTGACTAAATGTATAAGAATAATGTAAATTAGAATATATTAATAATGTTTGTATTAATTATACATGGACTATATACCTCCTTTATGACTTGTAAAGTGTTTCACGACTCATCTGCATATTCATAGACTTCAACTTTAGCAAATATCCTCTCAC
>JAPFFP010000094.1:22297006-22312059 GCA_026153255.1 Solanum medicagineum | reverse complement strand
TGGTAAGGTCTGCGTATATTCTACCCTCCCCAGACCCCACTTGTGGGATTATACTGGGTATGTTGTTGTTGTTGTTGGTCTACATGAGGCCAACCTCATCTAAATGAAGACCCTCTTAAAGGTGCTTTAAGGAAACCTGATATAATTATAAATCGAGCGATATTTGACAATAATACATATTCAATGAAATAATCAAATTGACCGTGACTAAAATAAAATCTTGGTATTTATAGCTAGTTCATGTAACTGTGAGGAGTTCTCGGAATTAAAACTATATATGTTATGTAAATATTGAACATCGAGAACACAGTAATGCAAATGCTCCTCTTAGGGCTCGCAAGCTACTAACCAGAAACACCTGAAAAGCCTAAAACACAGATACAGCATGGCGCGTTTTCTTTTTTGATAACTGTGATTACCGGGCTGACTTGCACGTACCTTGACTAACTGCACAGGATACCTGTCACCCCACCAACAATAGGTACCAAGTAACTTTATCAACCAAGGTAGAACTAGACAAATGGAGATGAAATCACATAATGCTTTTGTCACCTGAACCTCGTAGTTCTCAGCTCACTTTATTGATCACTAGGCCACACCCTTGGGTGCTCGTGGCTTTTCTATGCTACTGTCAGGTAGGCTTCTCGCCCATACAATAAATTACAACAACATATCCAGTTAAGTCCCACAAATTGAGGTATGAGAAAGACCTTACTCCTATCTCAAAGGTAGAGACATTGTTTCCTAAGATCCTCAGCTCAAGAAAAACAAGTCCAATCATACATATGAAAAATGATGCCCAATGTAGTTATAAGTCCTGAATTAAAGGGGTAAACCTGAATGCTATATGCCTAATACTAAAAAATCAACACAGGACAAACATTATAGTATATCTGAATAATTTATGGTGTTTTTATTAAATGTAAGATATGACCTTGCATATTGAAGGGACCAGTAGAAGTACTGGCAGATCTTCTCAAGAATGGTGGTGCTAATCTCGGGAAAAGTCACTTCCCCATGCTCGGTCTCAGCAAAACTCCCTGTAATAAACAAATTAAAAATAGTTCCAACCACATCTCAATTGCCATCAAATACCTGGCAATCGCTCCAATCAAAAAGATCACGTTTCTGCTCCAATTGCAACGATTATTGAACTAAAACCGAAATGTGCCCCCAAAAAACCCTAATTGAAATTGAAAAGGAGATTGACCTGGAGAAGTGAGCATGTTGCGAATGGTCTGTGAAACCATAGCAGCCTTCTTATCAATGACGAATTCAAAACCTTCGGCGCTGATCAGCTTCACGGCGTCCTCCTTCTTCATCTTCGCCGATTGGTTAATGCCGAAAATTCAATTGAAACAGTTTGCTTGTATAAACATAAACGGGGAAGTACACTCGTTTGTAGATGATAAAGGAAAAAGGGAAAAGCTTCGGTCATTGACAGATCCGAACCGGTGGATCCGTTTGGAGTTGGTATTAGAGGAGTTATTGGGCCATTTGTAATTGGGCCACAATAGCGGGCTTTGATGGTTAGTTAAGGGGACACTATGTCAAAATATTTCAATTAGACGAAATTTGTTTTATTCCTGGAACGGATTATAGACATTAGTATAATAGGAGGCTGATCTTGAGCGTAACATTTACTACCATCAAAAAGACTTGAGCCACGTCTTAACCTAAATGAGCGAATTAAGAAAGTCCTCCAATGAAAAAAATAATCCGAGGATCTTCTCTTTGCTTTTAGCGAGACCAAATGAGCAAAAAGCCACAAAGGTTGATGATAAGAGCACAAAGCTTTATACAAGAAAGTTGAAGGAAGAAGTAAACACAACTAATGGACTTCTTTGTGGTATGATAGTAGTAGCAAAGAAAGAAGCTGCTCACTCTGTTTTATCGAGAGAGTGAGCAGTGAGAAAGGAATAATTATCATGACATTCAAACTAGATAAATGTTCTAATTAAACACTTCGATTGCTAATAAGGTATTTCAATTAAATATTTTTAATTGAATCTTTGAAAAAGAATTTACATCTTTTTTCATCCATCTAGTAAAGAATTAAGTTGACAAAATATAGTAATGCCCTCTTCTTAAATTATATGCACCAAGCTAAAGTTGAAAATGCATATAATTTTACGAATTATTGAGACGAATATACATAACTAAAGGAAATAATTTAATTTATATGATTAACTTAACTAGCTAATAAATAAATAGGACACACAAAGTAAAAGTAAATTAGGAGAAATTGAGAATAATTTAAGAACGACAAAATTAATTTCTAAGTGTATAAAAGTTGGAAGTTCAAATTAGTACTCCTGGAACAATAGAACCAAAACGTTGTAGGCTAATAGCCCGTATACAGGAGTAATCGAGTTTAATTCTTAATGAAGGAATATACTTTCTGTCATTTCATGATGAGACAATGTGATGTTTGTGGTTCGCACACAAGACAAAGTAAACACAAGCTTTATTATATCATCCATTTTATAATATATACTTTTTTAAAAAAATAATTTAATTTTAGTATTATTAGTTCACTCTTATTGGCATGACTTCTGTCTTGTGTTTATTTTATCTTACAAGGAAAGAAATATAATGGAAAGAGTCAAAACTTGTGTATCACTCATTTATGAGATGGTATTCATCTTGGAGCTTAACTAATTTAAATTCATGCATTGTAAAATTTATTTGAGGAAAATGTTCTCTACTAAAAAAAATTTTAAATTCAAAGCTCAAATTTGAGACCTCTGATTAAAGAAAGAGTTGTCTTATCCTTCGATAATAGAGAGTATGAGTTTGTAATAATCTTTTCTTCAAAATTAAAATGGAGTCATTGTATAAAAATTTGATGTAGTAGTTAACTGCAAATACTTATTTTCTTAATCATGATTTTGAATTCGATTCCTGATTGAATTACTTTCAATAAAAAATGATTTGCCAAAAAAAAAAGTTGACTTTTTCCCTTTTGAAGGGAACTAAAGGAACTAATTTAATTTATTAAATTTTGAAGAAATACTTGAACATTAAACGCTGAGTCCATTACTGCCTGCAGCCTATCAGGGCCAGCCGAGTCTTTCCGCAAACACCTCAGCAAACGTCATCGTTTCGTTAAAGCTCGTCTAAAACTGTTTGATCTTTTTTCTTTTCTCATAATATTTTAATTGATTTTCAATTTTCAATTTTCAAATTTTAATTTTTAATTTTCACCTGAAATATTTAAGTTCATAAAATTAAAGTTTATTTTAATTACTTAATATAAATTAAGTTAGAATCATAATATTATTTTTTTTTAATTTTCTCAAATTCTGTACCAATATTTTTTTAAAATGCAGAGAGTAATAAATTATTTAGTATTAGTATAATACAACTGTTGTTTTTTTGGAGCGAATATATATAGAAAAAATATGAATGATAAAACGAGCAAAAGTAGTAGTGCGCACATTGGCCGTTTCAAAACTACAATATTTTTCTTTTTCTCAATCATCCATTTTCTTCCTCAATTCTCTCCAATTTCTCCTCCGGCCGACGCCGTTCCGATCTCTCCTTCCGGTAAGTATTACATCGGGATACATACATGCAATTACTTTTTTTTATCTATTTGAGTTTCACCATGCCTATTTGTGCGAAAATAGCGTCTGTTTTTTGTTTTGTTGCAGTTTGGTTTAGTCTGGATCCGATTAGATCGGGAATTTGCCGATCTGAAAAAAGTTTGTTCGTTTATGTAGGTTTTGGGAGAGAAGAGAGAAGAGATCAAAGTGATCATGGCAAATAAAATGGATCACGAGTACGATTATTTGTTTAAGATCGTCGTGATTGGGGATTCTGGAGTGGGGAAATCAAACATTTTATCCAGGTTCACGAGAAATGAGTTTTGTTTGGAGTCAAAGTCCACTATTGGCGTTGAGTTTGCCACCAGAACTCTTCAGGTCTGTATCAATCTCATGAATTTGCTCATTCCTTTTGAGTTTCACGTAGGGTGATTATCTGATTTTCTATTAGTTCAACCTTCAAGTTTTTATTTCTGTAATTGCTCTTATTTATGAAACATGAAATGATGAATGATTAATTTTTAAGCTATTGGAGTTACGCGTTTGTGTGGTTTTGTATGTGAATGTCATAGAGATAATTGTTACTAAATGACTCATCATAACTGGTCCTTTTTCTCCTTTTTGCATTGTAAACAAAAAACAAACACCTTAGACATGGTCATCATCTAATGAATGAACGCCAACAAAGTTTGATTCTTTGATAGTTTACAGAGTCAGTCATATTTCAAGGTATGCACAAGGTGCCATGCCATATATGTGGCTGGGCCTTTGCATGAACATGCTTGTTAGGAGTGAGAAAATTTTGACAACTGCAATTTACGGATTGATCTGTCTGTGTGAGAAAGTAGTGCAATACTTTTTTTTCCTGCTCTGTTAATATGAAAATGTTTGACAGCAAAACTAGACATCTATCTCTAATGGGAATTTGAGCGTTTTAGTGGCATTTATTGTGTCCTATAGGTCAAAAAGATCTTGTATTGTGGAGTCCTGAACTTTGTAATCCCTGTGGAGTTTGGATTAACGAGGCAAATTTTTCCTGCCATCCCCAAGATTCATTTTTTCTCATTATTAAGGCATGGAAATGTGGGATGATACAGAGTTATTGTTCTTTTGACACCTCTCACTAATTCTACGTTGTGATGCAGGTGGAGGGGAAAACAGTAAAGGCTCAGATATGGGACACTGCAGGGCAAGAAAGGTACCGAGCCATTACCAGTGCTTATTATCGAGGAGCAGTTGGTGCCCTCCTTGTCTATGACATAACAAAGAGGCAAACATTTGACAATGTTCTGAGGTGGCTAAGGGAATTGAGAGACCATGCAGACTCTAATATTGTAATCATAATGGCTGGAAACAAGTCTGACCTTTGGCATCTTAGAGCTGTCTCTGAGCAGGATGGTCAAGCTTTAGCTGAGAAGGAAGGGCTGTCATTTCTTGAGACGTCAGCATTGGAAGCTTTTAACATTGATAAGGCGTTCCAGACTATATTGACCGATATATACCAAATCATTAGCAAGAAGGCATTGGCAGCCCAGGAAGCAGAAACGAACACTGCACTTCCTGGTCAGGGTACAACCATCAATGTTAGTGATACCTCTGCAAATGTTAACAAAGGCTGCTGTTCCACTTGAGTTGATGTTTCAAAAAAGGAAATACAATTTGTAGCAAGGCATATAACTTTTGTTTTTGCCTTGTTTCTTTTCTTTTCTTCTATTTCCTTCATCCAGAGCAAGAGAGGCTAGTAGATTACTTTCTTGATTGATAAAGAGAAGAGCTTGTTCATGTTAATATTGCCTAGTGGTTTAGGACAATCTTTACTTCATATGACACACTTTACCCATTTACTTAAGAAAATTGCAGGTACTGGTGATGTTGGCAAGACCAAATTAACTCTGATCTCTAGGACTTGGTCGTACACATGAGTTGTTAATTCAATTGCAGCATTTTATTTTGCAGCATATCTCCTCATGTTTCTGTTAATAAAGTTATGTCTGCTATTCTGTCAGTGTTTTTTATCAATGTGTTCTTTCTTCACAAATGGTTCCGTTGAAATCTTGCTTTCACAATAATATTCTGTGCAAGTATTTAAAGCAAGGCAAAATGAATATGAATAACAATAGAACGAACAATATCGTGAAGAAAAGTGTGTTTAGTTTACTACATGTACTTGCTACCAATTTTTCACACACAATGTAAGAGGTATTTTGATTCAAAGTCCTATACTTGTTCATTGCTCCCCTCTCAAACATTTCTATCTCCTCTTGTTACTTTGTTGGTTCGACCTATTTCAGATCCAGGGCGTTTCTACATTTCTTGTAATAGATTTAACCAGTAATGTTTTCTGAATTTAGAAAGACTTTACAAGACACATTAATGGAAAATGACAAGAACAAGATCGGCATAGTCGTTGAAAATGGGAAATTAGAAAAATTCTAATCACATGAGTTGAAAAAAATTAGCCTTTGATGCAAACATATCATCTACTAATAAACACTATGTAATTTGAATCCTGTTGGACGTCTTCATCTCTTTAGTTGTTTTGACTTGCAAGTAGCAAAAAGAACAAAAATATCTTAGGATATGGGAGTAGCCGAAGTCAGGGGCGGAGCTACATTTACCTAAGGGTAGTCAGATGAACACCCTTCGGCGAATTTTTTTTTTTTAATATATAGATTAAATATAAATATTTTTAATATATATCAATTGTTGAACATCTTTGATACAAAAATCATCGACCCATGTTCTAAAAATATGAACACCCTTGACGAAAATGTTGGCTCTGCACGAAATCACATAGTGTATGGCGACAACTTGGTTATAAGGTGACCTCTCAAAACGGCAAAAAGGCACAAGTTGGGAACTCCAGTTGGTGATTAGCGCCTACTGCAAATAAATTTTAAAACTATTTCCAGATATAATCCTTACAATGGAAGAGAGATGGGGAAAAAATAGAACTTTTTATAGTTGTCAACTTGTCATGTCTAGCTTCAAAAAACAAAAGTAAAAATTTTGGGTAGAAGAACATCTGAATTCTCAAATTGTGTTGGCAGTCATCTCTCCAGCCAAAGGTTAACTAAATTAATTATGCCATCAAAGAAACAGAGACCTAAAAGTACATACTACACATCTATTCATTCGCAGAGAGAGAGAAAGAGATGAAATCAGTAATATATACAATCTACAGTGAACCTGGTTCGACTTGTATGGTTACATGATGAATTCTGTATGTTGTGTCACAATATTCCCTAACATTCTGAATAATTTCATATTGGTCGACTCCTGGCTCAGTTACAATGTGACAGGACAAAACAATTTTCCCTATAGTGATGGCCCAGACATGCAGGTCGTGAACGTCTTTTACTCCTGCTAAAGATTTTAGGCCATTCTCGAGTTGAACAATATCAACTTCCTTTGGTGTTCTCTCCATCAATAAGGAGAAGATAGTCCTAAGCATGGGTACAGTGGTACTAAGAGCAAAGATTGAGAAAATGATAGTACAGAGAAGATCAACCACCAACCATTCTGGTTTGTACCACATGATAGCTCCAGCAATCATCACCCCAACAGATTGTATCAAATCAGATATAACATGCAGGTAAGCACCTTCAATATTTATGTTTGATGGTTTGCTGCAACTATGGGATGCTGCTACCAGTTCCAAGCTCTCTTCTTCATTTCTTGGATGCAAGTCTTGCATTTCATGATCATGATCATGATCATTGCAAGGACTAAACGAATGGCTATGGAGAGAATGATCATGGCCAAGCCACGCAACTGAAATGAAGTTTATTATGAGACCAAATGCAGCAATAGCAAACATAAGCTTCCCATTCACTTTGGCGCTAGAATGAAACATTCTCTCAGTTGCTTCATAAATCAGAAAACCAGAGATGAGCCATATCAGCTGTACAGAAATAAGGGCTCCTAAAACTTCAAGTCGGTGGTATCCAAAAGAGTGTTCTTTGGTAGCATCCCAGCCGGACACCCAAACAGCAAAAAGAGAAATAGAAAATCCAACAACATCACTGAGCAAGTGAGCTGCATCAGTTAGAACCGCGAGGCTGTGGGCTTTCACCCCTCCAATGGTTTCCACTGCCATGACCATTACATAAAAGATTATGAGCCCACAAAGTTTCATACTCGACTTTGACCTTTGTCTTGAATCCGACAGACTATGCTCTTGCCCTGAGAATGAGCAAATAGGATTGCAAGAAAAATGAGCTTGATTACAGTTGCCATTGCATTTAGCTTCCAGCAACCGCTTTATTTCAGACTCAGAATCCTCCTGTTGCTCCATCTGCGTCAATATGGATTATTGTTAGCCAACTGTTCGAAGAAACTACAAATAAGTAGAATTGCAGCATTTGAGGTGTGAGTGAATTGATGGGTACACTCCCAAGGCAGCCTCAGTAACATCTATCAAAGTGGCGGTGGGGGAAAAGATTCAGTAGACTTCAGTATACCATTTGAAATGTCAACACCAAGAATAACGAAACAAAATAGTAGATGGTAATACCTAGTTAAGTTGTAAGTCAACCCAATGAACTATAAACCTAACCAGTATATTTTAGTTCGAAATGTACATAAGAAAAGTTAATGCAGCACTGTGGACTAGACACTTCATCGTATAGGCTCTACGCTATACATATTTTAGCATTGTTTTTGAAGTATATGGTACATCATTATTAAGCCTATAATAGCTAAATTCAGGACTTTTTTCCCATCATTATCGGCCTAGTGGTCAATGAAGCAGGTTGAGCACCTGCACTCTCAAGTTCAAATCCTAGTAGACAAAATACAAGCACATCTGTTCTGGCTTGGTGTACAGAGTTAATTGATAACAAGTATCTCATCAAATTAGTCGAGGTGCACTCAAGCAAACCCAAACACCCCTGCTATAAAAAAAATATTATCAGATTCACATCCTCCCAACTTGAACTGAAATCTTCCATCAGAAAACTGATATGGAAAGAGTGAAAATGCTGTCAACCCTAAAAACTAGTAGTAACTTGTTTAAAAGTCCTTTATTCAACACATATTCATATAACTCATCATTCGAACTCCATTAATTCCAGAGCAGGGGAATCCCATTAAAAAAAACCGTGTTCAATTATAGATCAACAATACAATCGTCAACCAACATAGAACCCAGAATGTGCTTGACACTCCGAATACCCAATACTTAGATCACAGAAAAGCAAAAAAATAACCAATACGAAGATCAAAACTCGCAAATTTGCAACTTTTTTACCTGGATTCAGATGCAATACGGAGGCCGGCAGGGAAAGCTTCTAGCTGAAAAAGAAGAAATTGAAGAAATATTGTTATATAGGGTTTGGTGAGGCGGAGTCAGAGGCCAATCATTATGGAATTAATTGAGGCGCTGAAAGGGCACGCCAAAATTGATTCTGCAGGGTGGCCGGAAAGGAAAGGTAAGAGACCATCAACATTTGCCTTGTCATTTTCTCAAATTCTCAAAATTATGCTACGAACGATTATTTTTCTCTATTGCTATAGATATATTTATTAGGATTGTTTTGAAGGTTTTGTATTTTATCTTCAAAATTGTTTGATATTGTATTCTTTCAATAAATTTTTTGAAAATAATCTTTTTACAAAATATTATCAAGAGTGACATTATGTCAAGTATATTATTCTTGTTGTATTTTTTTCATCAAAATATTAACAACAATAATAACATACCCAGTAAAATCCCAGCATCCTACAAGTAGGTCTAGGGAAGATAAAATGTACGTAGACCTTACCACTACTTCATAGAGATAGAGAGCTTGTTTATGGAAGAACTCTCGTCTCAAAAATATCAAATTCAAAAATCAAAAGATATTAGATATAAAAAAATCGACTAAAGTGGAAAACCAATGATTTTCAAGTGGGGTTTGAGGAGGGTGAATGTACGCAAATCTTACAATTATCTAGAGAGGTTGTTTCTGAAAAATCTTCGTATCAAAAATATCAAACTCCAAAAGCAAAATATACTAGATATGAAAAAAAATAATTGATTAAAGTGAAAAGTCAATAATTTTTCATCAAAATATTAATTTGAATATTTAGTTTTACTTCAAATTCATGAACATAAATTTTAAAAGAAACTATAACTAAATATTTTTATTTATGTAATAACTAAAAGTACTTTTTTGCATCATGTTAAAAAGGCAAGATGAACAAACAGATTTGGATGAAAGAAACAAATACTATTACCTATAAAATAAAGGGAAATGTGTTCTAATTTTGATAAACATAATTATTTAATATTTATTATTAATATGCGGTGGTAGACATTTTGTGAAATTAATCAAATGAATATGCATAAAAAACTTTTTCGAAGATCACATTCTTTAAAATAAAAATAAAAAAATTGAAAGTGAAAATTTTTGATAGCCTCTGGCCACATTTACTACAAAAATAAAATTAAAGGCAAATATCCTCGATGGATTCTTCATTATCCTTATTTACTATAATAACTTCTCATTTCATTTACTACACAGCACTTTTTATGTTAATGTGGTCTATTTATTTATATTATTTGCTGAACTTAAATTCATGTCTCATACATTAATGGTAATTTAATAATTTTAATTTTGGATCTCATAATATTTGTTTGTGATTCAATCTCAATTATCTTCAACTTTATACCTTTCTTAATTAGTAATTTTTTTTCTTTACGGAGAAGGGGGGTTTTAAAAAAATAAAGGAATATGTTTAAGTGGAGGAAAAAATTGGATAATATGATAATTCAACTTCAATAATCAATATGTTAATTTTTTTATTTTTAATATAATATGATAATCCAACAAAAGTTGTTATTATTATTATTATTTTCAGTTTATGTTGTTCTCGTGTTTTTTATCATTCAAATAAAAAATAAAGCACTTATTATATATTGTTTTAAAATTTTGAGTAATTCAGATTTTTCTTGAATTTTTTTATCTCAATTGATAGCGACATAATATTATCTTTGCAATTGTATGCTTCATAATTCTCTGGTAAACTCACAATTCATAAACAAATGATTACTCATCGTGATTTAATATAAACAAGATAAATATACAAATAATTCTCATTTGATTAGTCTATCAATAATTAATATTTTGCTTAAAATCATTTCAGATCTATCATAACTTTGAAATCTATATATTTCTAGCTTACTATAAGATAATTGATTAAAGATTTAAATTAATACGTCTTCATTAAATCATCCTAACAAAGCATTATTTCAAACTTATCTCGACTTATAACTTATCATCATTCCATTATATTAACGTTCGATTTATTTTAATTAGAGAAAATAATGTATTATTTAAAGATTATCTCTATACTATATCAAAAGTGTGAAGGTCCTTAACACTGTTGTTTGAACTTTTTGCCCTTCATTAAAAGGCTCCTCTTTAGACAAAATCGTCTTTTTACTTTTTTTAGAATTATTATTTTAATAATATTAAATATAAATAAAAATTAAATAAAAAATAATTCCTACACAAAGTTCTCCTAATTTCATCAGAAATCCTAATTATATAAAAAGTTTTGTCCTAAATTTAATAAAATATTATTTTCTTTCCTTTTTAATTCATGACTGATATACTTCTATAAAAACACTTCAATTTCAATTTTTGATTCATTCACTCCTTTCATCAATTTGTTCTCTTTATTTCATATTCTTTTCTCTTTATTTTCACTTTTTGAATTTAAAGAAAATAATATTAATTGTTATGCCAGCTTAACTTATTTCATTTGAATTATATTATGGCCTTTGTTTAGTTAATTTAGTCAAATAAATTGTCATTATTTAAAATTTTCTATCATTTTATTTCTGACATCTCTATCTATTCACAAGTTTCATCTATTCACGTTAAGTAATATCTCAAGTAAGGTAATACTTCTTCATCTTATAATTTTTTTATGTTATAAATTCATATATTATTCTTATTATTATTTTTTTTCAACAATTTATTTTAAACAATCTTGCGATGAATTCTGAGAAGGACTTATCAATGAAGTTGTAACAATTAATACCTTAAAAAAATACTATTCTCACTGGATAATAAAAGTCTTACTTATTAGGAATGAATCAATAAAACAATATAAAAAAGACACCAATGAATGCACTCGAAAGACTTTAACATTTGTTAATGAAGAGGTAATAGTTTTTTCCTTTTTTTATTTTTTAACATTACATATATATTTTAGTTGTTAATATTTAATTTTTTTAACATGGGCATAAAAGTGAGTGCTACACTTTTTAACAATCAAGTTGTAAAGTGAAACGAAAAATTGCAACAAAACAAAACTTATTACATTATAAATGGACACATTAAATGTGTTAATCCAAATTTTCTATCGATAAACAAAAAGATTGAGATTGGATTCATCGATAACACTGTATTCAGGACTGCGGCAGTCAGTTTTCTACTGTCTCTTTTTCAAACAATTTTATTTCATTTGAAGATACAACATTACTTATCGAGGGGAAATACTTAGGTAAGTCTTTCAGATTTTATCAATTATTTAATATAAAAATAATATGTTCCTCTTACTTAACAATGTTTTTGTAATCTTCTTTCTAGATATACTTGAAATATTTGAAAGTTCAAAGATCTTCATTGGAGAAAAAACAAAACGAAGAGAGATCGTACTTATGAACAAGAAGTAAGTTAAATTTATTTTTAAAAAATTATTGTGAAAACTGCAAATAATCTTAGCTTTAAAAAATTCTTCTATTATAAATTTTAAAATTTATACTTATGTATTTAGTTGTCAAAATCAGATGTGACCGAAAATAATAATTTTATGGGGTGAATTATCTGAAATAGATACCGAATTTGCTGCAAAAGTTGAATGTTGAAAGACCTGTAATAGCATTTTATAATGTTAGAAATGTTGTTTGAACTTTTTGCCCTTCATTAAAAGAATTTTTTTAGACAAAATCATCTTTTCACCATTTTTCTTAAATTAATGTACTATTATTTTTTTAATAATCTTAAATATTGACTATAATAAATATATTAAAAAATAAATAGAGAAGATTTTCTTATTAAAGTTAAATTCGCACGCTGAAAATCTTTTTCCAGTTAAACTAGATTTGGTCATTATTAAAAGAACTTCTAAATAATTGGCAAAATTAGTTTTTAAAAAATTCCAAAATATCAGCGAAGAGAGTCCAAACAAATAGGAAGAGAAAACTAAAAAAAAAAGTCAAAATCTGAATTATTATATCATTGTATTGAAATATTTAAACTTAAAGAGTCCTAAACTCTATACTACAAAGAAAAATATATTTTGACAAATTTTCCTTATAAAACACAAAATCAACAATCCACAAATTCAAAATTATCACGTTAGTTTAATTTAGGAAATAATAACCCTCCCCCCTCCTCATAATCATCCTAAAATATATTTTTTTTACAATTTTTTTTATTCAACAAGTCAATTTTTAACGCTTAATTTTTTTAGTATGTTCTTGAAGTTTAAATAACAAATTATCATGTATTCTTGGTATATATTTGTTAATTGAGAATTTTCTACGATTTTTGTTCTTAATGACTCATATACAATTAATAATTTGAAATTGACATATTTACAATTTTGACAAGATTTGCTAATAATTCCATATACCAAGGACCATATGGAGTTGATTTTAGAAAACTTGGATCGAAGTTAAATCACAATATTCTATTATTACAATTTTTATAGCTACTTTCAAATGATTATCTTTTTTTTTTTTTTTACCACAACCCTTATGTTATTGTTAATTTGTTATAATTGATTATATTTTTAAGCTTTGTACTTAATAATATAACATACACATAACAATTTATTTTCTTATATAAACATTTATTGATACACACATGCAATGCACGTATACTAAATTAGTATATAAAATATTATAAAATTCATAACAACATGAAATATTTAAAAATATTTTTAAAAAGATATTTGGCTCTCGAAATTTTATCTATGTACATATACTGGAATAGAAGGAGTTATATACATTATTTGAAAATGATGTAAAAAGCACAATATGTTATACTAATTAACAACTTTAATATTTTAAAAAATTTAACTGGCTCTCTAAATATTATCCATGATATAAAACTAAAAACATAAATATATATTGAACCTGTGTTGACGCGAGCCCATAATTCGTGTATACTAAAAATAATTGTCTCAAAATAGTTATCAATTTATATTATCAAGAGAAAATTAATGATTTTTTTTCAACTTTGTCCATAGTATTAATTATTCTTGAATTAAAAGACACATATATGGATAAAAGTTTAATTATTTATAAGGAATATATTAGTCAAATAATATTTTTAATTAATTTTTTTTTTAAGAATTGCGTCAAAACTTAGTACAATAAAAACATACTCAGTAAAATCCCAACAATTGGCATCTGAGAAGGATAAAATGTACACAGACCTTACCACTACCTCAAAGGGGTGGAGAGGTTGTTTTGAAAGAACCTCATCTCAAAAATATCATTCCAAAAGCAGAAAATACTAAATATGAAACCAAACGACTAGATGTGAAAAACAAATAATAATTCGTAGAGATATAAAGTAACAAAATGAATGACGGATCATAACAACACAATATATAAAGACACGACTATCTCTACTAACCTACTCTATCACAAGGCCATATATCATCCTACCCCACTAGCCGTCTAACCTACCACCTAATATGCGACTTCTACTTTTTTCTATCCGAGGTCATTGACCTCGATGATATGAAGTTGCGTCATATCCTGTCTAATCACTTTCCCGCAATACTTTTTCGGTCTATCTCTGCCCCTCCGCGTAACCTCTAAATCCAACCTCTCGCACCTCCTAACATGAGCCTTGATAGTTTTTCTCTGCACATGTCCAAACCATCACAATCTCGTTGCTCTCATTTTGTTTGCCACATAGACCACCCTTAATTTCCTCCGAATGATCTCATTCTTAATCTTATCCCCTTTGGTATGTTCACACATCTATCTCAACATTTTCAATCTAACCTACATCTTTCAAAACATATAAATTTTTTATTGACCAACACTTTATCCATACAATAAAGATAGTCTAAGAATGATTCTCTAAAATTTAGGTGTCAAAACTTAGTACGATAATTAAATTAGGGTGGAGGGAGTACTTGGTTAAAACTTTTTAAAATGAGTATTTTGAAGATGAGATTGTTCCACATTTGAAAAGAGGAAATACATATTTGATGTCGGAACCAAGTTTCAAAGTAATGATGTCAACCCGCAAAGTCTCAATTTTTGGATAAAAATATTATCCCAACGGCAACTTAAGTAAAAGGAAACCCTAGATTTTGATTTATAGCAGCAAAATTCACAAAAAGCCACACGAGGGACGGTCAAAGGCTGCATTGCAGAATACATCGACTCCGACATCGGAGTTCGCAGCCCCTCCGCCCCCCAAAAGTATCTCACTTGGTCTTATTTCACATCATCATATACCCCCCCCCCCCCCCCCCCCCCCCCCC
>JAPFFP010000094.1:22286306-22296906 GCA_026153255.1 Solanum medicagineum | reverse complement strand
AGCAAAATCAAACCTTTATGGATTCTTGGAAAAAACTGAGACCCCTATTTTATTTTTCTTCCATTCTTGGATTTTTAGGTTCTGTTTAGGGTATTATTGAGACCCCCACTAGGAAAAACGAGGAGGAGAAAGGGAGATGGCTCAAAATGGGCAGGGGATAGAACCTGCTGTTCTTGATGACATAATCAACAGGCTATTGGAGTTTAGGAATGCAAGAACTGTTAGGCAGGTTCAGCTTTCAGAGGCTGAGATTCGTTCTCTATGTACTGCTTCAAGAGAAATCTTTCTTCAGCAGCCCAATCTCTTGGAGCTTGAAGCCCCTATCAAGATCTGCGGTAAAGAAAAAAAAATCCTTTTTCTAATCTTCTTGTTTTACTTTCCTTATGTTATTATTACATGCATGTTTATATTTGCATTTGAGTTTGTCAAACCCCTCGTAATTGTAAGGGTTCAAGACCTTAAATTTGTCTATTGAATGTTATTTCCCGCTGTTAAATGTGTAAAACTGTTGATGAATTTGAAAGTGGGTTTCTTTGACCTGAATGAAATTTGTGGGGTATTGGTGAGGGTCCTCTAAATCCGTAGAGCATGTGTGACGCAGGAAAAGATGAAAAGATGTTTGTTCATTTTGAATAAATTGTGATTTTCTTTTTCAAATTTAAAGTTTTTAAAGGGTGATTCCACAATTTGTCCAGTCATCCACTATGATGGCTTGCTTATAGGGGTATAGCTTGTCATTTAATTTTACTGTGGAAAATATATGTAACATGTGTATACTCGTGCGATACAGTTGAATAGTGTATCTGCTTTTGTATGTCATTGCGTTGATATGTCACATGACAAAGCTCGATCTGCTCCTAATGCTTGCTTTTTCACCTCCAGTGAGTAGCACGACTCTTTAGAGAATTTAGTCTCTGGAAATCATTACTTGATGTGTTTTTTGAATTGCTTCTTCGTTTGTACTTCCTTGAGATCATGTTGTCATTATAATATTTTCTTATATCTTTCGTATGTTCTATCTGGAAGTATGTTTATATCATAACATGATTTTTTCCCTTATATGTCCTCCTCTTCATTACATTCATTTCACTTTGCTGTTTCTTTGTTGGGGCATGGTTGGTTGGTTGGTGCAATCTGTCATAATTAATCCTTGTTGAATTTGTAAAACTAATTAGCCTATCTCTTTTGTTTTGGGATTCTAGGTGATATTCATGGACAGTATGGTGATCTTCTGAGGCTTTTTGAATATGGTGGATTCCCTCCCCAGTCTAATTATTTGTTTTTAGGGGATTATGTGGATCGTGGCAAACAGAGTTTGGAGACTATATGCCTTCTACTTGCTTACAAAATTAAATACCCAGAGAACTTCTTTCTGTTGAGAGGGAATCATGAATGTGCTTCTATTAACCGGATATACGGATTTTATGATGAATGTAAGCGCAGATTCAATGTGAGGCTGTGGAAAGTCTTCACTGATTGTTTCAACTGTCTTCCTGTGGCAGCTCTCATAGATGATAAAATTCTTTGCATGCACGGTGGTCTTTCTCCTGATCTAACAGACATGGACCTGATACGAAATTTACCTCGTCCAACAGATGTTCCGGATTCTGGTTTGCTTTGTGATTTACTTTGGTCGGATCCTAGTAGGGAAGTCAAAGGCTGGGGAATGAATGACAGGGGCGTCTCATATACCTTTGGTCCTGATAAAGTGGCAGAGTTCTTGATGCAACATGATATGGACCTTGTTTGTCGTGCCCATCAGGTACTTCTGTTTAACTCGTGTTTTTCTCTTTTTCTTGTATTGAGTTATTAACTAGGATATTTCTTACCTAGGTTGTGGAGGACGGATATGAATTTTTTGCTGAAAGGCAGCTAGTTACAGTATTTTCTGCACCAAATTACTGTGGTGAATTTGATAATGCTGGTGCTATGATGAGTGTGGATGAAAATCTGATGTGCTCTTTCCAGATTTTGAAGCCAGCAGATAGAAAACCTCGGTTCTTATGAAGCAAAAGGTCATAGCTATGTATGTGCTCTCCCAGTGGCACCTAAGGTTTGTGTACTTGCTACATTGCCATTTTTTCCATGATAAATCCAACATGATTATATGTAGTGATATTATTAAGAAACCTCTGTTTTAGATTGATCTTGTTTCTGTGCCGTAAAAATATTAATTGCATATGCTGATAGCCTGATATTATGTTATGCATACATACCAGGACTGAAAAAAGGTTTGAGCCATGCATTTTTTTTTGCGCTGGTCATTTCCCACCCCTTCTAAAAGACGTGATTGTTATTTTTTGATATAAAAATTTGCTTTGTAGTTCATTCATATTGATAACTATTCTTTAACTGGTGAAGTTAAACGGCTTCAAGACCTAATTCTTAATCGCGTGTAATGCCACTATTTTATGTGGCTAAGTTTAGTGTCATTAATACCCATATGCTTAACTAGACGTAGTGATTCTAATTTGTATCATGATGTAGTCAGGGTAGATTGCTGCTCTTCAATATACTGAATGGTTTTCTAGTGGTATGGTATCCTCTATTATTGGTTTGCGAATAACCATATTTTTTAATGATAAAATGCTCATATTTCTTCTTCATAATTCCATATCCCACTTTCATTGGATAAACATGTGATTTAGGGGATGTTTGGATTGACTTTTTTTATGTGGCTTATAAGATAAAAAGCCAAAAGTCATAAGTTAGGAACCCTCAACTTTGGCTTTTGGCTTTTCTTTTTTTGCTCTAAGAAAGTGCTTAAAAACAGTTTTTATGTTACCTAAACACTTCTAAAATTTAAGAAGTGCTTAAATGCCACCCTAACTTCTCTAATTTTTGTAGGGTCTATCCGTAGAAGAAATTTTGCTAATCTTTTCTCTTTTTTTTCTTCTTCAACATACCCATAGATCCACTTGCTGTCCTATAATTAAAACAGCCCTTGATTGATTGAGCATAGAACGTTGCCCATTAACTTTCTTTTGAAGCTACTTTTCTCTTTTTCTGCTTCACTATTCCATGAAAACTAGATGCAATTGAGTTTCAGGGTTCCATTATGTCATGCTACACCATGCAAAACTATGGAACAAATGATGATTAAACATTAGGGTGCATTTCAGAGGGAAGATTGTTAGTATTTAGTAGTCCAAGGCTATAAGCGTATAAGAATTGAAAGATTAAGCACAAATTTGGTCAACTATATATTTTGCTTTGTGGAGTAGGACAGATTTGTGCACATGAAGCGATTTTGAAGGGACAATATTTTTTGCTTTTTGGGTATATGTGTATCACTGACCATCTTAGTGCTGCTTTCTTCAGTATAATTTTATTCTTTACCGATGAGAAAATTTGTTTTTGATGGAAAAGGGTGTTGAGGCTAGCTTACTGGCTCTGTTTTGTTTTGTTTTAGTTTTCCCATTTCTTATGGATTTGACTGCGAGTGTTATTTTTGGGTTTGGGGAAAGGTATGACAAAAGCCTCGTCTAGGCTTCAAGGCAAAAGCTTTATGCCTTATTTTATTTTTCCATCTTTATTTCTTGCCCACAAAGAAGTGAAACCGGAAAAAGCCTTACAATGGATGATTGAAAGAGAAGTAGATTATGGGGTGGATTATAGTCTTCTTATAACACTCTATAAAGCAAATACTTAATTATCATAAACACTCAAAAAAACTTAAATATGCTTCAAAGTGATCCCTTCCCTTTCTCACTTCATTATCTACCTATAATATTTATGACGCACTATGTTGTCTCGCATAATCATATGATTATCCTTCTCTATCACTTCCTTGATTGAAGTGAGTTGCAAGTTACCAACCATCTTTTTCTACAATTTATAAGATATGTAAAATGACACATAATATGTCAAGGTTGTCGACTGAGTTGTCAAGCTTCTCCGCGGATGAGAACTTCCATGTCCTTTTCCTAAAATTGCCGCTGATTAATTGATTTTGTTTGTAAGCAAAAACTTGTGCATACATATTCACATTTGTACTTTTGTCACCCTTCATAGTCAATTTAATGCATTATTGTTGAAGGCGACTTTCCATCAATCTTGGATGGAGCCAAAGATTCACTATTTTTTGGCGTTGGGGTATGATGGAATAAAGCAAAGTGGCTCTTTAAACTGTCTGCGCTTCTTTCAATTGCGAAGTAGCAGTTAGTCTATGCAACTTTCGACGCTCATCATGGGTCATCTGGAAACAGTCGCGCTATGTTTTTAAACATAGGGGTCAGGCTGCGTACATCCGACCCCCCCCCTTACTCCGCAATTGGCGGGAGCCTTTTGAGGCATTGGGGTAATGTTGTATTGTTGAAGGCGACTTTCTTCTGGTGAAGGAAAACAAATTAAGAATACATGTACACACACATGTAATTCAAGAGAAGAATGATTAAGAGAAACAACAATTGTCTGGAACAACAACAACAATAACATACCTAGTGGAATCCTACAAGTGGGGTCTGGGGAGGGTACAATATATGCAGACCTTACCACTACCTCATAGAGATAGAAAGGCTGTTTCCGAAAAACCCTCGTCTCAAAAATCAAGCGCCATAAGTAGAAGATACTAGATATGGGAACTAGTATGGAACAAGGGTTTGAAAACTACAATCAAGTACATAAAGTAAAAATTAGATCAGATACTTCTGAAAATCATTTTAAGTCACTGATTTAGACACCAAGATGCAGTCTTTGACCTTTTTTTGATGACGAAGATAGTGATTTTGGGCATCCATGGGCAGGCTCATGTCATAGTGCCCCTTGTGGCTTCACTCAAGTGTTCATCCTGCCTGTGCTACTCCAAGTTTCAGGCGTGTAAGCCTAAGCATGTCTCAACCATCCTTTATCAACTCTACCTTCTTGAATTTCTAATTCTTAGAACCGTCCCTTATCAACACTTCCTTCTGGAAATATTACTACTTTGTAAAGTCGGTCTGTAGCAGGTGTAACTATATTACAGCTAGAGAAATTTCTAACTCAAAATTCTCTTCATTAACTGAAAGTCCTACTTTCTCATTTTTCTACAAGTTAAATCATGATACCATTAAGTGGAGTTTATGTGGAATCTCTTACTCTAGGTGACATTTTCTTCTTCTTTGATTAAGAAGTCATGCAAAATCACTATATTGAATGCATTCATGTACAATTACATGGAACAACCTACAACAATAACAACAACATACCCAGTGGAATCCCACAAGTGGGGTCTGGGGAGAGTAAATGTACGCAGACCTTACCCCACTACCTCATAGAAATTTGGACATCAGCTTATTAATTTTCGCAAACTTTGTCTATGTAATCTCTCTAGAAATGATACTTTTACCACGCCACTGATACCATGGACTGAAACGATGGTTTATTTTCTTAGGTCTATACTGAGGTGTACTTTGTATTGTTGATCACGTAATCCTCGAGCATGAAACGAGCAAAGATTCTAAAATTTCATCCCTTGATTTGCCACCTCCTGTTTGAGGTGGCAGTCTCTTGAACTTGAAATGTTCTGTAATTTGGTAGTCTAAAGATGGTTACTTTTTTGCAGAATTTCTTATGTGCTGGGAAAGAGCAGTTGAAGATGTCGGCTTCTGTAATGTTCATCGTACAAGCATGCTTTCTAAAGAAGAGGAAAGCAAGCGGTTCTGTTTAGGACCATGTGTATTGAGATGGAAATTTGACTGTAACTGTAGTTTGGATGATGGCCTTTAAGCCATAATACTTTTTCTCTGTTTTTCTTGGTGGGTCGTTTTATCTTTTTTTAAATTTGCTCGTGCAATCTATGATTTGACGTGTAAATACATTCCGTTTGTAATCGCAGTGTAACCCCAGGTGTGAAGCAACTTCATTATCCAATGAATTCCCTAAAATCGGATGACACAAGGCCAACTAGAATAGGCTGATTGATTCAGGTAGTGACAGGCTCCAATCGAAAGGAACTGCGCATACGCTAGAAAGATGTATAGGCAAGCCTTTCTTTATGATCATATGGATCACTTTTCGTGACTTTTCTTTCCACAGGCTTATTCAAGTGGGTTGATACTAAAAGTTTCCTTTTTTCCAACCATCTTTCTAGTTTACCCCTAATTATTATACTGTGTTTTGAATGGTTTGCTAGTTTCTACTTCATTATCTTCATGAAATGATTCTTCTCATTATACAGCCAACCAAAAAGAAACACAATATCTGAGGATTACACCATAACTGATATTTGTGGGATTCCATTAGGTATGTTGTTGTATGCATTGAGGGGTTTGTGCTGGCAGCTACCTCTAAGATTTAGAGTCTGATCTTATTGTATTTTATTGTAATGTAAGAAGTTAAATCACTTGAAAAATATTATTTTGATCCAAAAGAAGTATCAGTGACTTCTAGCTCTATGGGTTGGCTGGTTAGCTTGGGGTGGGGGTGGGTTGTTGGTATGTCATGAAGTTTATTTTATTCCCTTATCCGTTCATTGAATTTGAGAACAAACAAACAGATATTGGGAATGGAAGCAGGTGGTTTCACTCTAGTTATCAGATACATTTCGTCATTAAATGTAGAAATGCTGCAGTAGTAGTCAATTGAACAAACCTCTTCCACTTTTTCTTCCAGACTTTGTGATTGTCTTGGTTAGGAATTTTGCTGATTATCTGGTGGATCTGGCAAGTGTCTTCTCTCTTAAACTATTTACAGAGTATATATAGACATGAAGATTGTACAAAGTATTTATCATAGGCAAGTCGTTACCAATGAAGCTCAGCACTTTTTTCGTCTTGTTTTTCCAGTTACATGGCATTACTATTCTTTCTTTTGTTGCTGCAGACTATTCTGTAGCAACTTCACAATATGGTAGTAACACTCCACCTGTTACCAGCCAACCACCACCTTCTCATGGTTATCAACCGCCTAGTGCTCCCATTACACCACCTCCGAGGCATGCTCCACCACGCCATGCCCACCCACCACCATCTGTCAGTAGTCCTCCGCCGCATAGAGGACATTTACCGCCTCCGTCTCCAGTGATTTCTCCACCTCAGCCCCCACCAACATATGGTGCTCCTCCACCTTCTCATGGTGGTGGCCATCCGCCATCTCATGGGCATAGACCACCTTCACCTTCTCATGGACATGCACCGCCTAGAGGACATCAACCACCAAGCAGCCATCAGCCTTCACCCCCAAGTCATCATGGACATCCTCCACCACCAACTAACTCACCTCCACCTACATATGCACCACCACCACCAATTTATTCTCCTCCTCAAGTGCATCCTCCTCCACCAAATTATTCACCTTCTCCACCTACGTACTCACAACCGTCACCACCACACTCTCCACCTTCACATGGACATGCACCACCTCCTAAAGGGCATAAGCCACCCAGAGGACATCATCCACCAAGCCATCATCCGCCTTCACCTGCGAGTCATCATGGACATCCTCCACCATCAATTCACTCGCCGCCTCCACCTACACACGCACAACCACCACCATCTCCACCAACTTACTCTCCTCCTCCACCAACATACTCCCCTCCTTCACCTTCACAATCACCTCCTCCTCCTCCACCAGCACAATCACCGCCACCTCCGCCAACATATTCTCCTCCACCAACACAATCACCTCCACCTCCACCTCCACCAACTTACTCGCCGCCTCCACCTACGCACGCACAACCACCACCATCTCCACCGACGTACTCTCCTCCTCCACCAACATACTCCCCTCCTTCACCTGCACAATCACCTCCACCTCCACCAGCACAATCACCACCACCTCCACCGACGTACTCGCATCCTCCACCTGCACAATCACCTCCACCTCCACCAACACAATCACCACCACCTCCACCAACATACTCCCCTCCTCCACCAACATTCTCGCAGCCACCACCTCCACCAACATACTCCTCTCATCCCCCTGCACAATCACCACCACCCCCTCCGCCCACACACTCACCTCCATCACCATTGTCCCCCACTCCACCTACATATTCACCACCACCATCTCCTCATCCTTCACCAATACATTCTCCTCCTCCTCCTGCATACTCTTCACCACCACCATCGACTACATATTCACCCCCTTCTCCTCCATACGGGCTTCCACTAACCACTCCATAAACCCAACTAGTCCGCCACCTTCTACGTACCACATGGCCTATCGCCACCACCATGAGTTGCATTTGGTTGCTAATTGTTGTTTAGATTAATAAGAATAGTTTGCTATGTTTCTTAATGTTGTCTTATCAAAACTCAGCAGTTATATAGTTTTTTTTTTCCTTACTGTAAGAGAACAACTTTGGATATCAATATCCTGTCATAACTTTCACGTTTTTTGTTTTATCGTAATGAAGTACTATATATTGTCCAGTGCTTAATAGTCTTTGCATTGCTTTTGGCTCACACTACATTCTCAAAATTGATGTTCTCTACTTTAGCTTTTGCGACTTCTTAAACAGGATGAAAAACTCTAAAAAAAATATTTAAGTCCAACCTAAAATATTAACAGTTCAAATCAATTAAAGAGAGTATAATTTTATTCTCACTGCAAACAAATAATAAAATTACTGATGGATATGTTAAGGTGAAAGTTTAACAATTCATATTATTGCCTCTCTCTTCTTTATCTTCCGTGATAAATACTTCACTCGTCTTTAAGCAAAGATATAACATTAATGTAATCATGTAAAGATTAAATCATCATTGATAAAGAATCAACATAAAATAAACTTTTCGATTTATATTCAAACATGTTCTTATGCTATATCATTTTTTATTTTGATTTATGTGATGTTGATCCGAAAATGACTTTTTAAAAGAAAAATTCGAAAAATCAAATTGGTTTAAAACTTAATTAATTTAAGAAATCGATTTTTCTTTTACAAAATAATAGAAAATAACAGAGTCGTCACTTAATTTATTATTTTTTTAAAGAAATTAAGAAAACTTAAAATAATTTTAAGACCCTAATAGAAAAGGTCATAAAATTTCAGAGAAACGGGTAAAGATTCAACTTTCACTTTGAGAAGCAATTAATCACTCAAAATGACCGCTAACATATGGTTGACCAACGATTAGGAGATTGATTAACTTTTTGAAGATTTGATTGACTTGGAAAAGTTAACTAGTTTAAAAATTGATTAATTTTAAAAATGGCTAAATTTGAAAGTATTGACTAAATTTGAAAGAATGTTGACTAAATTTGAAAGTATTGACTAAATTTGAAAGAATGTTGATTAAATTTGAAAGACTTGACTAAATTTGAAAAAATGTATTAATCTTGAATGGATGGACTAATTTTGCAAAGATTGACTAAGTTTAAAATTAACGAACACTTCAAACCAAAATAAATTGTACGAATAATTTCAACATTTAAGAAAATCATTGATAATGAAAATTAACATGAGGCAATGTTGGGGAAAACAATTAGATTAATAACAAAATAACATAAACAGTGAATTAATGTAAGTGTTAGCAACAAATAACATAACACATAATAATAGACAATAATAAAATAAATTGGCTTTGACAGGCCCAATTCTTCTTCAACCTGTCCTAATTCTAGATTTTGGACCTTCCAGCCCATCAAAATCTGTCAGGTTGTTGTCCAGTGGGCCTCGCCCACTTTTGCATGTGATATACACTTAGTGTATATTCGCTATATATCAATGTATATACACTGATTTTGGCCATCAAAGCCCTGTATATCGGCTTCCTTTAACCCTGTGAATTGCTTCCTTCACTGTGAATTAACGAGTCTGACTCGAAGAGGGGAATTGGGCCTCCATGGCCCATCGAAAAATGCAAAGGGGTGAAAATGAGTCCACAGTAGACTCGGACATTGCCCACATGAAAAAAAAATTATGGATTAATATAAGGTCCAATTAAAATAGGCTAAGAGGAGAGTAAAGAAGCATACGGAACATCAATATAGCACCATGGTGATACAAACATGAGTAGAAGATAAGAAAGAGTATATATACATGTGATTTCCACTGATGAGCAACATGAGTTGAAAAGAAAATTAGCAAAAAGGACTCCTTAATCCAATCTATAACTTAATACATTGATTTTATTTAAACCAACCATCATAGACATACATGTAGAGGAATCATTGGAAACAATACACACATGAACATATTAAGAACTTAAAGGAACCATTTAAAACTATTTATAAGCTTTCAACTTAGCAAATAAATACGCCAATTTAGAGGAATAATCGGCCAAACACCCAGATACAGCCTTCCATATTCAACAGTAAACAACATGACATAATTCAAACTTCAAAATCTAAGAGCTACACCAAATTATTATAGCTATGCAAGATGCGATATTCATGTGGGAACAATAATAAGAGTATTTCATAACAAAAGGACGCCGCTCGTTAACTAAATTTCATGTTAGAATGGCTCATTAGATGAGAAAACATGGTAGAGTAACCACTCGAAATCTTTAAAAACCTCAACACTAATCCAGACTATTCATCTCTTAATCCCTGGGAACTTACGGAAGATGCAAACTAACACAAATTTAAGTAAATCCAAGTTCAAAAAGTTGACAGGGAACTTGCATCACATCAAATTAGTTAGGCAACATCAAACTTCCTTTAAAGCTTTCTC
>JAPFFP010000094.1:22274228-22286206 GCA_026153255.1 Solanum medicagineum | reverse complement strand
GGCAACATCAAACTTCCTTTAAAGCTTTCTCGGTGATCAATAAAGACTTGGAAGAATAATTTGTTAATTAACTAAACCTAAATCTCAAAAATTGTAACCAGATAGGCTCAAAACCGAAGCTTTCCTACACGACTCGAACAAAATAACACTATTTCTAGAAATTTAACAACCAATTTATGGATCAGATGTATAAACAGGGACTTAAACATTTATTTACCCTCCATTATGGCAAAGGAAAGTCAAAACCAAAAGTACGTATCACAAATTCGACCCGAACTCGACAGGATAATAACAAATGAAGTTAAGACGTGAAGATGAGGCAGGAGAGTCAACAAGAATATCGGAATTATGGCGTTTAACAGTCATGAACTCCAAACTAACTCATTTTGGACCCAATCAACAGATAAATCTCGAAACGAAAGGATACTAATAGGGAGTACAGCTATACTTTATGCATTTTTAACAAAACTTCAGACATTACGAAGACATATACAACTCAACACATTCAGATTCTGAGAAGAAATAAGCAAAAACAAGACTAAACGACCTTGATAGCGTAGTAGGCAGGTTATACTCATAGACTGCAAGCAGATGACATCTTCAAGGAGGTAAACAGACTAAAACTCTGAATTCTCAACAGATTGAGAGCATAGAGATGAAAACGTGACAGTTGAGAAATAACAACAAAGCTTTACTTCACTAAACCCAAATAATGTCCTACTATGAATAACACATGAACAGATCGGATACTACACTGCAAATTAAACCATCTCACATGCTTTTAACGTACTGGAAAAGAAACGAGACATCGAGGTGGAGGCATCCCAGTTCATATTGGAGTAGAAATGGGGGTATAAACTGACACAACTTAGTGCACATGGTAATATCAACCCAAGACCATGTTATATGACTAAAGGTCAGAGGAACCGATACAGAAAATGCTAACTTTGCAAGGCGAGAGTTCTAGAACACTAACAAATCAGAAAACAAATCCAACAGATAAATAACAAATACACTCAAGTGGACCCCACGCGCGGGACATATATAAATCTTATATGTATAATGTGCAATGCTGAAATAACAGGGAAAATTGGGCCGGGTTGACTTGATTTGGACTAGAATTTTGGTCCAAGATGAAGTCTGAAAAAATGGGTTCAAGATGGGGATTTAAAATTTAGAAATTGACCAAGTCGATTGCAATTTTAGTCAATTAAAAGTAATTAAATTGAATTTGATTGACTAATTTGACTACATGATGAATTATAAGAATTAATTAAAGAGCTTTTAGTGTTATCAACCTGAAATAATTAAGAATAATAACTCCTGAAATAAAAAAAATAAATTTTTTTTGAGAAAATATTTTAGCAATTTCGAAAGCTAATTACTTCAAATTGTTAAAAATTAAAAGCTCGATGATTGATTTGTACCGTGAAGGGGAAAAATTGGGTGTCGACATGTGACATTAATAGATTTTTCTATATGTTTGTAAAATTTTTAAGTTGTTAATTGGTGCTATTTTATAGTACATTTTATGTTAAATTTAAATAATCTATGTTATTTCGTGGCACATATAAAAGTTTGAGAGTCAATCACAATTTTATTTATTTTTAAAACATTTTAAATTATTTCCTTTTTAATACAAATATAATCGTTGAAATATATTTAAAAAGTTATTTAATTTAATTTTCAGTTTAAAAAGAAAGACTTAGTTTATGATTTTGTGTTTATTTTATCATAATTCTAATATTTGCATGATTTAAAATAATTGATTAGTGTGATAACTGATATAGTAAAATCATAGTTGAAACAACTAGAAAAATAGTTTATTAGAGGTAATAATGTAAAATCATAGTTGAATCAACTGATCAGGAAATATAATCAAGCACTTGAAGCAATACACATCAATAAACGACTGCTATAAAAAGATTAATTTAAAAAGCCATGAAATACTTTTATGCGCCCTATATAATAAAGGAGAAGAAGTAGACAACTCAAGCGATATGTTGATAAAGAGTTGTTTGTTTTCACATTTCTTATATATGATGATATAATATTTATGTTTATGAGAAAAAAAAATACATTTAATTGTGTTGACATTGCCAGATCTGAATGTTTTTCTTTTCTAACAAAATTTAAAGACCTTAAATACAAAAAACAAAAAACAATAAAAAACAAAAAAAGGTTTTGCAATGTAATGAAACCTCTCTTGATAATTTAATTTGTCTGAAAACCTTAAATACAAAAAAACAAAAACAAACAAAACAAAAAAAAGCCTTTGCAATGAAATGAAACCTCTCTTAATAATTTAATTTGTCCGAAATTGTGTCCCGTCATACTTCTTTTAGTTAAGGTTTTTTTATTGATTTTTTTACATAAATAGATGTGTATTACATATATATATTTTTTTTTAAAAAAAAACCTTCAATATTCCTTTTCTTTTAAAAGAAAATTATAACTTCAAAGAATGCATTTGGTAATCTTTTAACTTAGCAACTAATGTTTGTATTAGTTTGTTTGTTACAGCCAAGTAAAATAAAAGTATGAATTTTGTGACATAAATTAAATATCAAAAAAATTTTAATTTATGTTTTATGAATGATTTGAAGATAAAGAAGACTAAGTAAACTATTGCATTTTTCTCTCACTTTCGTGGCTATTTTTTTCTTAACTCACATTTGAAGACAAATATACTAATTATAACAAGATGTAATTTAAGAATACAATTGAATGATACAAAACAATAACACAAATAATTCAAGATTTAAAAACTGATGATGATTAATTTTCTTATAAATAATTGACAATAACATTTAAAAAAAAAAAACTAGCTATGATGCTCAAAGTTGACTACGACAATTTAAAAAATATATATATCTCAGCTCTTTTTACAGATAAAAGCTTATAGTAATATACAAATTATCTAACTTAGATCAAGAAAGCTAAATAATACACTTTGATAATTGGTATTCTACGAAGTCCATTAGATTGGCCAATAAAGTGACAAAAAATAAAATTTAAAATAATCCAAAAAAGCTAGTTGCAGATCCGTGGAGCCTTTTTGTCCTTACTCAAAAAATAAAATAAAAAATGATTATGCTTAAAATAGATCACACCAAAAAGTAGTTTTGAAATACAAAAATATGAAAAAAGTATGAATTAACGATAAGAACTCTTCAATTCAATAAGTGGAGTATTTCTTTTAGTACATTAGAAATAAATAATATTTAGAACATGTGTAAAACTTGATATTTTTATTAAAGATATTATAATAATTAATGTTTAAATTCGAGAGTTCGCATTATCTACTTAGACATCTTAACTAGGATTTGTACCTATTGAACACTAAATTATTCAAAGGGAAAAAGGTAAAAAATATCCCTCAAGTTTGGAATATTGTTTTACTTAATCTTCGTCGTTAAAATAAGTTTATTTATACTCCGCCGTTAACAAACTCACCAAATTTATTCCTAATTTGGACGAATTGCCCCAAATTATATTCATTTAACCCCTCTTTTGAATACCCAACCCCAACCCGACCCGTCCTAAAATAATCCCAGTTTAACCAACTCAATACCTAAAATTACTCATTTCTCAAAATCCTAAATTACAATCATTTATTTTTCAAATCCAACAATATTCATAATCATTCGAGAATGTGCAGAGCTGAAAATTACACTAACATTAACACAAGGCTTGAGAGAAGAAATTCAGGTAACTAATCTTCAATTTTTCACTCTTTTTCTTAAAAAAATAATAATTAACCATATATTTATCACTGTAAGCTACTAAGATATAAAAGCAATCATATGAATCAAGATTACAAGAATTCATTCTATTTATGGAGTCGAAATGTAAGAAAATCATTATCATTTTCTTATTCTTATTCTTTTTTTTTCCTCATCATCATTTGTGAATCTCTTGAAAAGAATATATGTCGTTGAAATACAGATCTAGAATTGAAAATTGAGCCTCAGATCTGTGTAAAATGGGGGCAAATAGAAGAAGAAGACGATGACGCCATGGCTGCAAGTGTCAGCTGCGATGAATTTTTGCCAACGTTTTGGCAGCGAGGAGAGGAGAGGGAGACGACGGAGATTTGGTGGTGGAAAATGGCCGTTTGTTGGCTGTCTCCTATCGGAGAGGAAGAGCGAAGGAGAGAGGGTTGTCGCGGGTAAGGGGGCCGCTAGAGTTTCCCGACTACTGATTGCCGAATTGAGAGGGAGAAATGGAGAAGAACGGAGAAAGAGAGTAAGACAAGGGGTCACCGATTTGCTCTTGTATTTCCGACGAGATTTCGTCGATAGTGATAGTGGAGGCGGATAATGGTTGAGGAAAGGAGAAAGGTGAGAATGACAAGGGTTTGAGTATTTTGGTGTAAAAGAATTAGGAAATAAACATGGAGATTTAATTTGAAAATAAAAGAATTGGGTTAGGGTTAAATTGGGTAGTATTTTAGGACAGGTCGAGTTTGGGTTGGGTATTTAAAAAACAAATTAAATGAATATAATTTGGGGCAATCCGTCCAAATTAAGGATAAATTTGGTGAGTTTGTTAATGGCACGGGTATAAATAAATTTATTTTAATGGCGAGATTAAGTAAAATAATATTCCAATCTTGAGGGATATTTTTGGCTCTTTTCCCTTATTCAAAACGTGTGTCTATTAAACACAACATGATGATGTGGTAAAATAAGTGTATCTCACTGCTATTGGGCGCGTGAATAGCTTTTGATTTTATTTTTTATTTATGTTTAGATAAGCTTGTAACTATTTTTTAACACTTGGCATGCACTAACTAAATAGCTTTTCAAAAAATAAAATTAGTTCCACATTGGTCTCTCAATTCATAAAACGCCACACCCATATATCAGTCGTTTTCTTCTTTAACCCACCATTTAAAGATTTTAGTATTCTCGGCCTTTTGTTTTGGTTCTTCTTTTTTCTCATTTTTTGTTTAAAAAAAACTTAAATAAGATAAAATTGAATCTGCTAATTTGATTTGCAAGAAGTAAAAGAAATCCATACATTGAAGCTAAAGAGATTGACAGGTATTTGTCCATCTCTAGTTTTTATCACTCCAATCGAGTAAACATCACTACTCATTAAATTTTCTAAAAATAATATAAAAAAGATCAATATGCTTTCTACTGATTTTTCTTTATCGTCTATTTTGAAATAAATTGTTGACATCAATTTATTTTCATAAACATTTCAATGATAAGCAAAAAGATAGTGAATAACGGGCGACAGGAGGACAAAAAAATGGATTTGGGCGAGGTTGTTTGGGGGGAGGGGCTGAGATTTCTTTTTTAACTAACTTTTTGGTTTATTAAAGGCTGAAAAGTAGTGTTTCATTTTTTAAAATTGAAAATTTTATATGAATTGTTAGGTTGGGCCCATATGTGCAATGTGGCGTAATTTTATTTGTAACTTTTTAAGGCAATGCGCATGAATTATACGCACCATATTTTTTAAGTTGAATTTGAATTTTATTTTTAATAGATATATATTTATTGATATTAGAGTGTCTAATAGGTAATAGTTCTAGTAGAAGTGTCTAATGGAAATATGAGAACAACTTTAAGGGACCGCACATGATTTAAGCCTTTAACATAATATAAATTTATGTAGTTTCATAAATAAAGTCCTAAAAAGCTCTAACTATGATTTATTAGTTCATCTTCTTATGCCTAACTTGATTGTTCGATTACTAGATGAAAGCTCCTTTGTAGTTTTTTTTTTTTTAATTTTTGTAATCAAGATTGTGATTTTATTTAAGTTGATAGTGAAAAATATTCTTGACTTAAAGAAGTAGAAAAAGAATTAGTGTAATTTTAATTAATTACTGTATCTCTGTGGCCAAAAGTCATTTCATTTTTTCCAACACAAACTTCAATTGTCCAACCATCATGAAAATGCCCTGGCCTTAATCCTCTTGTATTTGCATCTAACAATTTTCGCTAGAACAATAATAGGATTCTTCAGGGTGGCTCAATAGTTTGAGCTTGAAGTTTTCATGTTGGAGGTCTTAAGCAAAGAGTTTGTCTTCTAGATTGAGCTTGTGGCACCGAGTTTGCCTAGTGCGGATTACTTTTCTAATGTGATTTGCTAGTTATTGCATAGAAACAGAGATTTACCCTATGCGCACCTAAAAGAAAGATAGCAATTGCGGGTACAAATATGTGGTATGTCTAGTGGATTAAAAAAACTTCAGTCTATTGATATTGTTAAAGTTTTATAGCAAAATGCTCTCTCTCTTTTTCTCTCGCCTCTCTCATCTTTCTTTTGTCTCTTCTCTCTCGTCTCTCACCTCTCTCTCTCCGAGATGTTGCTCATCTCTCTCTTAGATCTTCTAATCTTAGTCACCTCTTTCTACCTTCTAATATATCATTATGATTGGTCATAATTAAGCAAGCTATAACTAAAAATCTCTAATATAGTCTAAACTACAATCATTTTAAATTTTCTTTTTCTTATCAATAACTCGTAATTAGTAAATTTATCGAAAGCTTCTTTTGTGCCCTTTACTGGATAATTTGTGCTCTTGCATGGAGCGGACTTATGTGTAACATCAATATCTTCTTTTAAAAAGAAGGTTCATTATCGGGAATCATTTAGTAGAATTATTACTAAAAATGGTGTAATGCAATCACGCTAATAAAAGGTTGACGGTATAATAACACTTCCTACATTTGTTTGAGCAATGAAGTTATATAAATTCAACAATTTAAAATTTGCAATTAATTATACATGAATTTAAATTATTAATTCTATACCTATTTCTTGTAATTAGAAATCTATTTTAATAACTAAAGATCTTTTATCATTGTTAGATATTTTGAAAAAAGAAAATAATTTATTATTATTAAATGAATAAATAAAAAAATATTTTCTCCGTTTCAAAAGGAATAACCTATTGGGATATGAATAGAATATAATGAAATAGACCCCTTTGAGATTCCCTCTGAAATGAGGCATGTAAGAGAAAGAAGAAGATTCGAGAGTTATGAAGAAAGCTTCAAGTTCTCATTGGTCATGGGTTGGGAATGAGAATTAAACTCTATAAGATTGAATCTCCTGTTATTCCTCAGTAACTCAATGGTAAACTAATCGATTATTAACTGCTTGATCGTAGATTCAATCCTACTTGGAAAAATTTTATTAATTCTAACCCTTTTTTTGGTCTTTTTAAAAAAATGATCTATTTCTTTTTTTTGGTAACAACTTAAATGATCCATTTTTTTTTGGTAAAAACTTACATTTTATGTTCATACATGTCATATTTAACACCACAAAATTAATGAACATTTTGATATATTTAAAATAAAATTAATTTTTGACGACAAGATTTTTGTTCTAAGGAAGGGAGTAATCCAATTGAATAGTCAATAGTTTGGCTGAATTGATAGGATGGTATGCGCATATATATAAAGTAGAACGGCACATGTGTTTGTCTGTGCATCAAGTAGTTGGCCTCAGCAAATATTCGCTGACAGTCTGTCTCATCTTCGTGGATCCCGCTTTCCTCTCCCTATACACTCTCTCTCGTAGTTTCTGATTCCATACCTACTCTCTCTTTTTTCCGGCCGGCCGGCGATCGGTGAAACCTCATTGTCTGACCATGGCTTCCGTGATCGAATCTGCTTGGACGGTAAGACTTCTCTTCTTCTTTCGATGTTTGTTAGCCCTAAATTGGATTGTCTCTGCTTAAAGTTTAACAGCATTTTGAGACTGGCGCTTTTAGTTTGTGGATCTACCTGATTCGCATACCTTGAGATTAGTTGAGAGTCTGTATGTTTGTGCATGCGGATTTGTATTAGTTTGCTGCATGAATGACTCTACATTTGCACATCATTGTTTCTTCGAGGTTTTTTTTTTCTATGCTGAGATTTGAACTTGAGACCTTATAGTTTTCAAACCAGTTTATTAATCACTAGGTCATATTTTTTAGGCATCTTCTCACATATAATCAATAAATAGCTTTGGCTATGATTTATAAGTTCAATCCTCCTGCATGATTTGGTTTCTGTTTTTAGATGAAAGCTCCTCTGTATTTTCCTTTTTTTAAAATAAAAATTAGATAGATTAAGGTTTACTATTCTACATATCTACCGAAGTTGATTGTTGAAGGTATAATCTAAGAAGGTGGTTGAGATTTTGTGACTACAGGGATTTCTGGAGTTAACTGATATTTTGTTGTTTAGTAGTCATTGTCCTATCCTCTCTCTTTGTCAGATAGCTATTCTTTCCTCACAAGTATTAATTAATTACAATAGACAGTACAACTTTATGGAGAAAGTTAGCGAGGAGTTTTTTGGAATAGGAAGCCCTAAGGACACATGCTGGATTTGTAGCAGACTAACCCTAAGGACACATGCTGGATTTGTAGCAGACTAACTGTCACAATAAATAGCTGAACAGTGTGCAGTGCCATTAGAAAGCTGAGTACTCTAAAGCACACAGAGGATATGTATCAGTAAACATAGGTGGGAAGGGACCATAACTGATAAATAAGACCAAGTGAGCTACTACTTGGAAGCCAAGTTGGAGCTCAAAATGTGACCATTTGTCGCTTTATTGTTGTAATAGGTTTGTAAATTCGCTGAAGTGGGATCAAACACAGCTGGAGTGCTGTAATTCTATTGTTTGAAAATTGTGGAAATTTGAGCTATATTGGTCATAACAGCATGAAGTAGTAGGTTGTTCATCATCCTGGAGTGTTGGGTTAGTTAGAATATAGCTATCATGTGTGTTCATGGAGTTTAGTATTTTACCAAGAAGGTTTTGGGGTGAATTGGCCAAGCATGACAGTTTTGAAGGTTGGAGACGCACAATTGAATTTTCATCTGACCATTGTCCTGGACATATCCCACTTATTGAAGAATTCCCAAACTTCTTCTGGTTTGCGTTAAGGATGCTGTGAAATGATTGGGAGCTTGACAAGACTCAAGCTAAGGCTACAGCTTAGAACTAGAATTTAGGAGGCTGTGGTTGCGAGATTGACAACATAAATTGAATCCTAAAGGGTGAAATGGCTTCCAATCTGATGTTCAAAAGCTTATTCTCTAGCTTGAAAGCGTATGATCTACGGAACATGGATTTCATGTCTTACTATCAAATTCTTACAACCAATAAAGAATTGGAAAGAAGATTCCCTGGATTTCTGGAAGGCCATTTACAGAAATATAGCTCCAGTGAAGGTCTCTTTCCTGAATGCACAGGGAAAGCACTATATGAAACAACTATGGTCAATACAACATTAAAGGAAGACCTTGTTTAACAAAATTTTCATGCATAGGAATTCATGAAGATTGAGTTACCCACCTTCTGATGCATTCACTGAAATAGAAGAAAATGGACCATGCTCGTGGAACAATTCGGGTTGTACGGTGCATAGTGGTTGAGTGCTCCAGGTTATCTATGTCTGGAAGTCCGCTCAAAATTTCTGGGGAACAGCTCTGTTATGGTCTGTTTTGATGCCTTATCAACTTTTTTGGGGGGATTACCTAGAATTTGCCGGGTATTTGGCCACGTTCGAAACACGGGGCAGTATGGGTCCACCCTTGACCCTGCTCCCACTTGTATACCAGGCTCTAGTCAGTGCCAGAGTTCAGTGACATGCACTGCAGTTATTTAACATACATGTTGTGCGCCATTATCACTTAACAAACGCCTTGGATTATGGGCGGATTGTTTGGGGGGGGGGGATGGTGTGGAATTTGATAGGATGGTTGCACTCACAAGGACCACTTCTCGCAGTAATGTTTGATTCTAACACATCCTGACATAAAATACCTGAAGTTTAACATTTGTTTTTTTTTGGTTTTCAATAACTATAAATTTGACTTGCAGCTTCTGCTTCCAAATTTGCTTGTTATGTAGTGCTGAACTCAATAAGAAATGCCATAGTCAATTTTGCAGTTTGATGTTGTTCTTTTTCCAACCAAATGGTATTCATTTGTCTATATTGCATCATTATGAGTAGTTACGAAGTGATAAATACTTAAGCCTCTTGTTTTTCTTCTTGATGTTTCAGTATCTGATTACAAATTTCAGTGACTTTCAATTGGCTTGTCTTGGAAGTTTCTTCTTACATGAAAGTGTCTTCTTCTTGTCTGGGCTTCCTTTCATTCTTCTTGAGAGGGCTGGATGGTTGAGCAAATACAAAATTCAGGTATCACCTTTTTACTCTATTAATCATTGAATGAATTACGAGGTTTTATCATCTGTCTTCATTTTACGTTCTCAAACTGTGTCAGTGTCAATTATGTGCTGTCTGCACAAAAGAACAACCAAAACATACCTAGTAAAATCCCACAAAGTAGGGTCTGGGGAGTGTAGGGTGTATGTAAATCTTACAACTACCTCGTGGAGAGATAGTCTGGTTCCGAAAGAGCCTCGGCTCAAATGTACCTGTCCCAATCAAAAAATGAAAACAATAGATATATAATAACGACTAATACAAAGAGCAATGTCGATTCTACGAGAAAAAAATAGTACGAGTAGCAAAATAATTGAATAACAGTACCAACACAACCATAATAGACTAATCCTATGAGAACCTAAAACCATCATAAGGTAAGACAACAATCTACCTCTACTAATCTTCTACCCTAATGCATGACCTGCATTCCTTTCTATTTAAGGTCATGTCCTAGCGATATAAAGTTGCACCATATCATGTTTAATCACCTCTCCAAATACTTTTTCGGTCCACCCTGCCCCTCTGTGTAACCCCTAAACGCAACTTCTCACACCTCCTAATTGGGGTGTCGACAAAAAACAGTATGGTTTTTCTCTTAATATAATCCATTTAGCTCTTTAGTTCAACTGTTTTCTTCTGCCCACTGGGTATGTTGTCGTTGCTTATTCTATGAAAATGCTTTGAACAGGACAGGTCTTAAATAAGAAGGAAATTTCTCTTAAATTGATTCATAAAGTGAAACATATCTTGCATGTTCATGCATCATGATGTGTCTAACATAAAGAGACTTCCTTTTTCACGCAATGACCAAGTAGATAACGGCATAACACATCAGAAATGAGATTATTGGTTTTACCTAGACATTTGCTACTTCCTATACGTTGTATGACAAGGATTTTTTTTCATCCGTTTTTGTTATTCTTCCTGGCTCCTGCATAAAAAAATTATGAAGCACTTCAGATTTTGCATCAACAATCAAATTTAGAGTATCTGATGAATAACTTAAAACTTCATTTTGAAAGCAAACAATTTTGACAAAAATTCAAATTCTTCCTAAACCTGATTTTTTTAACATTCGGCTTTCTTTTATATTTATAACCTGGTTTTTTCCCTTGAAAGCTGATAGTTAATATGTCCTCTTCAGATGGATTTTTAACCTTGTCTTACTGAATTTCAATATCAAAATTCCTGACCTCTCATTTGTTGCAGACAAAAAATAATAGCCCTGCAGCTCAGGAGAAATGTATCACTCGCCTGTTGCTGTATCATTTTTGTGTTAATCTCCCACTTATGATGGCATCCTATCCAGTATTTAAATTAATGGGGATGCGAAATACTCTACCGTTGCCATCCTGGTACTTTCAGGTTCTTTGTATACTAAAGTTTAGCAGTGACATACATGTATATGATTATCTGAAATTTTGATGGTAGTGATAGATCCATACTATTTTGTTAGCTGCAAAAATATTTTCTTTTGTCTTCTAATCTTTTTCCTTATTCTATTTGTTTTTGTTGGGGTTGGCATGGGGTATTAAAGGTGTTGTTTGGTTGTTTATTGTTGTCTTGGGAGTGAATTGCGAATATTTTGCTTCTGCAGGAAAGTGATCTCAACTCAAGTATTCTTCTACTTTATCCTGGAGGATTTTGTTTTCTATTGGGGACACAGGATTTTACATACTAAATGGCTCTACAAGCATGTCCACAGTGTCCATCATGAGTCAGTGAAGAGTATTTAGTTTTCTAATCAATATTTCATTTCTATTTTTTTTTTCTG
>JAPFFP010000094.1:22241775-22266264 GCA_026153255.1 Solanum medicagineum | reverse complement strand
ATTTACATGTAAAACATAATATAGTAGCAAAATGATAAATATTTTTTAAATATATTATATCTAAATGGTAAATAAAAAATATATTTTAAAAATAATAAATATTTAATTATTCACATATTTTATCCTTCTCTTAAATTAAAAAAAAAATAATTAATTTATATTATTTTCTTTATGATTTTCGATTAGTTTACAGCTCCGGGCAGCCTTAAGTTGATCCTCTGTTTGTCTGTCTTAAAGAAAATCTCCGAAATTTCTCAGTGTAAAAAACTTCTAAATTTCTCCGAAATGGACTAAAATTGGGAGCTAGCAGATGCTGCCACGTGTACAGACGCATATAATCGGATGCAAACCTATTTATATTCCAATCTTTTATTCGTCTTCACCTCCGCTCTTCCCTATCCTTTCATCTCTTCTCTCTCTCTCCGCCGCTCCGTTCACTTCAAACCCTTCACCGGCGTTCGAAAACCCTAGGCCCTATTTCTCCCATGTATGATCAATCAGTTAGGGTTTAGTTTCGTGTGATCGATATTCTCTTTGTATTTCCGTCTATTTGTCTTGATAAAGCCCTAGGTTTGGAAGGAATGGCGAGTTCTACTACCAGCAATGTTTACATCCATGTCATCGAGGATGTTATTAGCAAGGTCCGTGATGAGTTTATCAACAACGGTGGTCCCGGAGAGGGCATCCTCAAGGAACTCCAAGCAGTAATCTCTCTTTTTTCAATTGAAAGTTTCGATTTTTACCTATTTAATGACGCGATTTAAGAATGATTCTTTGTTTTTAGGGCTTAAATTTAGTGGATTACTGTTCTAGGGGGTTTTTGGTTGGTTGATCTGATTAACCCTGTTTCTTGCTTCCGTTTTTTTGGATGGTTATGGATCCAGCTCGGTCAATTTTAAGGGTTTTAAGTTTGGTACTTTTCTGTGAATATTTTAGTTATGGGAGGTGAAGATGATGGACGCTGGAGCAATATTGGGTACGATAGAAAGGAATTCCGCTGCCAAAGCTACGCCTGGAGGTCCAATAACACCTGTTCATGACCTTAATATGCCTTATGAAGGAAATGAGGAGTATGAAACTCCCACCGCAGATATACTGTTTCCTCCAGTGAGTAATTGATTATTTCTGTTTTTTGGTTTCACCTTACCTGGTTTTTATTAGTAAGTAAGCCAGGTTCCTAAATTGACATATGTATGTTCCCAACTGTCAGACTCCATTGCAGACTCCCTTGCCTGGAACAGCCCAGACGCCATTACCTGGAACAGTGCAGACACCCCTACCAGGAACTGCCCAAACACCTCTTTCTGGAACAGCTGATAGCTCAATGTATAATATTCCTACAGGTGGCACTCCTTTTACACCTAGTGATTACTCTCCATTGAATGATACTGGTGGTGCAACTGAGGTGAAAGGCGGTCCAGGAAGACCTAGCCCATTTATGGTAGGCATTTTACTATCCTTGCTGTGTTCTGTACAAAAGAATCTGCACCTGTTGTTTAAGATTTATGTTGGTCACATGCATGTTTAGTTTTGCTAATAGGATACTTTGGTGGCCTTTCCCATTTTTCGGTTGTTGCTAATATTCTGGTTGCTAGATAGTATAGTGTTGAAAATATTTGATTTTACTTGTGCAGCAGCCACCCTCCCCTTGGTTGAGTCAAAGGCCTCCCCTTGATGTTAATGTTGGTGAGTAAATATTTAAATATATTCCATGGAAGCAAATCATTTTAATGCATGTGTTTCTTAAGCATTAGTTACCTTCCTCCTGCTGCAGCTTATGTTGAAGGCCGAGAAGAAGGTGACCGTGGAGCTTCGCAGCAACCCATGACTCAGGTGAAATATTATGCTTCTATACATTTTCTAAAGAAAGGAAGGCCACATCATCTTTCTTGTGAATCGTGTCACATGTTGTTGCTGTTAAACATACAGACATGCATAATTTTAACTTCCACACCTGGACAATTCCCCCACCAAGTAGACGTGCAAACAAGAGCAACTAGAACTCCCAAACTGATGATGTTTAAAGATAATTCTTCTTTTCTCTCTGGAAATGCCCAAGCTGACTTTTTGTTAACATTTAGTAAGAACTTGTACAATAACTTATCTTGGTAGTTCAGAAAGGATTTTGGTCAGAATTTATTTATCTTCCTGGTTTATTGACTTTGGGGTCTCAAAGAAGCACTTAGATGTAATGTGGAGATCATTTTAATAAAAAATCCAGGGTTTCATCCTGATGAAGGAAGTGCTAATTAGTAAATGCTTTGCTTCGTACATAATTTTATATCAGAAAGTTGCTGCATATTGAACACATGAACACATATTTAGGTTCTTTAGGGTGGGTAGTAGTGCTTAGATGCTTTGTCTGCGTAATATTGAGTTTGCATCATCATGTTCGGTGCAATTGAATATTATGTATAAACCCAGGGAAGGAAATATTTGAGTTTCATTTGAACTCTCAATTTCAAACTCTTGTGTACTCAAGCAACTATTTATACATCATATCAATGTCCTATACTACTGAATTTTTCCCTTTCTCTTGGCTCTAAACATATTACCTTTACGAAAACATGTTACCTTTTGGTTCAGTATTGGACCTGATGTCAGTTAAATTGCAGGACTTCTTTATGAACTCTTCTGGAAAGCGGAAAAGGGAAGATTTTCCACCTCAATATCATAATGGAGGATACATACCTCAACAAGATGGTGCTGCAGATACCATATATGACAACATAAAGGCAGGGTTTTGCTTAGTCACTGAATAAGATACTTGTGTGTGTGTGTATATATATCATAAAACTGTGATATTAACACTTTTAACTTTAGCAAACAAGACTTGTGATCATATGAGAATTATAGCTGGTATGAGCAGTTGTTTTGTGGCGGGGGTGGGGGGTGGGGGATGTTACTTAAATGCAGCAGATGGAATGGACTGGAACTTGTATGGTTAAACAATGTAACATGTACAGCCCTAGATTTTTAAATATAAGCTGTTTCCCCCTATTCCACTCTATCAGGCCTAATTTCTTCACGTGTGTCTAAGTTTGGTGGATAGAGTTATCCAATATCTATGTTGGTGGGAGGTAACGATAGAGTTATCGGATATCTATGTTGGTGGGAAGTAGCATGTATTCAGTAGAATTGTCTAAGGTGGTGTAAGATGGTACAGATGCCAACACTTTCATAGAGTGAGAGGGGGTAGGGTTAGAAAAGGAGATTCTCAGAATTTCATAATCCCTGGTTGTTATGACTCTCTAGTTAGAGTGTGGCCACAACTAAACATCAATTCCAACTAAATTAGTATCACCCATATCTATCTGTTGCTTTCATTGGGTCTCTCTTTACTTATCTATTGATTTCAAAAATTGTAGGCCTTGTGAGAGAATTTTTTGCCATGTTATTTTTGGATTAACTTGTCCCACTGTAATATCTTCATCATTGTATCGTCGGACTTATGTATTGGTGCATTTGGAGGGTTACGTAGGACAATGCCCAATCTATCACATAATTCATTGGCTCATGGATGTAAAACACCTCTTTTTTCCACCCCTTTCCGTTCCTGATAATTTTGGTATGGGTTAGGTTGGAGTGGGAAGAGAAAGTAGATTGATTACGCTCGCTGCTAGGTCAGATCATTTTATCCTTGATTTGTGCTACTTGAATCCTCCAAATAAAATATGATATCCAATCTTGTATGACCACACTTCCATTTCAAATCATCATCATCATCATACCCAGTAAAATCTCACAAGTGGGGCACACTTCCATTTCAAAATACTAGATAAATTATATTCTATATCTATGGATGTACCCCGGACCCAACTTGTGGGATTCCACTGGGTATGTTGTTGTCGTTGTATCTATGGATGTAAAACACCCCCCTCCCCCTCCTTCCGTTCCCCCCAAACCCTACACACACTTTCCATTCCTGCTTCTGGTTTGGTTAGTTTGGGGTGTGAAGAGAAAGTAGATTGATTACTCTCACTGCTAGGTTCAATAACATGAGTCGTTTCTTGGAAATTTATTCCTACAAGGAGTATGGGGTTGAGTTGCCGACATTATTAAAATAGAGATCTTGGCATGGAATTACATAATTAGAGGATTAGCATGGTGGTGCCCTACTTGTCTGAATAGATGCACTCCATTTGGTGATCACCCTTTTGAATTATGTTTCTTCTTTTCAAAATAACCTATAGTAAGAACAAGATGTATTGGTTTGACCATGGTTGGTCCTTTACAGAGTGGTGAAGGCAGCAATATTCAGCTTGAGTTGGTCACCCCTAACCAGGCTACTGCTTATAGAATTCCTCAATTTGATGGTCCAATTCCTGACTCTTATGACGATCCACTCTCTACACCCAATGTAAGTTTTTCTTCTTTTTGATGAGTCACCCGATGTAAGTTTTACATCGTCATTGAGAGGTATATTCACATGCTATACAAAGATTCTGTTTTTTGCCCTATTTATTCAAGTCGTAGTTACCCTGTTGATTGCACACGTTATTTTATTGGAGTTATCATCCATGTGCCCTGATCTGCTTTTGCATCTGTTGTGGCATTTTATTTTTGACATGCCCTGAAAGTTATCTTATAGTCTTGAGAATGAATTTTAAAAGCTTTTGAGTTTTGAAAGATGTTTTTTGTGGATCACCTTGCAAAGATGAAGACATTTAAAATTTACGTTATTGATCTCTTGGCAAAATAAGATTGTCATAATGATGAGCCGGCTTTCTTACACTGCTCACCTGTGGTTTTGATTATTTGAACATTATCCCATGTGCATCAGGATAAAATGGTTATGCATATGAATGGCTGACGTGCCTTTTTGAGAAAATGAATGGCTGACATGCCTTGTTACCACTTACCGCCATAACCCAATGAAGCTTCTGTTTTCAGGGGTAATGTGGCCCACATAATTCAAAATCTTAGTATTGTATTGACTTAGTCCACAAAGTGCTTATTTGAATGAGAAACAGATATGTTGGTTTTCTCTTTCGATGAAGTAATATATGCATGTGTTTTTGATGGGATAGTCATTTACCTACTTAGGAGGGCATTTTTGAGTTGGTTTGGAGCTGGCCGAAACCCTGAAAACCTTACTTATTTTGACATTAAATAAGCTCAAATAAAGATGGTTTAATATTCATCTAAATTTTGATTGTTTGTGTCCATCCAAATTATCCGACTCTTTTATTCGAAGGCCAAAATTTTCTCTCACAAGCCAATGTAAATTAATATGTTGTTTCTTTTTTACTTATAAAAAGGTCAAAGGAACTAATTTTGTTTTTGTTTAACAACAGCATGCGCCGATCCATTATGGTTGATGTAATTTCAGTTTAGTTTGACCAGGGCAAAGTTCAGTATATTAGGGAGCTACTCTATTATTAAATGGGAGTCAGAATTTGATGTGACATCTCATACCCACATATGTCTTCCTACTATTATCTTAATTCTTAACATATGTCTTAACATACTCAAATATAACAATTCAGTGGAACTCCTCTTTTAACCTATATGAGAAGTCAACCTGGTTAATACATCAAATGAAGAATTGCATAAATAAATAACCTAATACTATCCCATTTTACTTTTGACTGTGATGTCACATCTTTTTCGCAGACAATTACCTGCCACTTTTATTCTCCTTTGGAAAATATCCACTAACCTTGCAATCGTAATGTTGAATAACAGATACAATCTGTTATTACTATTGTGCTTATCCTGTAAGATATAACTCAGCTTCTAGATCTTTTGGAGTGAGGATGAGAACTACTTTATCCTCTTCTCCTTGGGTTATTTGAGAAACATGAAGTCCGATAGCTTCTGGATTATATTTAGTGACCTCCTTTGTTTTCTCCATACTTGAAGATCTATTATCAAGGGGTGGTCAATGAAGATTATAATATAGTCAACACACCAGCACCAGGTAATTTATTCTCAGCTGCATAATTTCTCTTGCTAAACTTATCTTTATCCTCATGCTGCATGAACATCTTCTTTGCATCCTTTAGATATGCAAGCACCTACTCCTGCTCCTGGCCTTCAGAATGATGATATTGATGATGATGACGAACCCCTGAATGAAGACGATGATGATGATTTGGATGATGTCGACCAAGGGGAGGATCTAAACACAGCACATCTAGTTTTGGCCCAGTTTGACAAGGTTAAGATGGTTGTTTTGTTAATGTATTGAGTGGGAAGGATTTTGTATGCTCCATTTGTTGTTTTTCTAAAAACATGGAAGCGCGACTTGTGCTACAAAAGCTGACTTGATACAAGCTTTGTAGGTGACGCGCACGAAGAGCAGGTGGAAATGCACCCTTAAGGATGGCATAATGCACATAAATAATAAAGACATTCTTTTCAATAAGGTTGTATTTTTAGATTTGGTCTGCTGATCTTGTTTTATCTGCTAATAGGTCCCTTTTTTTGTTACTGTTGTTTTTATCCTTCGAGCTGATCTAGTTGGTTGGCCATTTGTTACTTTTCCAGGCAAATGGAGAGTTCGACTTCTGAGTTAGTTGAGCGAAAATCTATTGTGACAGTCTGGAGCTCAAATTTGGGAGTCAATCAAGCTGATTTACTTATTTTGTTGATGGTATTTCAGTGAAAGTAAAAACTCGAGGAGACGAAGTTGCCTACTGCTTCTGTGGTGGATAGGTTTTTTGATTGGCCGGGTGTATTTCGAGTGTTGTTACGCTTTGGAAAATCTTGGTTATAATTTTTAATACCAGTGGAATCTTTCCTTTCTCTTGTTTATGTAATTTTAGTTGACCTGAGCTCATGAAACCCCACCTTTTGGGTAATATTCCCATAACTCTGTGCTCCTTGGATCAGCCGTGTTAATATTAATTCCCAATTTGCTTGTTAGATATTCAGCTGTGATGTGTCATTACGGACAATTTTGATGAGTGCTGTCTTTTATATTTCTCCCCTTCGATGTTTGGTATCTGCATTAGAGTCCGACGATGTGAACTCTGACATTGGGGATAGTTTTGAGTGCAGCCTGCATTCAATTATCTAGAACATATTGTGTTGCCTTATCTCATATTTGTTTGTGCTTTGGCGGAATTAATATAATCAACGTATTTTTTACTTATTTATTTTGGAATATGATATGATTGCATAATTTGTTATCTCCGTGCAAGCAATTCGTTGATTAGTATTGAATAATGAATGCATGACAAATTGATATGATTTGGTGCAAACGACGAACAAAATCAAGTATGTTTTTGTATGTTGTTTAGTATGGTGTAGCCACCTGGCAGTGCATTCTTGAACCTTGCATTCTGTTTGACTTTAATTTATTTATACTATCCTGTTGGTTTCTCAGATTGTTGTAAAATGAATATTACTTTTATAAATAGTAACATTTATTATTAGAATTATCAAATCAATTCATCGTTGAGAATTGAATAGTATAATATAGGAAGTTCTTTTATTCATATTGTACCAAATTTGAATTGCTGACAAGACATGATAACTTTATCATCTGAAACAGTTAGGAATCAAAATACGAAGCAAGAGGCCTTGCCTTAAAATAATTGAATCCAAACTCAAATGAACATACAAGACAACAAAGTACGGTTTTACTTTGTAAACACACACTACTCGATCCTTAACCTCTTAATATTATATAAGAGCCAAGGTTCGACTTAATATCTTGAGAAAAAAAAAAGAAGAAGAAAGACACAAGTTCGGGAGATAGTACAATCTAGTTCATAAATGGATGTTGCTCGAACTCTTCAATAATAATGCCATACTTCAAAACTAACGCATTTTTTAATGTATATGCCATGAGTACGACAACAATTCTGAAGGGTATGAAGCAACATTAGGATAAACCTCAGCGACCTGGATTTGCAAGGGAGCATTGTGACTGAAACAACGCGAAGATGGTCGAAGGTTCTGTGTATGTCCCTAAAGCAGGATGTTGCCAATTACCACTATTATCCAAAGGACCATTTCCCTGAATACTGTTTTTGGCTGGTCCATTACCGTTGTCAACACACTTAACATTTTCATCTTGAAATGTTGTACGAGAAAATATAAGTGGAGACAACAACGGAATTGCACAGTGAGAAGAAGCTTCTTCCATGAAATTGAAAGGTACTTGGTAACCATCCGCATTCATTTTGTCATCTAATTGTAGAGAAGAAGGTGCTTTCTTCTGCAATCTTGTACAAGACATTTTTCCTTTTGCCTCTTTCTTGCTTGGTTCCATTGTCACAAAGTAACAATTTTCATTATGATTATGATTCCTTGAGGAATCTTAGGTTTCATAGTTATAATAAAAAAATAAATTACTAAGTTGATAAGGAGCTAAATATGTTTTAAGAAAGATGAAAAGAGGAATGTATTTTTATGGTGCGGAAAATATGGGGGCGGTTGTGAAAATTCTATTTTACTTTACACGGTTATAATTTGTATGTATAATATTAAATGATTTTAAAAAAATTGAGAAACAGTTAGATGTAACGAATAATATTTTATTTCAATGTACGTTATATCCACAAGTTTCCTTCACTTGCGTGGCTATTGTTGTTATCCTTTGCTATGTCGTGTTCATTTTACATGTATCTTTATCCTTGGTCGAAAGTAAATGTCGTTTTAGGAATCAATAAATCTTAATTATTTCTTCTTTTTTCAAATTATCTTTATATTAATAAACGATATAACAAGTCTCAAAGAAATAAAGGTTTCTATTAAACGATTTTCTGAATAAATATACAAAATACTCATATTCATACTAATTAGTAGTAATATTTTGTTGAGAAACATGAAAATTTCAAAGTGACAAGTAAAACTGAATCGAGGGAATACAAATTAATTTGATGGTTCTCTTGTGTTTTGGTATTGAAGTATAGGACATCACACAAATGTCGGAACTTCGTTTGTTTGCGTGAAAATACACAATGACTAGAGACAAATTAAAATGATGGTCCTTATTCATTAAATAAATGCAATTATCAAGAAAAAAAAATTAAAGTTGAAACAGCATTTTCAGCAAATTAAAGTTTAGTTTCAAAATAAGAAGGAAATCCAAGTTGCTGGTGGATGAAATTAATCATTAGCTGGTCATGAAATTCCCCGGACAGAGTGTGTACTTTGTGATTCGGTCTTATCCATACGCGAGGAAGGTAATAAAAAAAAATGGATTCTTTTTTTTTTTATCACTTAAGAGTCGTGTGAGATGAAAGTCTCAGACACGATTTTGAATAAAAGAAAGTGAGGAATCCTTTTTTTAAACTCTGACTCTCCTACTCCAGTCATGCTTTTTAATCTGTTACTTTAAAAGTAGCTACTAGCTTCAACCGCTCGAATTTTCAAAATTCCTTGTTATTTCTCATCAAGAATGACATCTTCTTCGGGAAATCCTAGCTATTATTAGCATGATAAAGGTGGAATGATAAGTACTTACCACTTTTTAACTAGATGTCTCATGTTCGAGTGTATTAAGTTTGGATGGCCAATTTTTGTCAATTGAGTGTTAGTGTTATCAACTAAGAATCTTGGACAAATGCGTTGTTATTATATATTGATATGCAAAAGAATTTACATACATCTACAAGGATACAAATGTACGTATACAGTTTTCTTACAAAATCTTCAAACATATAGTGCTACTAAGAAAACTTCATGTTGCTCATATATAGCAACGAAGTTTCTAGAAGATCTACCAACTCGTGGAACTTTTTCTACTAATGATCAAATAAAAGTCGCTAAAGACAGATATCCATCCTTCCATTTGATCAAAGACTTTAAGAGCGTCAAGCAACGCCAACTCTAGCCTCAGAAGGCTTAGTAAAGCACGAAAATGCTCAAGTAATTCCTATTTTGGATTGAAACAACAACAACAACTCGAGATGTTCTTTATTAATTTTGCTAACTAATACACAAAACTAAACTAGAATCAGTTGATTGATTCTTTATTTGATCTTGGAGCTGCCTGTAACTAGTCCTAATTCTTTCAATTTGGTTGGAGAATTCTTCCATGGTTTTGTTCCTCAACTGCAATAAAGTTTTTAAAAAAATCTCCATTAGAAACAAAATAATTTGTCCATTAGAAGACTTTGCTAATGTTTCAAAATTACATCTTAATAGACTTTCTCCCAATCAAATGGGATCCAACGTTGATACTTGATACTGTTATTCGTTCTTTTTGAGATGGAACAAAAAGGGATAGAATTACGCATTTTAATTAGAATAGCTAATTACCTTCTTGATCACTGGAGGAGAAAGGAATGAGTGGTGATGATCGTGCACTGTGGAACTCAGGAAATTGTGTTATTGATTGAGGGTCATTAGAAGTAGATAAAGAACTCTTATGAGGCATAGAGATGGAATTATCCTGAGCCAAATTATTAGTCACATTCTTAGAAGATAAGATATCACTTGTAGAAACTGGAACATTGGAAGCTGATGCTGATTTGATGCTTTTTGTTGTTGTTGATTTGGGGGAATATTCAGGCTGAATAAATGAAGTTACAGCCCCCTTCATTTTCTCCACTATACCTGAAACAGGACAAAAACAGAACAGTGAAAGGCGCGAAATTTCCTTAAAGAGATACTGTATGTATACACAAAACTATTAAAGATTACCAGTGTCACCGGAAGATGATTGCCTTGGGCTCATAGCCTCAGTTATGATCTGTGAAAGTGATCTTTCGCCTTCACCTGGCTCGAACTTTTCTGCAAAGTACTCTTTCACTGAAACACCTTTGTCCCATTTTTTAACTGGACTTGTCAGAGCATAATTAGAATTTTCCTTTACATTTTGTCCCACATCAGCAAAATGAGCGTTTTTTGGCGCGTTGTGGATCACAGATTCATGCTTATCTGTGTTTGTTAGAGTGAGGTTTGACATCTTAGAAGCAATCGCGTGTGTTGCCTCAGATACTGCAGCGTAAGCTGGTCCCAATGCCTCCGTAACAGTTTCTGTTATGGTTTTACTTGGGCTATCAGGTAATTTCTCCGTATTATTATGTTCGAAAAACTCATTGCGTTTGTTGCTTCTCGGAGTAATATGTTTCTCCGATAACACTGGATCTGCGCGTGGATGTTGTCGTGCTGCCTCTTTCAATGGCTCAGGTGCCAATTCTGATTCATACACTAAACCAAAAAAGCAAAAACCATAGACACAATATCTAATAACAAATGATGAAAATAGTAGAAATAACAATGTTAAGAAAATATTACTTGGAGCGCCAAGATATTCAGGATCTTCATCTTTTTCATCGTCATCATCCAAATTAACACCCCGCGGAGGTGTGGTGTTGTCGTCATGAACATCATTTTCGTGCAGTTTTTTCTTGCCACTTAAAGAGTGCTTGAGTTTTTTCGCCTTCTCTTTCACTTTGGAGATAACTGATTTCTTGCCCTGAGTTGGTGTAGTTTCTTCATGGTCATAATAATTAGGAGATGAACATGTTGACCAACTCCTTTCTGTTCCTAATACAAATTTCAACATTAAATTAAATCACTATATATACTAAAATAACAAAAAATTAAGGTCCAAATTGTTCATGATCTTTAAAGAATTAACCTGGGAAAAATTGTTCAAAAGTTGCTGAATTGGACTTGGGAGAAATTTTGGATGAGTGTGAAAATCCATGTAGTGGATCAAGTTGAGCCATATGTATCTTTTTTTTTTTTTTAGTTTTTAATTTTTCTTTGAAATCTTCCTATTGCTTGACTATTTATTTATTTTTCTGTCTGTTTTGAGTTTTTTCTCCGCCTTTTCCTACACATGAGAAAATTTAACAACTCAATTCAACGATAGCTAAAGCATGGTTTGCGGGTTCCTCTGGTTGCAAATTAAAAGCCAATTAGTGTTATTTGATCAAAGTGTTTGTTACTAATTTTACTAATGGCAATAGATTAAGATGTACAAATATTTATAAGTAATGTTTTCTATTTTAAATAGGACTTGACCTTGTCTTAAGAACAACTAATTTCCACTATGTTAGCCTTATGCCACGGGACAAGATAATTATGTCCAAACATCGTGTTTAAAAACAAAATTTCAAGACAAGAAACGGTTTAGTAACTGAACTAACCAAAGGTTTTTTTTTTTTTTTTTTAAATTTAACAAAAAAAAAACTAAGCATTTTAAATTTATTACATAATTGTTGATTCTAAAAACAACAAATATTTCGTAGATTAGCATTTTATAAAAACCTACAGGCATTCTGATATTTATATATATATTTAGATGAAAAAGAATGTTAGGTATATATTGTTTGAGTGTTAGAATTACATTTTGCAATATAGTAATGAGAAAGATGAGATACCATTAGTACCAATTTATATTCCATGGGCTAATTAGCTAAATGGCAGTTGGCGCAAACAATACACCTGGTTAGGAAAGATAAATGAGCGAGTCGAGTCAAATATGAGTCGATTAAATATAACAACAATAACATATCTAGTGGACTCCACAAGTGGGGTCTGGGGAGGGTAGAATGTACGTTGACCCTATCACTACCTCCTGGAAGTAGAGAGGTTGTTTCCTGAAAACCCTTGTCTCAAAAACTCATAAGCAACATAAACTAGATATGGCAAAAAAGAAAGGAAAGGGAATAGAAAGAGCGATTAATAACGGAAAACACATAACAATATGTAAATACGATAAACTTAACACACATACAACTGATAATGACAGCACATGATATCCTGCTACCCTACTATATCCCAATGCCAGACATCCACCTAACCCTACCAACCAATTAGCCTACTACTCTAATCGACCTCTACTCCTTTCTATCTAAGGTCATGTCCTCGGTGAGATCAAGTTTTGCCAAATCATCTCTGGTCACCTCCTCCCAATACTTCTTCGGTCTACCTCTACTTCGGTCTACCTCTACCCCTCCGTGTATTTCCCAAAACCAGTCTCTCGCACCTCCTAACAGGAGCATTAGTAGTCTTTCTCTGCACATGTCTAAACCATTGCAGTCTCATTTCTCTCATCTTATCAGCCGCAGGGGCCACCTCTAGCTTCTCCCGAATGATCTTATTCCTAATCTTATCACTCCTGGTGTGGCCACACATCCATCTCAACATCTCATCTCTGCGACGTGCATCTTTTGAACATGTGTATTTTTATTTGGTCAACACTCTGCCCCATGCAACAAAGATGGTTTAACCACCATTATGTAAAAATTACCTTTGAGTTTATGTGATATTTTCTTGTCACACAATATTCCCGAGGCAAGTCTCCATTTAGTCCATGCTGCCCAAATACGATGTGTGACATCATCATCGATATCGCCACTACTTTGGATGATGGACCCCAGATACTTAAAATTTTCCCTCTTAGGGATAGGTTGAGTGGCAAGCCTCACATCACTGTTTGCTTCACCCTTTGCAATACTGAATTTGCACTCCAAGTATTCTGTTTTGGTCCTGCTCAGTTTGAATCCTTTGGACTCCAAGGCGTATCTCCAAGCCCCCAACCTATCATTTATTTTAATTCGAGTCTCATCAATCAGGACTACATCATCTGCAACTAGCATCCTCCTCTTGGATAGATCGCGTCATTTCATCCATCACCAAGGCAAACAGCAAAGGACTCAACACAGATCCTTGAAGGAGTCCCATCTCAACAGGAAAATACTTTGAGTCTCCTCCCACCGTTCTTACCCGAGTTTTAACTCCATCGTACATGTCCTTAATTGCCCTGATATATGCTATTGGGACACTTTTAACCTCTAGACACCTCCATAGGACATCTCTTGGAACCTTTTCACAGGCCTTCTCGAGATCAATGAACACCATATGAAGGTCCTTCTTTCTTTCCCTATATTTCTCCACTAATCTTCAAACAAGATGAATTTCTTTCGTAGTCGATCGCCCCTGCATGAATCTAAACTGATTCTCCAAAATAGACACTTCTCTTCTCAGCCTCATCTCAATCACTCTCTCCAGACCATCATTGTGTGACTTAGCAACTTGATGCCCCTGTAATTGTTACAGTTTTGCATATCCCCTTTGTTCTTGTGCAATAGAACCATTGTACTCCTCCTCCATTCATCAGGCATATTGACAGTCTTCATAATAGCAAATATAATATAATTAAAAATGAATAAGACACCCAACTCGACTCATATTTTAAACAGGTAAAAATAAGTTGTCCAATGAATAATATGGGTAAATATGAATATGAATACTCATGTTAAAAGTTTCAAAAGCAAATTCTTTTACCCACTCCTCACCCCCTACCCTTCCCTACCCCCACTCCATCCTGTCCCACGCCTTCGCAAAAAAAATATTTTTTTAAATAAAAAAATTAGCCAAGAAAAAGCATTTCTAATTTGCATCGTCCAATCGTTGATAACCAACATTTCTACAATGAATTGGATAGGTCACTAGTATAGTTCCTTACCCACAATTCTGCTATTTACTTGAATAATCTATGATGAATCTCCCTGGTGGTTAAAAATAAAAAGAGTAAATACAATTTTTAATACTTTGCTTACAACTATAAAGTACCAAGCATTCCAATCTAACTAAAAGCCGTATAAATTTTTTTTTTGAAAACTCTTAAAATAAAGCAGACCGCTCTATTCCTACAAAATAGTTGAATAAACAAAATGACTACACATTAATTCTTCGCACTTGACTAGAAATCTCATGCCATTGAGTATGGAAAAAAAAATCTCTGAAGGAGCGTTTATTCCCTTATATAGATCTTACATAATATGAATTTAAATTAGTCGAGATTCGAATCTCAATACAAATACCAAAGAGCAACTAAATTCGTTTTCATTTTTAAGTAAAATGTCGTATAAGGATCGATTTGATGGGCCTGTCATTTTCGCTTTTGATGGGCCTCAAATTGATTGGAAAGTGAAAGCCCACCCAATGGCGTAACCGGATCCAACTTGAAATATCCTAATCGGTACACTCATATTACCCTTTTTCAAGAGTGCTGAAACTTTACCACCTCGATTTCTTCACTCTCCATTATCTCCTGCAATGGCGTCCATCGCCGCCCCTGGTCTTGCTATTTCCGTCAACCGTTCTCACCGCCGGCTCAATTCAGCCACCACAACTACCGGTACCTCTGTCACTGCTGCTCCAGCTCATCCCCTTACAATCAAGTCAAAACTACAGACATTTTCCACTTCCCAAAACCCTAAACCCTTATCCTCAAACTCCCGCGATAATTCTAACATTTTTTCCTCAAAACAGCTCCAAAATGTCGTGAAAACCTCCGCCGCCATTGGTGCTGGGCTTTACGCGCTCTCCAGTGGGGTGTCTAATGTTCTACTCAGTGGGAGTGGTGGTGGTGGATCCGGAGGAGTTGGTTCTGGAGGTGGTGGTGGAGGTGGAGGCGGCGGGGACAGTTTCTGGTCGAAGATTTTCTCTCCTGCCGCGATTGCAGGAGAAGAGGAATCACAGGAATGGGATTCGCACGGCTTGCCGGCGAATATTGTGGTACAACTGAACAAACTCAGTGGCTTTAAGAAGTACAAGGTTTCCGACATCCTTTTCTTCGACCGCCGTCGTGGGTCAACGGTTGGGACGGAGGATTCGTTCTTCGAAATGCTATCCTTACGGCCGGGTGGAATTTACACAAAGGCAATGCTACAGAAAGAGCTAGAAACCCTAGGAACCAGTGGAATGTTCGAAAAAGTTGATCTTGAGGCGAAGACTAACCCTGATGGGACAGTCGGGGTTACTATATCCTTCTTGGAAAGCACTTGGCAGTCAGCTGATAAATTTAGGTGTATCAATGTGGGTTTAATGCCCCAGACGAAACCCATAGAGATGGATCCGGACATGACGGAGAAGGAGAAATTGGAGTATTTTAATAGCCAGGAGCAGGATTATAGGAGGAGGATTGAAAGGTCTAGGCCATGTTTGTTGCCGGTGTCGGTGCAAAGGGAAATTTTGCAGTTGTTGAGGGAGAAAGGGGCAGTTAGTGCCAGGTTGCTGCAGAAGATTAGGGATAAAGTGCAGCAGTGGTATCATGACAATGGGTATGCTTGTGCTCAAGTAGTGAATTTTGGGAATTTGAATACAAAGGAGGTTGTTTGTGAGGTGGTGGAAGGGGATATTACTCAACTAATCATTCAGTTTCAGGATAAGCTGGGCAATGTATGTGAAGGAAACACTCAGTATCCGGTTGTCCGGAGAGAATTGCCTAGGGAGGTAAGCTGGAAGATGAATGATACAAAAGGATTTTCTTTCTTTAATGCAATGGACTTCGTTGGAATTTTCAAGTTTGTTGGTTAAAAGGAAAAAAATAACTTGCATTCGTCTGACATGCTATGAAATTTGGTTCCCATGTTGCATTTTGTTATTATCATTTTATTTATAGAATTCAAGAAAGACTCTTTCATTACCATCTACCTGCCGGAGCTGAATGAGAGTTATGCATGTTATGCTTTTGAATTGCTGGCCTTCCTTCATTTGATTGATTTCAATTTTGTTTGGTTTGATTCACTAATAAGCATAAGTTTGATGAATGTACTGTCATTTTGTTGCTTGAAGTGCTATATTGTTGTTCTGCTGATGGAGGTACTACAATAATTTTTGGCTTTGTAGTTCTAATTTTTTACTGACCTTCTGGTACAGGTTGATGATTTGAGTATTATGTTGAATCTCATATTTCTTGCTGGGTCTGTACCATTTTTAGTGGTTCTATATCTTTGGTTCTTATTCAGTACTATGGAATTGGAGTAATGTGAGTTTGTTTATTAAAATTCCTTTCGACATTTTTGCACTTAGGAGTAGCATTCTAGGTGTATATTTCAAGACTAGTCTCTCTCTCTCTCTCTCTCTCTCTCTCTCTCTCTCTCTCTCATGCACTGAAGTTTGCAATTTGGGACTGACATGGCTCTAACTATGTGTGATACTTTAGCTTCGTCAAGGGAGAGTTTTCAACATTGAGGCTGGAAAACAAGCTTTGAGAAATATAAATTCTCTAGCCCTCTTCTCTAATATTGAAGTCAACCCTCGCCCTGATGAAAAGAACGAGGGAGGGATAATTGTTGAAATCAAGCTCAAGGAATTGGAACAGAAGTCAGCTGAAGTCAGTACTGAATGGAGCATTGTCCCAGGTCGTGGAGGTCGCCCCACATTGGTACACTGTTAAACATCTGAACTGTGTAGTTTGATATGGCTTATTAGATCTTACTGTTAGCCCACTGCTAAGTGCCTTGCTTTTCTGTGTCATGGCATTTAGGCTTCAATTCAACCAGGTGGAACTGTTTCATTTGAGCATCGGAATCTTTACGGACTCAATCGCTCAATTCTTGGTTCAGTTACTACTAGCAACTTCCTCAATCCTCAGGTTATTGTTCTGTTCTGTTTTCATTCCTGATGCTTTTGGTTTTGTTCTGCACTCCTTTTTCCAGTGCCTTGTACATCAGCAATGATCCCAAGCCTAATCTTTTTTACAGGATGATCTTGCATTTAAGTTGGAATATGTCCACCCTTATTTAGATGGTGTTTATAATCCTCGAAACCGTACACTCCGTGCTAGCTGCTTCAACAGCAGAAAGTTGAGTCCTGTCTTTACTGGGGGGCCTGGAGTAGATGAAGTCCCTCCTATATGGGTTGATCGGGCTGGACTTAAAGCCAACATTACTGAGGTATGACAACACTGATATAACTGTGATGCATCTGGCCTACAGGTCTTTGTTATGAAGTGTTTGTCTGCTTTGTAGTGAACCCTTGTAGCACTTGGTAGTCAATAACAAAATTCAACCACAAAAAAGATCCCTTGCCTAGGTGCTTAAATGACTTGTTAAATATAATGGAAGTTTTTTTGATGAAGCTTGGAAGTCATTTTAATAGGGCAGTGTAGAGCTGTCTGTTTTGCTTCCTAGCTGAATATTTGTACCGTCTCCAAGAAAATTGAGTTGAACATGGACCAATGGAGTTCTATTTATTTGGGACTGATAAGAATTTCAGATAGATAATCTAGAATACTGTATTTGATGCTTATAACCATTTGTTTTGCTGCAGAATTTCACTCGTCAGAGTAAGTTCACTTATGGACTTGTGATGGAAGAAATAACAACACGTGATGAAAGCAGTAACATCTCTGCTCGTGGACAGAGGGTATTGCCAAGTGGTGGAATTAGTGCAGATGGACCTCCCACTACCCTTAGTGAAACTGGTATTGACCGCATGGCATTTTTACAAGCTAACATTACACGAGACAACACCAAGTTCGTAAATGGGACAATTGTTGGTGAGAGGAATGTGTTCCAGGTGAGATTAGCTTCTGTTTTTGGACTTCACTCTGTTTTTTTTTTTTCGCAGATCAAATTTTGGAGTAGCTTTTGGGCTTTCTTAATAAAAAATGTCCATTTCAGCAACTGGTCTTAGATGGCTTTCATTGGAAAGTCATTTCATGCGTTTTGCCGGAAGCAAGTGATCAACATTTAATAATTGAGTGTCATCCCATGCTCCAGAATTTCATATACCTTTAGACTTCTCTTGCTACTCTGATAAGTCGTCTAGTTCATGCTGATGATGTTCAAGATCTAGATATAATTTCTGGTTACATTTCTTTTTTACGGATTCTAATATGATCATTTAATATTTCATTACAGGTCGATCAAGGACTTGGAGTTGGCAGTAAGTTCCCTTTTTTTAATCGTCACCAGCTGACAATGACCCAATTTATCCAGTTAAAGGAAGTAGAAGAAGGTGCGTGTAAGGCTCCACCACCTGTGCTGGTCCTCCATGGCCACTATGGTGGATGTGTTGGAGATCTTCCCAGTTATGATGCTTTCACACTTGGGGGACCTTATTCAGTCAGGGGCTACAATATGGGAGAGATAGGCGCGGCTAGAAATATTATTGAGGTATGTATAGTTTCTTCTATCAAAGCAAAGCTATGACATGCGCTATATTCTCAGTTTTTGTTACAAAACTTATGTCCAATAAATGTGTTTTATCTAATATAATGGTTGCAATGCTTCCTGCAGTTGGCTGCTGAGCTGCGAATACCTGTTAGAAACACACACGTGTATGCATTTGCAGAACATGGAAATGATCTTGGGTCCTCAAAAGCTGTCAAAGGAAACCCTACAGAGGTCTATAGGAGGATGGGACATGGCTCCTCATATGGCGTTGGTGTAAAACTAGGTCTAGTGCGAGCAGAATATGCTGTTGACCACAATTCTGGAACTGGAGCTGTATTCTTCCGTTTTGGAGAGAGATTCTAGTTTCAGATTTCGTGGTCAGATTCTTTTTTTTTGCAGCTAGTCGGATCTACATAGTTTAATTAGAGTCAAGAACCGCACACGGCTGAGTTTGGTATTCAGTAAACTCTAAAACTTTGTTTGGTAAAAGATATTCTATGATTATGGTTAGAACCTTGTTGAGAGAAAGTGAGTATATGCTCATTCGTGTAACCAAAAAATGTAATATAGGAAATTTGTGCATGCCGTTTCCGAAATTTCAATTCTTTCACTTGAAATAAGTATAAATTGCTTCGATTGCGACTTGTATGTTATCCGGGTTTTTATGCATTTTGACCAGGTAAATGGAGTCTGCTGTTTTTCTTTTGAGTACCACGTTTCAGAATCAATCCTTAACTTTGAATTCTAAATTTCTGCTTAAAAAATTGCTGAGAGAATACTCAAACATGTTGAAAGAATCAATGTAGACATGTATAATTATCAAATGGATATATTTTTGAAAATTTTTTAATATGTATAAATGCAGAATTTACCTTGTTTATATTATTGGCAGTGAATTATACAAATGGGTATCCAAATTATACAAATAATTGATATAGCTACAGTTATGAAATATAATTACCTAAATTGTAGTAATTTCAACCTAGAACTAAGCTATTTGTGAAAATTCCACATTAGTATTTAACTTTAAATTTTCTAGTTTACATGATTTATCGCTGACAATATCTATTTTGATCGAGTGGTTTGATAACATATTAACTATCTCTCACAAGGCCCAACGGATTAGAAAAGAAGGGAAGGGACCCGAGCAAAGGAGTTCTTAATCTTCTTCCATGTATGCTACAAAACAAATTCAGATGTCCACTATTTTTCACTTTAAAGAGTTGCAACAGCTTAATAGACAGCAACACTGCATGGAGGTTCCCCAGCCTTTACCAGTGGAAGAAGTCATGCTAAAGAAAGGAGTTCCTCTTTTTTCAATCAAGATCTTAACCTGTAAATACCCTAATCAGTTACTTCATACAATGAGGAGCCAGATCATCTTCCTACTACAAGAATTCTGGATGTTTGTTAACACTAGAATAGAGAAAGTAACACCTTAAGCGCATAAAACCTAAATGCCAACTAAATAAGCAAATTTTGTGCAATAATAAAACTTAAACCAAGGTAAAAAGTTGAGGACAAACGATTTCACTAATTATTATTCAAAGAAATAACAAAGAGAATACAACAAGAGTTGCAGAAGTAACTAAATTTCAAACTTTCGACACACAAGATCAGAGTATAAACAGAATCTTATATCAGCTAGGGCTGCTGAATTTTACCTACTCGGTACTGTCTGAGAGAGGAAACAGTACAAACCAGACACATTCACTGAAAGATAGTTCATACAAGCATAGATACACATGGAAAGATATAGAAGCTCCAAGAAGCAGGACAAATAGAGGAACCAGCACATGCCGTGAAATTGTCATCTATAGTTCTCACAGATTTAATCCCATATAATTTTAGTTGCAAAATAGATGAGCAGAAAAAATATGTGCTACAAATATGAAGGTGAGACGTACAGCAACTTAATTCAACTAGACTATATAAGAACAGTTACTGGATCTTCCCAATGATTGATTATCAAGTTTATCATGTTAAGGAAACCGGGACAGCAAATCATCTAGGTGAATTAAGAAAATATATGCTACAATCACTCCGACAATATATAAAGACAAGTTCTTCCACTTATTACTGAATTGGAAGCAAAATAAAACTCAGGGAGAACAAATATGGAGCAAATTATTAGTTTCTTATAGAAGGAGAGTGAAAGAGGAAGAAGAATATAGGCCCATAAGGCAGAGAAGACGAAGATTCAAATAACCAATATTTAAGGGCTGCTGACAACATTTTATATTACTGTCTGGACAATTGCAGGAAAAGAAGGTCCAACACACCCATTACTAGAAAAACGTTATGTCATTTATCAGTCAAAGGACAGGTTGATGTTATGCTACAAACAATTTGCCGCTGCTGGACGAAACACACTTTGGGAAAAGGACCATCAAAATGCATCGCATGAATGGATCGAACCAACTGCGTTTCTGCGGTCTAAATCGTAAATTTGTCCCATATTTTACCAGAGAACACCTCATGATATCTGCCATGATTCTTCCATGATCAAATGACATCTTGCAGGTCTGCACTACAAATGAAGTTACATTGGGTGTTCTTCTATATTAACTAAATGACTAAAACAACACATAAGTACATGATATGGCATGCCATAAAATTTTCCAGAATGCATTGAATGCTGGCTCTGGTCTGTGAAAGCATCTCTGTTCATCAGAAAAAGAAACCCAAGAACAATGCTTAACATGAATATATAGAGCTTTCCTTCCTATTGACTTAATTGTGCTTCCATCTTTGTTTCCATCAATTTAAAAGAAGGGTAAAAAAGTTACTTCTAATGTTTACCACTACAATCCGTACTGGGCAATAATAATATCTTTTCATGGCAATAATCTATAAAGATTTTATGACTGCCACCACTTTTGCCAGTCCAACTCCTAGATAAAATGGTCAATGTCCGAGGCCCTCTTTAAAAGTAGTCTGCTCAAGTCCTAAAACCCAAAAATGAAATCTGCAAGCTATTGTTATTTTAAAACCCAAACACGGAATCTGCAATCTATGGTAATAAAGTTTTTCGGCTACATCACAACTGAATTCACTAAAAACCCACGAAGGTGAGCAGTACACAAGATCTATGAGACTAATGAGTAATGCGGCAATGCTATGTTGTTTTGTCCCATTTCTAGAAAATAATGGATTCACCCTCGATTCATATATGAAGAGAGTGCATGAACACAACACCGACCAATACACAAGGAAAAAGTGAATTACATATATTATTCTGTAAGCTCTTCTGTTATGTTAGACAGTCTTTCGAGTTAGGAACCTACAATGATAAACAAATTAAAGAGCCAACGGGAAACCTAGGGAAGTAAGTCTAGTATTTGTCAGGAGACCTTTTAGACTGGCCAGTAACATTTTGTTTCCATAAAAGCTTGAGATTTAGAAACTTCTTAGTTCTAAAGAACGTCTAGTTTTCTTTACATGGTTCAGTAGCGGACCTCTTAAGGAGTGGGACTTAGGTATATTGATTGTTTGATTACCAGATTGATCAGTGCAAATTTATTTTGTTTACCAGGAATTCAAGTTTTTATGCTCAAACTCATACTCCTAGTTGCAAACCACCCAGTCAGACTTCTGATGAACTTAAATCATTATTCATCCCTCTACAAGTACATAATTGAGTTCGGATATCTATCCACAAAAACGATAACTTTTTTCTAAAAAATGCTCCAATAAACATTTAAGGACTTAGCAGCTTGCATAATGAAAGGATCTTACCCCAGCTTCTAGAGCTACTTATCATTAGATGCAACAGGGTGATAGTAACCATAATTATTTCCAGACCAGTCCCACTGTTGTGCCATATTATACTGATGATGAAACACAAGTGGCGGTCCACCCGCGTAACCAACAGACATGCCTAAATGTCCTCCGTTCGGTATTCCCATCACTGGCATCGGCACCATTTGTGGTTGATACGTCATCAGAGCTGGCGTTGCCATGTGGACATTAGTCTTGCGCAGGTAGCCATTCTCACCGGACTCGCGCAAACCCTGTGGCGCCGGCGTGGAAGTAGTAAACAAATGATCAGACGAAGGAGGACCCTCATTCCGCTGATTTCTTTTCATATACAATCTGTACTTCTGTAAATGACTTGCTACGTTCTCTCTCGTCAATCCTTCCACATTCATAAGCTGCATAATCGTCTTCGGTACAGCTCCTTTAATACCTAAGTGCGCCACCACTTCAATAAAACGCTTGTGTAACTGAGGCGTCCAAACAAGCCTGGGACGCTTCAGAGTCTTACAGGAGGAATCATCGGCCAAATTCTCGTTACACAGAGATGAATCAGCCTCTTCAGTGCCTCCGGATTCAACCCGCCGGAGCTTCCTCGGATCGGATCCCTCTCTCGCCAGATCCGTTTCATCTCTTTCAGTAACAGTCTCTTCTCTAGTCTTCTCCTCACCAAACGGCTTGAAATTGGAGTTGTTCATCGAAGCCATATCCTGTGAGACCCATCTCTGGAGAGACGAAAACGTATTCTGCGAAGCACGATTTACATCGGTCATCGTCTTTGAAGCTTCCGGAGATATTCTGAACGCAGCAGCGAGTTCCGCCGGAATCAACTGCAGATTCAACGGCGTGAGATCATCGACGTCGGGAAGTCCAACCTCCCAGAGAAGTCTGTCATCGCTAGAATCATAGTCGGTTTGCTTCACTTCTTCATCCATGGTTAAGAATACTCGTAACTACGATTTCTCTTAAACTTTATCGCGGTCACCGATAGATATTCCGGCGAATTTCAGAGAGATGCCATTGAAGAAGATGAGGAAATGGGAAAGCGATTGGTGGTGGAAAATGGAAATAAATAAGTTGGGGAAAGGGTGGATAGTGTTGTAAAAAGTACAAATATCTGATTGCAACGTGGCACTGGCCCTCTTCCAGCGTGGATGTCTTTACCAGATATTTTTTATGCGTTTTCTTTTCCAACATGTCTTTGAACTATTTGGAACTAGTACAAATACGTTTATTTTTTTCAAGAAAATGAATGTACTCGCGATAGGGTTTAAATAGTAAGAGGTGAATATGTGAAAAAAATCAAGTGAAGTGAAAATAAAAAGTATTTTTTTCTCATTGATAAAATATAAAAATAAATTATTCTTATATTAGAAAACATTTCTTCACGCCATCAACTTCGGCTTCTATTTGATCTTTTTTAATATACCACATTTTGTTATGTATTTTACTTTTAAAAGAAGTGACCTGAGCTATATAAAAAGATTCTCATATTATCCAGAATCGACTATTTTATTATTTCTCTTTTTTTAACAATATCTTTAACGTCCTTGTTCCCAATGCACTCAATTCCTCCCTCCCATAAAATAATTACAAGTTGGCCTAATACGGTAAAAAGAAATTGTAATGACGATTGACGAAGCTTTGGGAGTAGGTAGTGGACATGCGTGCCATCCTGCTTATATATTGTTTAAAAAAATGAAGACAAATCTATTTACTTAAATTCTTAGAAGAAAAATTCAAGCCTTTTGACCCTGCAAAACTAACACTACTTGAGCTGTACATAATTTTGGAACTACTATAAGTACGAAAACAAATTTACAAATCTGATTGTACAACAACAACAACAACAACATACCCCAGTGCCTCAAAAGGCTCCCGCTCATTGCGGGGTGAGGGGGGGTCGGAT
>JAPFFP010000094.1:22216131-22238881 GCA_026153255.1 Solanum medicagineum | reverse complement strand
TCAAAATATCCGCACAGAAAGAGAAGGAAAAGGGAAAATAGTTTGGTGAAGTACTATTCAATCTTCCATTTGGACAGTGCTAAAACGAAAGGAGTGCATCATGTTTTGAAGACAAATTAACTCCATATAACAGATCAAGTTTAATTAAACAGATTTGTTTTTGATTTGGTGTAAGGAAGAGCTTGTAAATGAAACAAAATCTACCGTTACCCTCTTAGAATCCCCACAAGATTATATTAGCAATCTTCTTTTGGTTTTAGCTTTGTAATTCTGACATTTTTTTAGTGCTTCATATAATAATATATTTACCTTTCTCAACAATCAATGGTCTTACCTTTAAGTACTTCCTGCCCTTGGGAAAAGAAATTTCAGCACAGGATATTTCATTTTCATTTGATGTCATACTACCCTAAACAACTTTTCAGCTTCCACTTATCACCAACTTCAACTTTTACAGAAATGAGTAGAGCTATCGACAAGGTCCATACTGATACCTTCATACTCAAATTCAGAAAGGCAAAAAGCCTTCTGGCCATTGTTCAATTCTGGACCTCCTCAAGATCAGTTAAGGAACATGACCGAACATGTAACACAGTAACACAGTTTTTGTGAGTTCCTTGTAAAAATATTTTCCTGCTCTTCTCATATCTACTGCTTTGATATTAAATTCCAGTTCCCCCATATCCTATTGTTCTAAAAATTATATCTAACATATCCTATCAATCTCTCCAATCTAGTTTAAGGTTACAGCACTAGACAATAAATTAATACTAAGGTATGGTAGAGATAAGACAGTTATCCTATGAGACCTAACCAATACTAGATCCATATAGACATTATGAGAAGTCTCATATAATTACCAGTTGCTGATACCTTATTCTTTTACCCGAGCACTGCTTCTCAATAAGTACAAGGAGCCAAATCATCGGCAGTATGAGTTGATAGGTTGTCACAAGAATGCTACAACAACAGGGGACCATTGAAAAGACCGTATAAATATCATGTCTTCACCAATTCTCTAGGAATGTACATCCTACTTGCAAGTCCCAAAATATCCTGGACCACCCTAAGGGCCTGGTAAAACGATGCTATTCATGAATATTGGTATTTTTGACCAGATATAAGAGTAGAATTTTACAAAAAAGAGAAAAATAGAAAACGATCAATCTCTATTATATCCAAGGTTGGAAGTTTTATACCCCATTCATTTCCAAACTCTGATGAGGATATCTCAACAATACATAGATCCAAGCAAAACAAATGAGAGCAGGTAAAAATGGTAGAAGGTCCAGTACAAGGCAGTATAGAGTAATGAGAACCTAATAATTATATACAACAATATTATACTTGAAACTAAGACTAGAAATAAAATAAAGCTTAAACTAACCTGAAGAGGTTCATTTTCGTCAGTCGTGCCAAGCATCTCATCCACCAGGAGCTGCCTTTCGCTGGCACCACCAAAAGCTAAACACTTCTCAACAACATTAGAGGCAAACTTCTGCTGGCTCATTTGCACAATCTTCCCTGCTAGTTCCTTAATAATAGCAGAACGCTCGTGTGGCTTCCCATGCTCCAGTACATGCTGTCAGTGTTGCATTTAAAATAAAAACAGGGGAGGGTTGGGGGTATCTCAGCAATGGATGAGAAAAAAATCTTCAAAGAAACATGTGTGCCAAAAACATAGCATGGTTGGCTTCCAAAAATTGATATGAGCGAACAGAAATTTTTTTTTTCCCCTCAGTCCTTCAGCTAGAAAAACATTAACAATGGGGAGCAACAAACAAAGGTTAGTGGGGTATAGAAGATGGATTGACAATAACTTTGATCTAAGATCCACATTTGCCTTAATAAAGAAAGCATTTTGGCGCCCGTAATGAAGCTACATAAATGTCCACGTAGTTAAGGTTTCTGCACCCTTCCAACATTGCTATAGTTGGATTTCGAGAACATACCTTATAACTCCTCCTTTTTGGCATTTATTAATGGGGATAACATTTTCTCATACAAAAATAGAAGACATATTTAGTGGAAAATCGAATCAAAATGCACAATACTTCAGATCTAGGACAAGTGACTCCATATGCTATTTCCACATCAAATTTATGAAACGGATGCATTGTGTGAATTGTTCCATTATATGTTGTCAAGGATATGAGCAGCAGAACAGGATACGTCACAATACAGCAAATTATATTTTGTTGAGTAGCATGATACAAGAGCAAAGCATGCAGTTCATTTCAGAAAAGCACATACCTGAATAACATAATTACCATATTGATCTTGTGCCAACATGCTAACAGATCCCAGAATTTCTTCCATTACTTTACTTTGTGTACTTGCATCACAGCAATGTTCCAATACTCTCTGCCAGATGAAGAAAATTCTTCAAAATGAACCTCAAACGAATGATGAATAACGCTACTGCACATTACTCATCTACCTGAATTACACGACAGCCATATGGATGAGTGGAGAGATTCACAACTTGACCAAAAAATGTAGAGACGATGAATTGAATATGTGCTTCTGGTACACATTCAATACACTTCTGGATGACATGATTCCCATTCTGATCCCGTACACAACGCATGACATGACCATCGAGCTCCTCAACCATTTTAATCTTCTGGTCTACATCTAGCACTTCTATCGCCTGCAAGTGAAGCAAAATTTTGTTTGAGCAAAGCTTTGAACTCACAGAGATCATATACTTGGAAAGCAGCTCATAATCAGCCAATTCATAAGAACTCTTTAACAACTAAGAAGCCATATATCACACATCAGGGTCACTGGCAGAGCAAATATAGATCCAGCAACTACATAACATTATTGCTTAATAGTTGAATACTTTTGATCTATTTTTCTCATTGGGATAAATATCTTTTGAACCAAAGATACAATGAAAACAAGTCTGCATAAACATTATATAATTCAGTTCTGTGAACCTTCTGTATCACGCGGCAACCATACATCTGAAGGCTCAGTGTTAATACATGGCTAAAGAGCTTGCTAGCCAATTCTCTCCTCTGAGATGCCATTCCATGTTCAAAAAACTGAAAAGGAAGTTTCAGAGTTAGTAGAAGCAAAACAACCTAAGGAGCACAAGATAGTGATCATTTTCCACCTCCCACTCCACAATGAAACCAAAGTTACACATACCTTCTGGATTACATAATTACCAAAAACATCAGTCATCAAAGTAAGAGCTTGGGGAATAATTTCCTGGAAAACCATGTTTTTATCCTCAGGGGTGGCAGTTTCCAGTTTTTGTTGGATAAACCGGCTACCATACTGATCCGCACTGATTGTATATGAAACAGAAAATTTCAGAATCATTTCTAATTAACTTCCGAATAAATAGGAACAATTATACGTTAAAAAACGCATGACAAATTCACTAAATACCTGAACTCGACAACGTGACCAGCAATTTCTGAAAGCTCAAAACACCTGGTCTTATTACTCTTGAACTCTTCCAATAGAGAGGAAGCAAAGCTGTTTTCCATGTTATCCAAGTGCCATGATCCTATTACACCTGAAGTTATGTTTCTCATTGCACCAGGGAACCTCATATTATAGTCACTGTGCCTCATTGGACTACCAGGACCAACTGGAGAATTTGGAACAACAGGACTTGCCAAGGGACTTCCAGGATATGATAAACCGACTCCAAATGTAGGACTACCATAATAGCCATGATGACTTGAACCACCACCTTTACTGCTGAGTGGAACACCATATTGTGACTTCGGAGACAGGGCATTACCAAGATAAGCTTTCTGAAGCAAGTCTGTATAGGAATTGCCAATGTAGTTTCTATCCACGGAAGGATCATTAAGTGCGGCAAGCTGTGCAACATATTCAGCTGTCAAGTACTGCAGATACATAGGATCCACGAAGGGCGCTTGTAAAGCACTCCCAGACATTTGATTTCCCATCCTGCCGAGATTCTGCTCTGAGACCCCCGAGTTCAAATGAGATGCCCCCAGCATTCGAGAGTCCAATCCAGATAGAGCCATCCCAGACGCAGCAGCAGCAGTTTCAAACAAAGGAGGCAGATTATAGTTGCCAAGATGACTTGTCACTGGATTAACAGAATGACTACCTAAACCATAATTGGAAGGACTGTCCACATGAGGATATTGAGAAAGTACACCACCTCCGCCATTCAATGTGGATGTCTGAGATCCTTTCACATAAGAATTATTAGATGCCATTGCAGATCTGTGCAGATCCTCTGGGAGGTTAGAATTGTTAAGGTCTGACCGCCCACTGTTGCCAGCACCAGTGTGTCCTTTTGCAGAGTGAGATTTAGACCACATATTAAACTGAGCAGATTCTGATCTCTTCAGATATGCATGCTGCTGACTGTTATTCTGACTACCTGTTTAATTGTAAGAACGTTATTGGTACAAGCATTGTGTACAATCTGTGAAAGATCTATAACTAACATACCATTTGAAAGATTCATGCTAGACAAAGCAGCAAGTAGATCCGCAGACTCGGCAGTGTGAGAGACACCATTAAATGAATTTGGACTATCAACGCTCCTCTTCTCAGAAGTGGCTCCCCTCCCTCCACCAATAGGAGTGAGGGAAGGGCTAGGAGCCCTAGCTATGCGCTGGGGATCAGGAGTAGTGCTTCTTGATAAGGAAGCTCCCAAAGCAGCAGCATATGAAAAGGAAGTAGGCGCCCCAACATGTTGAGCACCAGATGAGCCTTGTCCATTAGATACAGACCTTAAAGGATCTGAAGTTGAAAACTCATGACGAAGGTGAGACAGCTCAGCTTCTTCTGAACCCAAGTTATCACTACTTTCATCAAAGGCATTACGGCTAGCTGGTCGTGAAGGGGGACCAGGAGCAGGAGAGCCACGGCTCAAGTCATCCTGGAAGTAACATGATTTATAAGCCATCAGAATGGTAATTCCAACCCAAAAAAAAGATCTTGACAAACTGTAACACTTTCTATTGGAGAAAGCTAAAGATGTTTTTCACCTTGCAGCTATAAGGTTATGCTACATAACAGATATCATTAACAATTTATTACATTGGTTAGATCTCAAAGTTTCAAAGGCGGAAGAAAAATTAACAAGAGACATCTATATCAGCATAAGAATGGCATATTAAAAATGATCACATGACAAGGTATGCTTTCCTATATTTAGAGCAACTACCAAGACTTTCCTATATACACTACGAACACTCCAGTTATATACACAGGTAAATAAATCCCAGAAAGTGAGGAAATAGAGATCACACATATCACCAAGTACAAAAAATTGATGCAAAAATAGGAAGGACGTAACATGGCCGAATGTAATTGCAGCAAGAGCACAGAATATCTCCACTGTTTATGCCAGCAAGCTTAGAAGAAAATTACCAAACAGCTACTTATGGTTTCCTCCAGAGGGAGTTGGTTTTGGGAAAGAAGAGGGGTCTTAAAATATTGAGTTAAAAACTCAATCCAAGCAGATGGAGTAAAGGTGAAAATAGCATGACTGCATCAGATCTTAATCAAAAGAAACACCAACTAATCATTTCACTTATTCCTTGGTCGATTTTGAAGCGATTAAACATACTTCCGTTACACGGATGAAACAAATATATAATAAGAGCTTGGAATGTTCATATGACGCAGTCATGGTTTTCAAGTTACCACTTGTTACACTATTTTGTGTTTATCATGCCAGTGCAAAAAACAGTATCATCTACATATATGCAGTTGCTTGAAGTACTGTAGAATGAAAAGAATAAAAAAGGAGAACAATAGCAGAATTGCCTTGAGACGCATAAATGCCTTATCTTTTCATCATCCCAACTAAATGATTTGAGTAAATGGAGTTATGGATATATCAAAATATGTCATGAACAAATGGTTTAACAGAGCCAGAATGAAAAGTATAATTACTAATGCACGCATATATGCAAAATATTTCAATGTAGGAATGCTATCATGAACTCATACAAACATAGAACGTTATAATCTAGTATACAAGAATTTCAAAAGTAGTTCTACAAACATGCCTAAACACCTCCAGAAACCTGTAGATAGCTGTTTCCTTCTATTCCAAAAACATATGGCTTTGTCCAGTAAAATTAACGAGATTGATTCTCACAGAAAAATTCCTAACATTTAAAGCATTTGATAGCTCAAATATGGAAGAAACATTCATTAATCAAAGTTCAAATTGAAACTAATAAAGCTTCATGTGTGCACCTGAAATATTTCAGCAATGCTCTTCTGTTTACTACCTAGTCCTAGTCCTGGCAAACCAATCAGCCCATCACCACCCCACTCTACTGAACCCTGCAATTTGTCTGATTCATTCTCGTTCTCTGCTTTTTTCGAGTTAAACCCTGGAGGCATGGCAAAGAGTGACCTCCCGCTACTACTCCCATTATCATTCTTGTTCACCTTCCTCCTATCCCCAATTGCAGAACTCCCTCCTTGCATCCTTTGTGCAAACCTCCAATCCTCCTTAGACAAAAGTGGTGGAGGCAACCTAGGGTTAAGATTAACATTCGCGTAATAGTACGATAAGTAAGCAGGATCAGACCTAAGCTCCTCTTCAGACATGAACCCATTATTGTTAAACAACCCACCTACTGCACTTAAAGAACCCTCAATAGTAGGTGGAGCTGACCCACTTCTATACAAATTCAGCTCCTTTTCATGATCATCAGCTTCTTGTCGCCTCTGTTCACGAAGTAACATTCCCATCTCTTTCTCAAACTCATCTCCAAACGAATTCTCATTGTTTCCAAGCATTGGACTTGGACCAAATTCAGATAGCATCTTTCACAAAAACTTAAACACTTAATAGTACTCCACTCATCACCACAACAAAATATAATTAATACCCACAAACCCTAACAACCGAAGAAAGCTAAAAAGATCAAAACTTTATGATACAAACACCAAAACACAAAAACCCCACATGCCAAAACCTGAAAATCAAGATTTAGTTCAAGAAAAATCCAATCTTTGATCACATAACTCCATGAAAGCTATCTATAAACATTGAGATTGTGAAAGCGGTGTTAAAGGGGTTTGGGGGATTTTATTGAATATGTTGTGGGAGAGAGAGAAAAGGGAGAAAGTGAAGAAAAATTCAATCTTTGCGGCGAATTGTAGTTATAAGGTAGTTTTAGGGTTTTGTTTTTCTACAGCTACAGAAGATTAATTTTCTCTTTTTTTTTTAACTACTACATGAAAATGGGAGTATATATAAAAAAAATTAATTCGCAGTTAACAAATTAAATTAAATTAAATTAGCTTTCCTTAATTAAAGGGACTTAATTGACCAAGTGAAAAAAAAAGGAAAAATACTTGTTGAGAGTGCAGGACAATGATGTTTGTCTACCTTGTGTTCTTGTAGAGAATCCGGAGATGACACGTTTACACTGTAGATTCGGAAAAACTCCCATCTGTTCACCTTGTTAAATTTTTAACCAAACAGTGCCTTAACCAGTTAAAATCTAACAAATGGCTTCTTGTGGTAAGTTAATATTTCAGTAAAAAAAATTAGTCTTTATTTCCTAATTTAGAAAAAAAAACTGGGTTTTTTTGGCTTTAATTACTGGCAGATGGTTATTTTTCACTTTCTAGTTTTCTTTCTGGCAAGTGTAGCTGATGTGTAAATGTCAATTTCAGGTTTTTCCTCTTTTAAATTAAATATACAAAGGAGTTCAGATTTGCCTATGTAATTTCAAATTGTTCAATTCTATACAATTATATAATCAATCACTTTATTCACACATTTAATATTTGTAATATTTGTCGTTATTATGAAGCGAGTTATCACATGAATTGAATAGATTTAATGTGTCAAAGTACTTTCAGAATAAAGTTTCGAAACTATTTCTTTACTTTTGATAATGATTTAACGTTATTCTTGATTATTTCTTTAGATTACAGTACAGTTAAGGGGTTAAGGGAATGTAATTATCTTTTTTCTTAGTTGCGAGGTATGATTGAATCCAAGGTATATTAAAAAATAAAATTTGCTCAATTTTAGATAGTACATGATCAAATTTGAAAAAAAAAAATCTAAAATACAATACTAACAAAGCACTTAACAGGCTTTCCTCTTTTAAATATACAAAGAAGTTCAAATTTGCCTATGTAATTTCAAATTGTGCAATTTTATAGTATTATATAGTCAATCGTTTTATTCACACACTTAACATTTGTAATATTCATCGTTATTATTGAGCCAGTTATCACGTGAAATGAATAGATTTAAAGTGTCAAAGTACTTTCAGAATAAAGTTCTGAAACTATTTCTTTACTTTTGATAATGATTTAATGTTGTTCTTGATTATTTTTTTTAGATTACAGTACAGTTAAGGAGTTAAGGGTAAAATATAATTATCTTTTTCCTTAGTTGTGAGGTATGATTAGACTCAAGGTATATTAAAAAATGAAATCTGCTCAATTTTAAATAGTACATGATCAAATTTGAAAAAAAATAATCTAAAATACAATACTAACAAAGCACTCAACAGGTTTTCCTCTTTTAAATATACAAAGAAGTTCAGATTTGCCTATGTAATTTCAAATTATTCAATTCAATAGTATTATATAATCGCTTTATTCATGCACTTAACATTTGTAAATATTTGTCGTTATTATTGAATAGATTTAACGTGAACTAAATAGATTTAACGTGTCAAAGTACTTTCAGAATAAAGTTTTGAAACTATTCCTTTGCTTTTGATAATGATTTAAAGTTGTTCTTGATAAATTTTTAGGTTGCAATACAATTAAGGAGCTAAGGGTAAAATGAGATTATTATTTTCCTTATATGCGAGGTATGATTAAATCCAAGATATATTAAAAATGAAATTTGCTCAATTTTAGATAGTACATGATCAATTTTGACAAATAAAAATTCCAAAATACAATACGTTAATGCATAAAGTAAAATTCGAGTAAACTACAAATTCATTGGTATAATATTTTAATCCTCATAAACAAAATGAGAAAGTTAGGACATGAGAAAGAATCTATGGTAGAAGTCAATTTTTACATAAAAAAAATTTGTTATTATTCTAGTTATTTATTAGTATTGACTTGACATACACATTAAGAAACAATAATAATAGGATTAATTTTATTAAATTACCTTTTGAATACAAAAAAAATATAATGTCTTGAAAATTTAATAGAAAAATGATTATAATTAAGATAGGACTAAATTAGAAACTAATTGTAAAATATTTCTTAATTTCATAAAATGGACAAGTATTATTAGACATCTATTTTTAATATAATAGACAAATAAAAATACGTAGAAGGAGTAATTCATTATTGTTCCATGTTAGAAGTTAATACTACTTAAAAAACCAAAAAAGGACCCCCAACCCCCCCCCCCACCACACCCCCACAACAACAACACACACTACAATACATTTTCACCACCCACAAAAACAACTACCCCCCACACCCACCCCCCACCCAACAAAAAAGGAGATGACTAAATAGTTGTTGCAACCTCCAAGAGAGGTACTCCCTCCGACCTCTATTACTTGCTTTTCTTTTACACATCTTTTAAAAAATCATAAAAGAAAAATATCACTTTACTTATTTTCATCCTAAAATCAATATCGCTTTAATAAAAAATATTTACATTAATGAATCAATAAATATAATTAGTAGTTTGCAAAATTATCTCTATTTAATAAATATTTCTTGTGAATCAAACACTATTAGAAAGATGGAGTTTACAGATATTATTAAAAGGATATACATCTTTATTTGTTCATGTTTAACTTGCCATGCCATACCCCTTAAGAAATACTAGATAAAATGATAATTTTGCTATATCACCTCCATATATTATAAACATTCTAAATATTGAGAAGTGAATATTATCTAATAGTAAGGACAAAAGAAGACTCTAAAAAAGGACGAACTATTCTTAATTTTTCAAGTTGGATAAGTATTAGCGGCCAACAATAAAAAATGGATGAAGGGAATAACTTAAAATAAATATTTTTAGTAATTTTGAGGACTAATATGGACAAAGAAAATAGTTTCAAAAGGATAAAATGTTTTTCTTTTTTTCATGTTCGTCATGTCACCTATAGCATGAAGGCCTGCAACTATTTTTATATACATAAAATATGACTATATTTATTATAAACTAATTAGTTTATTATATTTATTTAATATTAGTCTAATTACATATCTATTTCCCGAATCAGATCAACTGGTCTTAACTCTAGTCGAGTAGTCATCCTCCTTCCCAATCCGGCCCAATTTATTAAAAGACACATGCTTTAAGTAATTTAAACATCTTTCATTGGACTTCCTCATCATGTATGGATTCATATCTTCTTAATCTAGTATATTTATATAAGTTTTTCCGTAAAAGATTTAGGTGGTAATGTAACGTAAGAATGTATGGGCCACGGGGGTGAAAAATTGGGCCTGATTAGGAAGGAGGATGAATACTCTGCCAAATTTAAGACCAACGGGTCCAATTTTGAGGAATAGATATGTAATTGCGCTAATTTTAAATAGATATAATAAATTAATTAATTTATAATAAATAAAGTTATATTTTATTTATATAAAAGTAACTCAAAATTATAGAAAATATACTTGGCTATACAATATAGTTTGTTAAAAGTCATACAAAGTATGTACTATAATTATCCCCTAATTTTTCACCCTTTAGGCTCTTACATTCTTATGTTGCTATCAAAATTTCTCATTATAATCCCTCCTTACGTGATGATTTAACATTTTAAATGTTGTTGATTTTAAATAATGATATATATATATATTCTATTATATAGAAGAGCCAAACCAAGGACGACCAAGAGTATTATTATAATTTTACAGTTGGATATTTTGTACACTTTTTATAAAAGATATTAATTAGAGCAATCACATAAGGACAAAATTATAATTATGACATATTAGTTATTTTTCCACCAATAGCCACTAAACATGTGTAATACACATGGACCCATTCTTTTATATCATTTCAATCTTATTGTTTATTATAAATTTATTTAATTATTATTAACTTCATTCATGTACTGTAGACCCCAATTGTTAGTCAATTTTTACTTTATTTTTATCAACCCTATTTTTAGCCTTCACTGTTTACAATTAAGTTAGCTTTTTTCATACAATTTTTAGAATATTTTTAATTATGAAAATCATCTTTCTAATAATTGTATAACTCAAATGTTTAATTTTATTTTTTTAATAAACATAATAATATAATATATTACTTCTGTCTTTCTAAAATATTAGTTTTAATTTTTTTTATTTTTGAAAAGACAAATAATATGTACTTTGATCAATACTATTGACTTTAGAGAATCAACCTCGAAAACTTGACAAGTATTTAAGAATAAAGGGTGTATAATAATTCTATTCAAATATAATAAGACCATAATATTGGACCCTTACCGAGACTTTTCATATATATATATATATATATTCTCATTCTCATATATATAGAATAATAATCAAATTCCCACTATTGGGCTTTATTAATGTCAAATGGGCAGATTTGACCAAATTTGGGTGGATCAAATGAATGGAGCTAATAAATTACTTGGTCCGATTATATGAGATGGGCTAACAAGCAAATCACAATCTACTTTGTCTGATTCTTATTAATTTTTTTTTAAATTTGTTCTTTTATAAAATTTTCAAGTACTTAATAAAATTATTCTTTTTTTAATATAACTATATACGATATAAATATTTTAATAAAAATTTTCACCGGTTAATTAGATTATATATCAGCCCCTTTTTAAATAGATTAAAATGTATTGGACTAAAATAAAACGAACTACTAAATGGCCAGGTGGATCACACTCTTAGATGGATTGAACAAGAATCATAATTTCATTGGCTCTTTATGGCTTATGCCACTCATACGTGACAACTAGAAATGACAGTTTGATGCTATAAAACTCTCACTATACGCAAGATTAAAAAAAAATTAAATTTTAAAAATTTATTATAATCAGTCTTACCTTACATTTGTACGAGGTCCTCATAATGCGCAAACTCTAATCAACCAAATTAGAATGAGTCATATGCTTAGAACACATGACTCATTCTAATTCACCACGCTTCTAAAATATTGTAAATAATATACGTGCCATCATTAAGTAGAAACCTCACTTGAAATTTAAATAACTTCCTTTTATGGAAATACTTGCCCCATAAAAATACGTAGTTTTAGTTGGATTGACCTTTTGTTTACTCAAATGTAAATCTTCATTATTATAAAACCACCATGGCCCCGCCTCTATCTACCCTTGATAACATATTATGATTTAAAAAAAAAAAAATAACGAGTCATTACCTATTAGGTTTAATTTATTGAAGGAAATAATTTTCTTATAAAAATTTTGTGAAATTAGAGGACTTGACTCTTCGTTCTTTTCATCTTATTAATTATATGATTTTTGTTTTTAAAATTTATTTAATTTCATATAATATATTTCATTATTTGTATGAAATTTATTTGAAGTTATATTATCGGAGAAAAGGCAGGTTTCACACTAGGCAAAGCTATGTAACATTACCTTCATGCTTTTCTCCAATAAACTCAAGTTGTATTAGTGCAGGAAATCACCACAAAGCAATTTGTAACAATGCCCAATAAGCACCTCCAAGCCAATTTTTCTGCGATTTACGAATTAGGGTTTAACTCAATATAGTATATGTTTTGTTTCAATTTTATTAATTAAATAATTTTAATTAAAAAAAAAGAACCACATCTAAAAGTTTATAAACGTTAAACAATAATATAATATTTTGTCTGTCCTAAGAATTGTATTTGTACAATTTTTAAAAATAAATATGAAGTTAAATGATGGTCTAAAAAGGTATGTGTGTTTCAGAAAAAGGTCATCGATATTTTGGACACACAAATATGTAAGACTTTCTTTTGAGCGCAAGTTTGAGAAGTAAAATATATAAATTTCACATAAACTGAGAGGATGGGGAAAGGGTGTGTAACAATCTATCGTGTGAGCTTACGCCCAAAGCGAACAATATCACTAGCAAGTTGGACCGTACAGGGATGGGGGTAATAATTTGGTTTTCTCATATTCCAGTTTAAGTTGCTTTATTAGAAAGAAAAAAACAATACAGTAAGCAACTAGTGTGTTGGTTACAGTAAGTGATGTTACTAGCAGTTTGTACCCTACAAGGTACGTAGTTGGTGTAACTAAAAAATACAATTAGCTATTGTATTTAATTAACCATTTTAAATCCTAATTAAGAATAACTAACTACACCAAAAAGGAAATTGAACACCCACTTGAATACATTGTTAACACTACTAATCATGGGGTTCTCCTTATTAAATTTTCCTTACTAAAAAGAAAAATAGTACTAATTAAGTAGTGTGCTGAACACAGTAGAAATTTAACGAAACGACCTAATGTATTATCATTCTTTTCTTGCTTGGAAGAAATTAAGTTGTGGGTCAAATGTCACACTTTCTTATTTTGGGACAATTTTCTAATTAAGGTACAGTCCCACATGAAAATGATGAATTAGCATGAAGATGAATATGACATATGGAGAGAAAAGATAATCTTGGTATGATTAAAAGTTGAATTTCGAATTTATCTAAATTATGCAAAATTGCTAGAACACACTCCAAGATTACACATAAGAATTAAGTACTTTAATTGACTTTGTCAACATAATTAAGTAGAAATTTTACACAATCAAGTTATCTAAACGATATTGTAGGTAACGGTCCATAAATAAATGAGATTACTTACATGCTATAACATGTTAAATTACAATGTCAATATAAAAATTAATTGCATTTTGAGCGTATACAACTAATATATTTGAAATTTCAACATACCAAACTTTCTGGTTGGAGATTGCATGGTAAGTTGCACATACTCTTCACTTTTAATTCTACATCCATGTTAAATTCTCCAAAAATATATTACGTTTGAAAAATCTAACATGCGCCCGCTCACACTTTTGATGAGTCCGAGCTACATAGATAGCAAGTGTATTTCTTGGTAAGTATTTATATTGTTATGAGTAGATAAGGTTTTACTCAATAAAATAGACTTTAGGTACACTCTTACCAATTGGTGAGATCTCTCTTTCCTAGTGTCTTTTTATTTCTTGGCAATTTAATTAAATACACATAATTTAGTGGCCAATTATTAATTAAACAATATGTAAACATATCAATATAAATAGACCCCTCCAGAATCATTCCACGCAAAGTAACCAATTAAACTTCACAGTGTCTTTCTCTTATTTCCCAAACAAATAAAAGAAGGAATTAACAATATGAGTTTAAGACCAGCACTTTTATGTGCTATTTTTTTCATTTGTAGCATTATGCTATTTCCAGAGTTTGTCACTGCTGGCATTACAAGGCATTACAAGTTCGACGTAGGTTTATTTGTCTTACGTTATTCATGTTACGCGTTCATTAACAATTATCGATTTTATTCACGTGAATTGTTTTTGATTAATTTTGGCAGATAAGATTGAAAAATGTGACAAGGTTATGCAAAACAAAGACCATTGTCACTGTGAATGGGAAATATCCAGGGCCAAGAGTTGTTGCTAGAGAAGGTGATCGTCTAGTGGTTAAGGTTGTTAATCATGTCTCCAACAATGTTAGCCTCCATTGGTATGAATTCTTAATCTTATCAATTTTAATTATAAGTACACTATGCACTACGATCAGAGAGATGAATATAGAATTTAGAATCAATGCGTTCACATTGATGGTTAAGATTAAGTGCTAATTACTAACATGCCAAAAAAAAGTACATCTATGGGTTTATATATAGGGCAAATTGTGATGCACGTGAACCCATGCTCTTTACATTAAATTATATAGTTTATGTACATATTTATGAGTAGAATTGATCTAATCTTATCTGACGTGCTCCGAAATGACTAAATGATGCACCAAACTATGCTATCCAAAGAAACAGGGAACAATATCCCGTTTAATACTCTTTTTTTTTTTGTCTCTCTCTCTTAATAGTACACTAATTATAGAAATCCTAAATCCATCTTACTATGACATCCCAGTCACCAAACCTCACCATCAGCAGAATGTTAGCACTAACTAAAATAGATCATAGTTCGAGTGGGATACAATATATGAGTAGTACTTTAGTTGAACTCATAGAACTTCATCTTGTTACTATTGCCAGTTTAATTTATATTTTTGTTTATATAGTTGAATAAGAAATTTAATTTATTGCTTATCTATTATGGTTAATTTAATTAGTTATTTCAACACAACAGGCATGGTATTAGACAACTACAAAGTGGATGGGCAGATGGACCATCATATGTGACCCAATGTCCAATACAAACAGGGCAAAGTTATGTCTACAACTTCACAATTACTGGCCAAAGAGGAACTTTATGGTGGCATGCTCATATTTCATGGATGAGGGCTACACTTTATGGACCTCTTATCATTTATCCCCAACATAATTCTTCTTATCCATTTGCTAAACCCCACAAAGAAGTCCCCATCATGTTTGGTAATATCAAATTTATTAATAATTAATATTTTACTTTTAATTATGATCATACTAATTAATTAATTAATATGCATGCAGGTGAATGGTGGAATGCTAATACTGAGGCTGTGATTAATCAATCACTTGTAACTGGAGCTGGACCTAATGTATCTGATTCATACACTATTAATGGTCTTCCTGGACCATTATACAATTGTTCTGCAAAGGGTACACTTATGGTTTTGTGTTCTTTTATGCTGTCAGTGCATAGATCGACTAATTGAGAACTTGTTTTCTGATGTTGCATTTTGCAGATACTTTTAAGCTGAAGGTAAAACCAGGGAAGACATATATGCTTCGTATAATCAATGCTGCACTCAATGACGACCTTTTTTTCAGAATAGCTAATCATACAATGACAGTCGTTGAAGCAGATGCATCTTATGTCAAGCCATTTGAAACAGACACAATTTTAATTACTCCTGGACAAACCACAAATGCCCTCCTTAAAACACATCCTAATCCACAACAAACCACTTTTGTTATGGCAGCTAGACCTTATTTCACTGGCCAAGGCACATTTGATAATTCCACAATTGCTGGATTTCTTGTGTATGATCATCATCAAAATTTATCACCACCATCATCTAACAATATTTCAATTCCAACACTTCCACCAATTAATTCCACTTCATTTGTATCGAATTTTTCTAACAAATTTCGCGCATTAGCTAGTGAGAAATTCCCAGTTAATGTTCCGCGAAACGTCGATAAACATTTTTTCTTTACCGTAGGGCTAGGTAGCAACCCGTGCCCAAAAAACCAAACATGTCAAGGTCCTAATAATTCCTCAAAATTTGCTGCTTCTGTTAATAATGTCTCTATGATTCTACCAACAACAGCAATGCTCCAATCCTATTTTTTCAAAAAATCAAATGGAGTATACACTAGTGATTTTCCAAGTTTTCCTTTAATTCCTTTTAATTACACTGGCACCCCTCCAAATAACACAAATGTCTCTAATGGCACAAAAGTTGTGGTGCTTCCATTTAATACTTCAGTGGAATTGGTAATGCAAGGCACTAGTATTCTTGGTGCTGAAAGTCATCCTCTTCATCTTCATGGATATAATTTCTATGTTGTTGGACAAGGTTCCGGTAATTTCGACCCGAAAAAAGATCCTGCTAATTACAATCTTGTTGATCCTGTTGAAAGGAACACCATTGGAGTTCCATCTGCTGGTTGGGTTGCCATTCGTTTTCTAGCTGACAATCCAGGTGAGTTATTTTTTCCTACAGTAACATTGACGTTGTAAAAATATTTAAACGATCATATAACTGGTAACATGTGTATATAACTTAAATTCTTGAAAGGACGAAAGGTTTACCATATAAATTCCCTATTTATTTTGACTTTTATAAATCTACAATGATCGTATAGACCAGAAGAAAATTAAAGTGATAGTTTTACAAAAATGGGATTACGAATTACCGAAAAATAAGATAGATTATCTGTTACAGTAAATTAAATTCATCAACAACATACCCCAGTGCCTCAAAAGGCTCCCACTCATTGCAGGGTGAGGGGAGGTCGGATGTACGCAGCCTAACCCCTATGTTTAAAAACATAAAACGGCTGTTTCCAGATGACCCATGAGGAGCGTCGAAAGTTGTATTGACTAACTGCCTACTTCACAAATGAAAGAAGCGCAGACAGTTTAAAGAGTCATTTTGCTTTATTCCATCATACTCCAAAGCTAAAAAATAGTAAATCTTTGGCTCCATCCGAGATTGATGGAGACGTTACAGTAAATTAAGTTGTAAATGTTAATTCACGTTGTCGGTGTACATAAATTAGACAGATAAGACGAACTTGTGGTAAGGTCTCTAGGAGATAGTGATAAAGTCTACATACATTAATTTTACCCTTCTCATACCCTACTTGTCGGATTCCACTAGGTATATTGTCGTTGTTTATAGACTAACTTGGTTATTTTTGGGTGATATGAACAGGAGTTTGGTTGATGCATTGTCACTTTGATGTGCATTTGAGTTGGGGATTGAGAATGGCTTGGATAGTATTAGATGGAAAACTTCCTAACCAAAAATTGCTCCCACCTCCAGCTGATCTTCCAAAGTGTTAACAAATTCGTCAGTTCTGATTCTTCTTTCAATATGTTAATTATTCAAATTGTATTTTGACTTTTGCAGTTGTGTGTTTTGTTTTTCTTTTGCTTGGGAATGAGAATGGAATACAAGAGTGGTTGAGGGAGATTTTGTTTGCGTAGAACTTTTGCCTCATGAATCAATAAAAGCATTTTTTATTATCTCCTGGTTTGTTCAGCAGAATTAATGATGTGGAATTTTATTTGCATATCCAATGATATCAATAACTCCACATTATATTATTATATGGTAAATTAGTCTTGTGTATTTGCTTTAAACAAAAAGTCTCGATAATAAGTCATGTCAATTATATTGATCATCATTGTGTATTTGCTTTAAAGAAAGGCCAATCAAGTATTTTTCCTGTCCCGCAGTTACGTTTCGTTCCGATAGATTTTGATTTATGTTCATTATGGCTATTTTTTGTAAGGTTTTTTTTCCTACTATTTTTTTCGCCTTCATTTTTTATGACACTCTTTATTTTTTAATTGATTTAAAAAGAATGACGTATCAAATAACCCATTTCATCTTTGAATTAAACATAATTAACGTGGAATTTATTTAATTACTGCTATGGTTATTGACAATTTGGGATAAAAAGGACAACGATACACCAAAAGATTTTACTGACGATATGGTTTTCCATCAAGGGTGTTCGTTGTAGGGCTTAAATTTGACGACAGAAGTTGGTCAATTTAATAAAAACTTTATTCTAACAACACTACATGTATAGTATATCTCATGGACCACCAATTGACGTTGATAGATTTCCTTTTCATACAATGTTCGGTTGAAGACTATCTATTCCTTTATCGTGAATTGTAAATTGTAATTATTATCCTACTAAAGTACCAAACCAAACGCTCATTAAAGACGCTATCTGCAAGAAATTCGTTGGCTTCGTAGAATTATAATATTGAAAATACAATTAGATAATAAAAATTTGTTATCTTTAATAGTTTAAATTTTTAGATGAGATAATCACACATTTTAATATGGTATTACAGTAAACTGAGGTCCTGAGATCGAATTTTACCATCAATCATATAAAAAATTTCCACGTGCCTGACTCATGAAAAAAAGTAGCTCGCAAATGAGAGAATGTGTTGAGAATACCTTAGTAACTATCAATCTAATAGATCAAATATATATATATTTTAGATCAAATATTGATATTATCCATATTTTTACTTAAAAAAATCCAAATGAATAATATAGATATTATACTATCAAATATACTCATTTGTCTCTGTTATTTTTCATGAATTCTTTCAAAAAGTCTAAATTTATCTTTTTTTTTAGTTTGTGGCCTCATCTAACCATGAATAATATAAATATCCATATTATCGATAAGTTCACTCATTTCTTAACGTATTAAATATGAATGAATTAGATATTTTATTTATTTTTATTTTATCTATTTTTAATCTGTTTATATTCAATTCGACCCTTACAGTAAGAGTTTTTGCCACTCATGAAGCAGGACTTTGTACTCATTGGAGTAGCTTAGGTATGTGTTCAGAAAGATAGAAAAAATATTTACTCATGATGTTTACACTAAATTAACATACGTAAAATATGTATCGATCGATCGTTATTTATGGATACTTAACTTGATGTTGCAGTGTAGCTGATGAACATTCATGCTTAGAAAGGAGGGGTGTATTCCTCTCTTCGATATTTTTGTGTCAAGAGGAAAGGGGTAATTTTATGGATATATGGATACTTCTAGACTTTTATTATGATCATGTGACATATGTTTTCAACATTTACTGATCCCCATGACTTCTTTTCTGTATGTAGACAAATGATGACCATTTCTCTATGTTTGTTTGATTGTTCCAATTACATAAAAAAGAATCTTTCTCAGAGACTAAGAGTAGCAGAAAATACAGCTTTCCCAGACAATACCATGTGACTTGGTTTTAACGGTATACATCTATGCTAAAATCCATACAATTTTGATACTTAATAATTTGAACATTAATTTTTGTTTCATATTTGGTTTGAAATATTGTTAATTTTTAAATTATTTTATTTTCACATAAAAGATGGAAGGAAATAGTTTCATGAAATATTCTTATTTATATAATCTCGCGTATGAAATGACTTTGTATTTTCAATTTCCCGGAATTGTTATATTTTTACTATTTATATATTGCAGTTTCACCCTGCTCCTACATTATTACTGAGGCATAGATCTAGGTATCAACTTACACGTTTGGTGTGAGACATAAAATATAAAAATTTTATAATAAAATGTATAATTATTTCATTCATGTGTTGATTGGAGGTGTTAGATAAATTTTGGATTAGCTATCCCACCATTTTTGTGTTAGCGATGGGATAATTTATACCATGTATATAATGAAATAACTTATCCCAAGTTAATTTTCATGGGGTTAATTATCCCAAGATAACATGTTTCTAATCAAACGACCCCTTAATTTATTGTTTTGAAATTAGACTGACATATATAGCAATATATATATCGGTGCACAAATCATTTTGCAGTCATATAAAATACAGTCTAATATAATATAAATCACTTACATAATTTGACCATGACTGATTGATTTTACAGCTTGAATATGTATATATGTAATAAAATACATTAAAAGGTATACTTATAGTAAGACCAAGCTCATTCTGAATTCATTGACTTTAAATCTTGAATTCATTTGAGATACAAAAACAAAGTACTATTACTGTGATTTGTTCTTTACTATAGTATGGCAGAGAAAATAACTTTATGTTTTCTCACACATAAATGGTAATTAGGAGATCCTACTTGTGGGAAATAATTAACTCTGCCAATAATATCTCAATTAATTTCAAGAATCTCCATGCTTTTTCCATCGAACAAGCATACCAATGCACCTCTTTACAATATACAATTTTGATTTCTGTTCCTTAGCCAAATTACTGCATTTGCTTCTGAAATTGGCACACTTTTGTGATGCACTTTTTGTAAGTCGACATTTTGAACTACTCTTTTGTGAAGAACTCCTTGAAAGGGATGATTTATATGGATTCTTTTGTGAAAAACTTCTTGGAAGAGAAGGAGAGTTGGGGCTTTTTTGTGAAAGACTCCTAAATAAAGATGATGACTTTGAGGATGAATATGAATGACAACATGGATCATCTTTTGACAATTTCCTTTTATCATCCATGTAATACTCCATTTTACGAACTATGAACAGTTGATTCTCAAGAATGCTAAACTCGATCGATCGTAAAGATAATGTATGGATAAAAAGAGAAAATGGAAAATTGGTTCATAACAAATGGTGTTGGAAGTGTTTGTATCTATTTATAGCAATTTGGGGCAAAAGGCGGGGGGGGGGGGACTTTATAACAAAATAATTTGAATAGGTTTTTGAATTTTTGACAAGTGTTTTTTTAATAAAATGTGGTAGTATTGCACGTTAATGCTTTAAGTATAATGTCTGGTATTCTTCCTAGCTAAAAAATTTTTTATTCTTGTTTTGCTGTTGTGGCGCAATGTGATTGGTTCTTCTTGAATCAGTGTCGGGCCATCTTTTATGACGTTAGTTTTCGGCAAAAGTGTCATTAATAAATGAATTAACTTCTATATAATTCGTTTAATATTTGTTTGGATCAAATGGACGAATGAATTTGTGTTTATTGATAAAAGTAAGTTGTAAATTCGATACATTTAATTTATAATTAATTTTTCAAATATGAATAAATTAGACGATTCAAATTTTTATGGACTGAATTTGACAATTCGAATTTCTGGTTCTTAGAATCTTCTTTTGGAGATCATCATCCTTTATGGAGATGCGATCGACTTGTGTATGGTGCTCCATTCGACACACTTACATCTATCCCATATTGTGTTTACATTATTTAATTTATTTCTTTTGAAAAGGTAAAGGAGAGATAAAATCAAGATTTAAAGCATATGCATTTCCAAAATTTTCCTTTTTTTAAGTATTAAATTTTAAATTATTGATTTAAATAAATTAAATGAATTTTTAAAAGAATTTTTTTGAAGAAGCAATAAAATTATTTCCATATGAATTACGTTTTAAAAGATCACGAATATGAAGCATAGAGATAATCAATAACTCTTACATAAAGATAAATGGTCAATATCATATCTTTAGAAATATTGTCCTTTTATGTCATTTTACAAACATCATTTAATAATAAACAATACTCTTTCTGTTTCAAATTAATTGAATTTTTGAAAATTTGGTCAATGTTTAAGAATAGTTGAACTGTTTAAAGTTGAAGATGAATGTTTAAAACTTTTTTCATATTTGTCCTTTTATTTATTGAAATTTTATATTTTTTAAGAGATAAATTACACTACATATTTATGATTTCACAAATAATAAATAAAATATATTTAAATTTTATCTTTGAGTATTTTTTTTTTATATATGTATATTATTTAATTAAAATGAAACGAAAAAAATATAAATTTAAATCGGACTTACTAAATTCAATCGAATTGGCTTGCTCCACCCTGGGGCAAGGGCACACGCATCCTCATGAGGAAGTGTTTGATGGCAGATGGGAAATGTGACAAGAATTTTAATATAATTTTGATAGTATATATTATCCTACAAAATATAATGGTGTTGAAATTCGAAACCCATATCATAAAAATGGTCGGTAGGGTTATTAATAAATTGAAAGATTTTTTAGTCTTTTTTTCAGTTATATGATGGACAATTGGTCAATTACTGTGGTGATTTCTGTGTTCTGCGAGATGCTTTTTCTTATTTTTTTTTCTTGTCAGACTGTCAAAAACTCCCTGCTAGATTTCAGTATACCATTTAAAGTGGAGTATCCAATGTTTAAATATAAATATACTAACATATTAATTTCTCTTCGAAATTTGCAGTAAGAATTTTTCAAAAAGTCAAGGACCTTTTACTTTGCAGCTCATTTTTGTACAAAAATAAATTTATATTTTTGTGTCATAATCTTTCAAAAGTTATATTGGAACATGATTTTTATTTTATTAATGGCTAAAAGGTAAAATTTAAAAAAATTAATACAATAATAATAACATATTCATTGAAATTCTATAAG
>JAPFFP010000094.1:22197545-22216031 GCA_026153255.1 Solanum medicagineum | reverse complement strand
ATTTTATTAATGGCTAAAAGGTAAAATTTAAAAAAATTAATACAATAATAATAACATATTCATTGAAATTCTATAAGTGAGGTTTGGAGAGGGTAAAATATATCTCGATCTTATCACTATCTCACAGAAGTAGAGAGGTTGTTTCCTGCGGAACCCTCATTTTAAAAATCCATAAGCAGAATAAATTAGATACGGAATAAAGGAGAAAATGAAAAGAAAAAGAGAAGAAGAAAGAACGACTAATAACGAAAAATACGTGATAATATGTAAATACGATAAATTTAATATATATAAGACGAGTAATGACAATATTAATCCTACTAGCCTCTTATTCGCGACCTTAGCTCTTTTTTTATCTAAGATCAACTAATATTAAAAATTAAAAATCATCTTGTTTATAGAGCAAAACATACAATATTATGCATTTTGTACATATTTTCTAATACTATCACTATATAGAACTTAAGCATAGTTACTTTCAACCAGTACATATAGCACTAAAGTAGTAATTTCATGGATCAAAGTTTATACAAGTATAAAGAAACGATCACTTTGTATTTTATTCTTGATATTTAAACTCTAATCACACGTCGCAAAATAAATAAATTTGTCTAGAAATTTCTAAATAACCAACTTAAAAACTTCTTTTAATCCAATTAAAACAAGGATAACATGTACGGTATAGTTCCATAAGTAAGATTATGAAAAGAGTAGGATGTACGGAGATCACGAAGGTCTCTGTTTTCAACTCAATTGAATAGTAAAATGAAGAATTAAATGTGATTGGATCCATTCTCCCATATGTGCACGACTGGTTCTGATCACTGGCAATTATATTGTTGATGGACTTTGGTAAAAGTACTTTCAGTAAGTGCTGCAATATTTGACTTTAATTTGATTTGCTTTTATCTACAATGGGCAGGGTATGGGCTTCACATCTGTTATAGTATATATTGATAACTACGTTTCATTTCATGTAAAGAAGCAATTTTTATCTATGTGAACTATACAGTTTTATTGGAACTAGATTGAACTAAATGATACTACATACATTGAATATACAAAACTATATAGTAAGGATTTCAAATTTCACTTGGCTAATATTTTGTACTGAATATGAAATTACAAGAAGAGCGGAAAAGGACTGGGACAACATGCTGTGTTTGTGTCCGTTGTACTCATATAGGCAGTGGCAGAGGAAGCTTTATTGTATCGGGATTTATCTGAACTCAGTACTTTTGATATGATGTATAATTAAATTTGTGCGTTAAATTGCAATTTTAAATATCTAATGATAGGTTCAAGACTAAGCTAAGAGTCTTAAAAATCAAAATCATAAAGCTAAAATTCTCAGAGAGGATACATCCTTTAGTGTGAAATGAAGATGTGAATGAGATGAAATGCATGGCTGCTTCTGAATTGATCATTCCCATGAATGCTTGGACTGCCAAATATATATGAATCCAATGCTGATTCCCTAATAATTTATAAGGTTTCAACTGTCCTCTCTTCTGTGTAGTAGACTTTTAGATATTATAGAATTTTTTTTGTTTGAATATTAATTCATATTCGTGTCATGTAGAGTTTATTTAACAAAGAAAAAAAAATCCTATCAATTTTTTTTTAGAGTATGAATTTGAATTCTCTAATTAAGGATAAAGAGATTGATCATCGCACTATATTCCGTATGGTCACTTCGAAATATTGCGCACAATTTATTGTACGAACATAATAACCCAGAGCTTTTGTTTTTGGTTTTATGGAAGCTCTAAAATAGACAAAATGATCAGAGGCTATTTAAAATTGAATAGAACTGTTTCAGTAGTCATTTTCCAACTGAATTTTTGAGCTTTTTTCAAATATTTATTTCTAATTACCTAACAAATGATAAATAATAATTATATAAAATATATTTTTTGTGCTGTCACTAATAGACTTTATTTCTGAAATCTTATCTATAAGGTAATATTACCAACGATTTTTTTTTCCCTAGTAGCACTCCAAAATGACGCAAGAGGTGACAAATATGAACTTTAAGACTTTCTCCGTCCCATAATAATAGCAACAATAATGATAATATTTATTTTCAGCACGAGGAAATATTGCATCATGAATAATTTACTCTTATCATTGATTAGGTTAGAGTATATATTTTCTATTACCTTATTAATGTTAACAAGGCAATCAAGTGATGAAAAATGAGAATGGTCAAAGAAAATAGAAAATTTGGTCAAACTTGAAAATCTAAATTGATCAAAGTTTTGGCAGAATCACATGGTCTGTACGATAGGTAAATTATAAAAAGATAAAATCGATACACTGCATCTTCTACCCATTACTAATTTTTTTTCCCCTTCTAAACACCAATGGATCATTTCTAAGGTATAAAATTGTGAGAAGGCATGTGATTTTTGGAATAATTGCGTCTGAAGGGCCACATGATACTTTGAAAAAGAAATTGCTAATGCACTTCTTTCTTGACAAAAGTATATTAAATAATATAACTTCATTGGTTACTTCTAAAATTTATTTATTTATCTTTAAAAAAAGAAAATGATTCGATATGATATAGAGTAAGAAATTTTGAGTTTTGACTTGTTATTCCTTCCGCACATTATGAAAGAAATAAGTTTTAAGAGGTTAATTACCACTAGAATTTTTCACTCTGTCGGATCAATCACATTTGAGACCTAAGAAAGGAGAATTAGCAGCATCTCCTAAGAAAAAGTACATAAAATAAATTTAATCATTATCTATTATTTAAACTATTAATCTTTCTATCTCCTTATTTTTTTTATTTCACGTGCTGACATCAGCATAAATATCTTAAAATATACTTTCGTGATATATATACATAACAATATCATATAGAATGAGCTCAACCTTTGTGATACTCTAATGATATATTAATTAAATATAATTTATTTTAAAAAACAAATAAAAAAGTTATTACTCTAAATTAATATAAAATATATTCGTTATATATTCCATCGGTATATATATACCATGTCGACATATAGTATTGAGCTTAATCATCTATGATATCCTATTAATATATGTATATTGGTATATGATCAATACGCGAATTTTAATATTTGAAGGAACAAAATTTTAATAATATCGAGGTACAAAATGTTCATTTAAAGGGGTACAAACTTCATTTTTCCTTGAATTTATAAAGATATTTACTTTTTTTAAAAAATAAATATTTAAAATATAATACGAAAAAAATAATTATATTTTAATACGAGGTGAAAAATACCAGGAGAGAGTCGGGAGAGAAGGAAGCTGAAAGAAGGGGGGAGGTTTTGAGGACAATTCCATAGCTAACGTGACTCGAATTCACAACTCAATAAGGCCGAACATAAATTCTAGATGTTGGCAGTAGCCCGATGGCCAAACCAATTTATCTTGGGCCACTCTCTAAAGCGAATGAACCAATTGGGGAATCAACCCAAAAGCTATTATACAATTTAATTACAATAAAAATCCTTCTACTTTTTAGAAGATTTGTATGTACAATTTACAAATTGTTCGTTCCCAATGAAGAAGAAATTCCTCCTCATCTGAACATGACTTTTTCCTCTTGGATTCTTAGGTTATATATATATATATATATATATATTCTTTGAGGATTAAATTAGACGATAGATATATACCCCTCGATTGACCTGTATTTATCAGCTATTTTTTAAGAAAAAATCTTTCTTTTATTTATTACGTTTAATATTTTAAAAATAATATTTTTTTAATATTTTATCTTCAACATCAAGTTAATTATTTTCTAAAGCTTAAATAAGCATTAAACATCAATTAATGTGGTAAAAGTGATAAACATCACTTAATAGACATCAATTAATATAAATAATGTAGTAAAATAATCATATCACTTGTTAAAATACCTATCCGATTATAGGAAGATAGTGTATGCACTAAAGTTGGCAGGATTAAATTAAAGGAAATAAAAAGATACAACGACCGAACCAGGACTATGTACATAGACATCTCCTAGTAATTACTATTAGTAGTAATTAATTATACCCCCAAAGCACAAAAATACACACGTAACAAAATATCAATTGGCTAAACAAAAATTAAACCAGCCAATTAGTGGGGGCTATATATATACACACACAAAATATAATAGCAGTAATTAACTGACTAAACAAACGTCCGTTGAGTACATCTAGGCTGCATGGCGAAGAAAAGTTCGATTTCTGGCGCCTGAAAATACCCATTTTCCGGTGGCTTCCTTTTATCTCGGCCGCAATCGTACGTCGGCTTCTTCCTCGGCGGCGGAGGCGGGTGCACCATCGCCGGGATTTGACAATCGTCTCGCTTCGGCGTCGAAAACCCCTCTTCTTCTACTATTTCCATCATCGTAACATCCTCGTACCCTGTTACTATCTCCATTTTTATTATTATTAACAGCTAATAGCCTATGAAGTAGTACTAAACACTAAAATATTTGGGGAAGAAATAGTTGTTGAATGAACATGCAAAACGTGTGAAACAAGTGTCGTATTTATGTGGAAAAAGTGAGAAGGTAAATCTGGAAGGTGCTACGTAGAGGTAGAAAACTTTGTGGTGTGGGGATGAGACAGGTAATAAGGAAGTGATGTCCACGTGTGGGCACCAAGGAACATTCTGGGTTGACGTGGAAGAAGAGCTACGTGGCTGTTCCTCAGCCGTTAACACAAAAAGGAGGGGACTTTTTTAGGCGGGAAGAACAAGGCAATGGAGGATTTGAATTTGGGTCGGTCCGTCTTGGTCTATTTTACATAGAATTATTTGACTTAAGATATTTGTTTCTTTTTATTTCACTTTGTCATATAGATACTAACTATTTTAACATTTATATCATAAAAAAATGTTGGGGTGAGATCATCTTGAATTTGAAATATAGCTCTTACTATATGCGTAATAAAAAATAATTTCTTGAAATATGATTGATGTATTATTCTTATTCCACTAATTAAATAACTTTAGTAGCTATTTAGATATGAATTGTTTCATAGTTAAATTGTTTTAAAAAAAAGTATTTATTAAAAAATAAAATTGTGTTTAATTAAGAAAATACAATTGAAATTTAAGATGGTATGACATGAAACTTCCTTGGAGTAGCACTTGCCACTTGCCTTGAACTTGTTTTGACAGTATAAGTTTAAACTTCAAGACACTATTATGAAGTTTCACTTTGATAAGATCAATTTTATTATAACAAATTATAGTTATTTTGAATTCTAGGACAATTTTGAAATTTTATTTGTAAAAGAGAAAATTGCAGAAAAATGTCTTGAGTTCGAAAAGGTGTCATTAGTGAATATTGCATACTCGAAAATTTTGAAGTGGGAGCTCCACTTATCAAAAGTGTGAATGTCAACATCTTGTGTTGGAGTTATTACGTATTTTAGCTAAGAATATATTTTTATTCAAAAATTATTCTGCTTTAAAATATGAACATTTTTCAATCAAATTTTAATGGATTAAATATCTTCCGAGTAATTGATCATCTCAATCAACTTTTTAAAATAGTGCAAAGTCAAATAATATCATATTCTTCCTAAAACTAACTCAATATATGGGCTACAACTTTTCTTTACCTTCACAATATGAGCTGTTTACAGGCCCACCTAAGGCCCATAATTCATCTGTATCACACTGTTATAAGCCCAGCTTCTATTTCTCTTTTAAAGTTATTGATATGAATTGTGATTAAGCAAAATATAACTACTATTTATAATTATGATGATTCAACACTACTCTTTTACTACATTAATTACCAATAGTGTTACATTCCTCAATAATTTGTATCTCAAAATGACAGGCTTCTGCCTTGACAACCATTAAACAAGGTAGAGCTTTCATATATCCATGTATTATTTTGTTTTAGAAAAAGATTGGTATTGAATTGAAGATGCGAATGAGAGGACCGGGGTGGTCCAGAGAGCAGAGCGTTTGATTTTATCAAGTGGTATAAGAGCTTTTGGCAGAATGATAATGTTTGATCCTAGTTACATAATTGAAAATGAAAAATGCAACTAACTGACTGCCTAAACAGAACATAAAAAATATCTTTTGGGGGATATTTTACAAAATTAATTATCAACTAAAATGTTCATAGCAAGACAAACTGGAAGGTTGTTCTAAATATCTTTATTTTTTCTTATAACAAACAAAACGTTGAAAATTTACAAGGCATCAGGTGAGGTAGACCCCTCAGTATTCAAAATCCAACAGAGCTGGTGGCATGATTCATAGAAATTCAAAGAGTTGAATATTTAAAATATTTTTATTTTTTAATTATAACTTTCCCTTTTCCTGATCAAAATCAAGAATAATTACTTTATTTTAATAATTTAATTCACATCTTAAATTAAGTGAATAAACGTAACGTGGTGTATTTAAAACATTAAAATGTCGAAAGCATTGTTGAAGAATAATTAAGTCAATGTGAAAACGCGGAATTTCGGTCTTCCTAGCATGTGCCTCAATATATTAATCAATGACTTTAGTCTTTAACAATGAGTTGATACTGTTTATATATTCGATAATATTCTATTTCCTAATAATTAAAAATATCTTTCAGATTTTCTGTTAATCTATTTAAACTTATGCCTTTTTTTTAAAAGAAAAAATCGGTTTGTGTTTGATTTAATGTAAATAAGTGAATTTTTTTAATTAATTTTTTCTCTATAATTGGTATGTAAATGAATATATTTTTGTATATACTTTAGACAACTAGTATATGAGGTAGAGTTGTGCGAAAGGGAAGGGCATACAATCAACGTCAAATGACATTTTTGAATATTGTTTTTCCTAATTTTATCCAGCAAACTAGTTTTTAGACTTTGAAAAACTTACTTTTCCCAGAAGACAAAATATTTTTTATTTTTCTTGACCAATAAAATGTGAAGAAATTTATTTACATTTTCAAGTAAACAGAAATCTAAACTCAAAGAAATTACTTTATTTAATTTTTTCACTTATAACTACAAAGTAAGATATTATGTACATAGTATATAAGAAATTAGAGTTTATTTAATTAGAATACTATAATTAACTTAAATTTTCTTACAACAACATGTAAATGAATGAAGTTATTTCATCCTTGATTAGATATCTTAAATTTAAATTTGAAGAATAAACAGATTCTTAATAATAAATACTTTAACTTTAAACGATCGATCCGACACAAATTTAGTCTAATTGAACCGTTCGAATTTCATATACTATATTATAATTTTTTAAAAAAGATCACTTCAAGTAAAGAAATATTTACAGTACGTGACTCGACAACAATTTCTCTTCTCGTTTCATCAGCATCATTATTATTACTAATTCTTCAATTTTATGTTACTGCTCTTTCTTTTACATTATTTAATTATCTTATCAATTTTTTGTCAATATTTTTCGTTCTTACTAAAAGTAATTTATATACATATTATTCTCTACCCAATCTATTCGTAAAAATCACATAATTATTATCAATGAAAGAGCCACATGGTAATCAAAATTCGTATCAAATTCTGAATCCTCGGGTGATTGACCACACTAGAATTCCTGTGAAATTGGGGGATGAGATATTTATGTGGTTCTAGAAAACGAAAAAGATGATTTTTTGAAAAATAATTGGTCAGAATTGCAGACGTAGGACCCAAGACTTTGTTCAATCCCTTTCGGCCCATCTTCCCCCCTTACTTTATGGAACAAGTAAAAGGAAACTTTTTTTAATTTCATTATAAAGTTTTTCTGCTATAAATAGAGTCTTTCATTATTCTCCGTATTTAGTTCCAGCCCTTTATTTAAAAGCAATTGAGGAAACTGCTCAAAGTAACTTGTACATTTCATACAGATAGATCTGGTAATGATCTCTTTTCTCTTTTTTCAATTGTGTGTCCCTTTTCTATGATTTTGTTCCACTTTTCTGTGTTGTACTCTTGATTTTTTCTCTCTTGTTTGTTTTTGCGAGTGTCCTCAACGATACAGTAATGTTCTTTTTCTGTTCCAGAAGTTGTTGCAGTTTTAGGCGTTCCCTGTTTGTTTTTCATTGAGAATTTCAATAATGATTTAGTAATGTTGTCTTTGTAGTCGCCTTTCTCCGAATGGGTACTTGTGTTCTTTTGTACTTAGGTGCAGTTTTAGGAGTACTCTTGTTTGTAGATCTTCCCCTTTTGTTGAAGTAATGTGATTGACTGTCTTGTCCTTTTGAATCATTGTGTGGTAGAGGTTCAGTTTTTACAAGGACTATTATTCTTTCTGGTCTGTTTCTGCCCCCTTTTCTAAAAGCAAGAGTGGTTAATGATGAATAAACTGTATCATTATTGTGGAGATAGTTAAAGAGAATATACTCGTCGCCCCTTTTGATTGTTTCCTCTTGTATATTCTCCAGACCCCACTTGTGGTATTTTCACTGGGTATGTTGTTGTTTCAAAGATCCAGATTGGATTGATCATCAGCTAATGATATCCAAGTTCATTGAGGCTCCTGGTAGATATAACATTCTTGTTTGAATTTTTGACTTCTTAACCTGTCGTTTTAACACTTCATAGGTCTCTCTAACTCCACGAGGTAGGGGTAAGGTTTGCATATACTCTACCTTCTCGTAACTTCACTTGTGAGATTTCATTGTTATGTTGTTGTTTGAGTTTTTGAATCTTCCCAATTTTATCAGAAGGAGGGATATCCGATAAAATTTCATTTCTTATCTGCTAATTAAGCAAGTTTAAACTAAGTTCACTACTAGTAACTCTTATGCAGCTGGAAAACCGATGTTTGAGGTTTTAGATCTTCTCCTTTATTATCTGGACATTTTAATCTCCCTTATGTTGATCTACTTATGATAATAGTGAGTCCATAATCTTAGAATCAGTACCAAAGACGCTTCTTTTGCAGTCCATGTTGTATTCCTCTCTGTTGTTCTGTGAGAGAGGATTTCTATTAGAGGAGATTAAGGCATGTATTTTTCTTCGATTCAGTGTTGTGGAGGGAACCAGTATTATCAGTGCTATGTTATGAGCTCTGATATTTAATTGAGCTTTATCCGCTCTCTCAATAGCCTTATCATTTATACTTTAGGAGAATTTCTATTGCACACTTGTATCTAATTTGCGAGGCAAATACTTATAGATGTTTATATTTTTTAAGATCCTTTAGAACAAAATGGAGCATGAAGACAGCTACAAGCAAGTTTCAGAGTCAAAGTACGAATGTCTTCTCTTTGGTAAGGCTTTATATCTATTATGTGTTCTTCTTACAAAGGAAGATTGCCTTGTGTATTTATTCCTACAAGTGCTTCTACCTGAATTTGCAGATGTTGATGATACACTTTATCCACTGAGCTCGGGTATTTCAGCACAATGCACAAAGAATATCATTGGTAATTTAGCAATTCTCTTTTAATTTGATATCTCCTCATATAATTCCTTCCTAGATAAATGTTTGTTAGATCAAATAATCGATAATTTTCCCATGGTTGCATCTTTTAGACTACATGATTGAAAAGCTTGGCATTGATGAGGCTAAAGTACCAGAAATGTGTATAAGCTTATATAAGGAGTACGGAACAACCATGGCTGGTCTCAGGGTAAGATTATCACTTATGTAATGTAACTATGCATAGTAAGTTTTAGTTGTTCATATGCTAAAATTTGCATGCAATTTTTTTCAGGCCATTGGTTACGACTTTGATTATGATGACTACCATAGGTACCACTTCTTCTTTATGTTTCCTTACATGTCTCTTTATACTGTTTTAAAATGAGAAGTACCTTGTCCGATCTTTGTTGACAGTTTTGTACATGGGAGATTACCTTATGAACTTTTAAAGCATGATCACGTTTTGAGGAAACTTTTGCACAGCTTGCCTATTCGAAAAGTTGTAAGTTACACATACTTTTTCCATAGCACTACAAGCATCTACTTTAGTGACCATATACTCTTTGTATGACAATGTTGGTGTAATGTGCATACTTGTTGTGATTGAAACAGATATTTTCAAATGCAAATGAAGCCCACGTTGCAAAAGTTCTTAGCAGGCTCGGATTAGAGGACTGCTTTGATGATATCATATGCTTTGAGACTTTGAATCCTACCAATAACAGCATTGTACAAGACAACAACAATGGTGGTAAGTCTGTCGCCAAATTTAATTTTATTTTAGCATTGAGAGGTTTCGAATATATTAACTAATAGTAGATACTGCTTCTTCTTCCAGAATCCCCTAGGAATCTCGTTGTTTGCAAACCCTTCGAAGAAGCCTATGAACAAGCCTTTAAGATAGCCAATATTAACCCTCAGAAGACGGTATGTAATTAGCCTTGATCTCTGCATAACGGCATTTCCATTTTCTACAGATTTACCTGAATTCTAACCTAATACTATTATTTTTCTGCGTTCCTCAGCTGTTCTTTGATGACTCGGTCCGTAACCTTCAGACTGCTAAGCTCACTGGCCTTCGAACTGTGTGGGTAAGTTGAATTACTAACTTTGGGTGCCGCAAAAAGAAAAAAGCTTTCAATTTCTTCCTCCTTAACTCTTATTAATATGCGTATAATTTTTTGCTTCTTTGGTATAGGTGGGTGCCTCGCACAGAACACAAGCTATAGATTATGCACTAGAAAGCATTCATAACATGAAGGAAGCATTACCGGAGTTATGGGAAGATGTTAAACCTGACATTCGCTACTCAGAAAAGACTGCAATTGAAGTGAGAGTTTAGTTGTGTAAGCTCACAATGAAGATAACCACATAGTTGTAGTTATTTAAGATTTTTTGCTTTCTTTTTTCCTTTTCTAGTTTCCTCTTTTGCCTGTTAACCTGAATAACAGTTGTTCTATCGATTTCACAGTCCCTAGCTGTATTATTATTGCTTAGTGGATGTGAAATTTCTCATGTGACATAGTTGTAAAAAACTTCTCCTTAGAAGTAAGTTATGGCATGTGAAGTCGATGATGGCTGCTGAAACATGTTTGAATATTACCTATTTGGTTGTGACATGACTTTTGATCCAACCACCTTTGATATTCAATGTCTTAACTCTGCTTTATTTTTATTTACTTGCTGAATCCCCTCCCTCACACCCGGCGCCCCCCTCCTCCTGTTGAGTAAGTGCAGATCACTTGCCATTTGAGGTCAAAGGGTTTATTTTGTCTGCTTAATAGCAGATGAGCATTAAAGAACACCTGTAATGAAATTAAGGTTGCAAATGCCACTGATATGGTTGAACAGCGGAGGATTCAACAACTACGCCATGAGACAATGCAAAACTGGTTTTCCTGAACCTCTATTGTTGTTGGGAACGATGGGAAGTACACAAGCTTACAGCTTTATGAACTACAAAGGCGTTAATGCATTCAAACGTTTTGTTCCTGTAAAAGCAACATGTTCTTCTAACCCCTTGAGAACCATCGTGCAGTCAAAAAACAAGTGATTGAAATAATGGAGTAAATAAGGATTCAATAATCACCTTACATCAGTGAATGTTTCAGGCTAAATCAAAGATGACAGAAGAAAAAGATGTGCAAACATGAACATTACCAGTGCCGGTACACATGATAAAAATCAAATAGTTCAGCTTGTTAAAACATAATTAGACTTCTGATGGATCAATTATCAACAGGTCTCCAACAAGAGAGAGCATATATAACTCTGCCTTTCCATCCCTGCAGCATCCAGTAACCATCTTCATCCACCAAGAAGTCCTTATGGTATTGCTGTTGCACCTTGGCCCTCACTTCTTTAACTATCTCCTGGTGTAATGGAAGCTGCCTAAAGCCAGCTCTCTGGTTTCTTAACTGCCACCGCTTATATGGTTCTGGCCTTTCAACTCTTGCAGTACCTTCACAAGCTACAATGTTCATAATTTCCTTCCCAAAAATCACCTTCTCAAACAGCACTCTCTCTTGATTTTCACACGGTACAGTAGCCTCCATTATGTCAAACAGAGACGAGAAGTGGAATAGTGCTTCTTTAAATCGAGTTGCAAAGAAAGTTGAGTTATATGACCCGTTAACAATTCCATGAAGGAAAACATCAGGCTTCATTTGCTTAATCAATCTTAGCACATCATCCCTTGGACTGTTTTCGTGTACAGTTTCATCAGGCACATTTATGAGCCTGTATAAGCAATTAACAACAAGCTTCTCATCGCTGTTTATCTTGAGATCCTCCAGCTGGATGGAATCCCATTTCTTAGCTATAGCATTATATTCAAAAGGGACATCAAATCTCCTGCAATAGTTTGCTAGTCGACACCCTGTCTCCTCAACTCTTTCTGCTGGTGTGAATCCAGGTTGTGGAAAATCTATTCCTGTAATGCGAAGTTTAGGAGGTCCTGATGGCCTAAGGGAAATTCCCTGAATTAAACATGGCCATTGGAAACCATACATAATACCAAAATCAATAATGTGTATACTTGTGGCTTCCCTTGTCAGCTTTCCAATTGACTTGTTAGCAAATATGTTAGACATCCTCCTGAATGGGCATGCTGTAACATACACCTGAAACATACGCGAATTTAGGATTTAAAGTCCGTGAGTTTAGAATGACAGTAAACTTATTATATAGTACATTTCTGCCTCTGACCTGAAAGGCTTTTAATATGTCTGCAGCAGATATTGTCCTCCTTGCAGAAGCTGTATACAGTTCCACACCAGTGCCAGCCAAACGAGCCTCAAGGGCATCAGCAAAGTAATGTGCCATTCTTTCTGTTGCTTCACCATATGGAGAACAGTGTAGCCTAATCAGCTTCAGCTTTTCATGAGCAATCCTAATGTCATAATTTGCCAGGGCTTGTGCACATTGAGTTAAAAGACTCCCCAAATCTACTGCATTTGCAATGACTTGTTCTGCACCAGCTCGTGGCCTTCCTCGTTTTGGCATTCTTGGTTGAACATACAATGGCTTATAAGCTAGTTGTTCCTCAATTGAACCATCATTAGTACTCTGACAACAACGCGGATCACTATAAAATCCAGGATTCTTGGAAGAACAAAGAAGTGTGTTATCATACAACTGTGTTTGATCCAATCCTTCTGAATAACTTGCCAAATGCTTATTATTTGTTTCCCCTTCTACAGAGTGACTAAAATCCTCGTAACGTTGAGGGCATTTTTGACCATTTTCCGTACAATAATTCACACAAGTATGTTGAATTAATTGTTGGTCTGCAGAAAGGGCATCATAAAAGGATTTCTCAGTAGCTTGTAGAGCTAATGAATCTTGAAGCATGCAAGGCCTATTCTCTAAGCCTTCCTCTTCTTCCATAAGCATCTGGTTAATGTAATCAAGGACTCCATCAAAGTAATCACATGCCAGAGATGAGTGATTATTTGATTCCATTTCAAGAATCCAAGATGTTTAAATTTCTTTTCATCTAATTAGCAGTACAAAAAACAAATCAATATCCTTCTAATTAACCTTGTTATGATGTAGATGAATAGTAAGTATGCTTATTTTGAAGCCTCACTTTCTTGGAAATAGAGGTAGAAAAGCACCTAACATAGCCGCCCAAGTAGAGCGAACCGGGATTTTTACTTTGGGGTTCAAATTATTTAAAAGTACACACGCAAAGAAGTCGAAGGAATACATAAAAGGTTAAACATAGTTTTCCCTTGAACAGATTTGAGTGAACCCCTTGCTCCTACCTGATTCCGCCTCTGCTAAGCATTATTATTATTTTTTTTTTTTCAACATATTTTAAATTTTTGGTGTGAGAGAATATTTATTTTAGAACACTTTGATTTGGATGAAGCATATTTATTTACTCTGAAAAGGGTTCGGTTTGGTTTGGTTTGATTTGGTTTTAAAGTTCATCAGTTGAAGTTATCGGTTATTGATTTGTAAATATGCTAAACTGTTATAGAATCACTAAGATATTGACTTATTAGTTATTGGTCTATCGGTTGATCGTTATTGGTTCGGTTAACGATTTAACTGTTAAAATTTGATTAAAAAATTTCTTTATTGAAAATTACTTAGAAATAAGGTAACAAATTAAATGAATCATACATATAAGTTGACAAATTGCATCTTGCTCAAAATTACACACTATCATATTGTAGAAAAACTGAGAGTTTGAGACGGTAAAAAGTAAATGTATGAAACTATCAAGAACTTTATATATCAAATAGTACAAATATAATTATTTAATTTATAATCGAGTTATCGGTTAACCTGCTATGAAAAAACTTCAAAACATTAAAAATCGATAATCCAATAATAAAAAAAATTAAACCATTATCGAAATTGCTAAACCAATACCCATTATCGATAAATCAATAATTTTTTTCAATTCAATTTTGAACAACCCTAACTATGAATAAGAAAACTGATTAACTAAAGTAACCAAATATTTGTTTTATTAAATATACAAATTACATAGACGCAAAAATAAATATCATGATGGATTACCAACACTTCAACTTAAACTTGTTACAATTGAGGTGTCGAAATGATACCTTTTGATGTGGATTAATAAGTGTCGAATTAAAACGCGCTTGAATAAAGTGCCAAAATTAAAAATTGAGACAAAGTTATTTGGCCTACAATTATTGACATCTATTTTGGGATTTAATCATTTCATAATTGCGTTATTGCTTGGACCATCTAGATTGTAAAGAAAGTGACAGCCACAAAACAAAAGACAACATACGATGTAAGAAGACACTAGAATATAAACCAATTATTAAGAATAATTAAAAAAACAAGTATGTTTTCAAATCCAAACGTCAATTCTCTGTCAAGCTAAATTGACAAAAACTATAGCGACAATCAAATTATGGACCAGCTTCGTTCCCCCAGTCCTGTGAAGCTTCAAAGGTCTACAAATTTATTTAAAAAAACAAAAATGTTGTCAATGAAAATATTTGAATTGTTGACACCATTTAAAGATTTAACATTTTGTTTGTGAATATAAAATAAACGTTTTTATTTAAGTATATGTAATGGTTCACAATTATATGTTGACACCATTTAATGATTTAACATTTTATTTGTGAATATAAAATAAACGATTTTGTTTTAATATAATTTAAACTTATGTAATGGTTCACAATTATATGTATTTGAGTAGGTAAATATACAGTTTGGATTCCCGTCTAACCATTATAAATATTTACACGTGGTTTGACATATAATTAAATCAAATAAAAAACATTTTGATTTTATATTGCTAACAAATCAAGTCAATGGTGCAATTTTTTTAAATAATATCCTACAGAAGATATGTTTTAAAATGAAATTAATAATCACATATTCTTGAAGGTGGTGTCGGGACTACTATTAGCAAAAACTTGTCTCGCAATCAATGTTAGCATCCTTTTACTTACATTTTGTTCAGGTTCAGTCAAGAAGGTACTTACCATCCTTGGGATCCTGTTACTTATTTGTTAAAAGAAAAAGAATTGAACTGCAAAGAGAAACAAAATTGCAATATCAAGATTAGCAAGACGAGCTAGTATGTACACAATAGCTAGAGAACAACATCGTTTTTTTTTGGCTACATAACAGCATCCCTATGAACTAAAAGTTTGACTAACAAATATGTTTCAGATACTTCTATGCTGGCACCCAACACGAGCTAGCACAGACTACTCGGCCTTTCCAACCCTGCAACATCCATTGGCCATCCTCATCAAGCACAAAATCGCGGTGGTATCCCGACTTCACCTTGCACCTTAACTTCTGCATGAGTTGTTGGTTCAAAGGAAGGAGCTTGAATCCAGCCCTCATATTGCGGACCTGCCATTGCTTGTACGTCTCAGGCCTCTCAACCCTCTCGAAACCCTCACAGGCAATGACATTCATTACCTCGCGTCTGTAGAATTCTTGTTCAAAATGCAACCTTTGCTGATCATCACGGGGTAAGGTAGCATCAAACATGTCAAAGAGAGTTGAGAAGTGAAAGAGGGCCTCCCTGAAGCGAGTGACAAAGAAGGGTGCACTGTAAGATCCATTGATTGCAGCTTGCACGAAGATATCCGGATTCATCTTTCTAATTAAGCCCAGAACTGCATCCCTTGGACTGTCCAACATCACTGTCTCATCCAGCAGGTTCCTAAAACGAAAAAGACAGTTCACAGCCAGAGTCTCACCACTCACAAGTTTCAAGTCCTCAATTTTAATATTCTCCCAATTCTGTATTGCTATGGCATTATATTCAAATGGTACTTTAAAGCGCTCACAGTATTTTGCCAAGCGGCTCCCTGTCTGTTCTAAGCTTTCCGCTGGCCTGAAGCCAGGTTGGGGAAGGTCTATTCCAGTAATGCGAAGCTTTGGAGGCCCAACAGGTATCTGTGAGAGATGCTGGATGAGTATTGGCCACTGGAAACCATACAGTATACCAAAATCTATGAGATGCAATGTCCTGGCGTTAGATGCTGTGTGGAAGATCATTTTATTCGCAAACAATATTGATATTTTCTTGAACGGGCATGCCGAAAGGTAAACCTGGTATGCTTTCAATTTCTCAGCAGCTGTGATCTTTTTCGGAGCAAGAGCAGCATATAGTTGAGTGCCAGTGCCAGCCAACCGGGCTTCAAGGCCATCAGCAAATACACTGGCAAGCCTTTGGTATGCATCACCAATAGAAGAACAATGCTGCCTGATCTGCTTTAGCTGTTCATATGCTGTCCTACGATCGTCAGCAGCAACTGATTGTGCACAGCTTACTAAGAGAGTCCTTAGATCCACAGCTTCATTTTTAGTCCCTTGTTTCTTAGCACGAGTTTTTCCACCATTTGATCCATGTGCTTGTCCATTCTGATCTAAATTCTTGTCTACTGGCATTTCATACTTGATATCACCACACACTGTCTCACCGCACATTGTCTCGCCTTTATCTGTACAAAGCAGAACCCGGTCAAACATCTCTGATAACTCAGCCTCCTCCTCCACATATATTGCTGATTGTTTGTTGCTCCTTTCCTCTTCAAAATCACTGTCCTCGGGATACTGATGCTTTCTTCCTTTACTGCCATTAGGTGAGTAATTCCTCTCATCTTTCTCTACCTTGACCACAGCCTCTTTGGTCACTTCTTCCACCTTTGGAGGAAAAGTATATTTATCCAAATCAACGACAAATTGACTAACATTTGGGAGGAACTTATTAGCTTCCTCCATCCCTCTTCTGAACTGTAAGATGGACTCGCTATCAGTAAACATGTTTGAAAGAACATTAGGATTTAAAAGAGAATTCATATGGACATTCAAATTGTTGACGTTGTTTAAAGGACCATGGGACCTCTCTGAGTTACTCTGCAGCAAAGGTTGGATGGAATATTCTGATGGATGACTCTCCACAGGCAAAGGCAACTTAGATTCACCAGGATCAACAATCCAGTGAGGATCAATCGAATTACTATGGGCATAGCTACTACTTGTACTATGATCACTGGAAGTCTGGAAAATGTTGTCTGGGCTTGGGCTTTCTAACTGATGATCCACATAATAAGGGGTATGATAGGGTGAAGGCGGGTACGTCTTGCCAAGGGCTTCATATAAGGACTTCTCAGCTGCTTTTAGAGCAAGCGGATCATGAAACATGCTCGGCCTATCTTCAATAGTCTCCTCCATTAGTATCTGATTTAGGTACTTGAACAGAGAATCAGAGTCATGATCATCTGGAGAGTCCACTTCTGAGCTCACATTTGAGGACGAAGCAAAATTAGCAATGTCTACGCTTGGGGCAGAGTACGGGACACCTAAAGCTACATACTCATTGTTATAACTCTGAGGAAGATTCATAGACCCCTCAAAGTCAGACAAATTGATCTGATCTTCGAACTCGAAAGTGTTTACAGGATCAGGCAATGGAATGAATCGAGGATCCATAACAGCTGCGTATAAAACAATCTACAAACGAAGAAGAAAGAAGGAAAACATCACACAAGGGGAGAAGAGGAATGAAACAGGCATTGTTAGGTCGAAATAAACAATGAGAATATACTATTGAAAAACCAATTAGGTTGATTAAAAAAACCTAAGATTACAGAAATTTATGAAAAATTGAACTTTTTTCCAACTTCATTTCTGGCTTAACATCTGAAAAGGGCCCAACAAACAAACAGCCAAAAGGAAAAAAGTTGCTATTTTTCCACAAACTATTAACATGAAGTAACTTTCTACTCAATAGAGATACAAACTGTACAACCACAGAAATCATCACAGATCATAAAACCCATCAATGGCAATAAAAAGAACACGAAGCAATCAATTCAAAAGTGTACAGGTATCCAAATAACAGAAAAGAACAGCAAAGATCAAATCTGAGTTGAAAAACTTCGAGAAATGAAAGAAAACACAGGAACTAAACACCAAACTGCTATGAAAATTCAAGATTTTCTTCTTTTTTTAAAAAAAAAACACTAAGGGGGGGGGGGGGGGACATAAGCCAATAGTTGAAAAAAACAACAAAAAAACCATGAAAAAAACGAAACCCCAATTCAAAAAAGAAAAACCAGCACTAAAAAAACCTCAACTTGAAAA
>JAPFFP010000094.1:22160613-22194439 GCA_026153255.1 Solanum medicagineum | reverse complement strand
CGACGAGATCTATATATTTTTAATTAATCAAAACAAAACCCGCGAGCGGGGGGGGGGCGGGGGGAACATAAGCCAATAGTTGGAAAAATCAACTAAAAAACCATGAAATAAACGAAACCCCAATTCAGAAATGAAGAACCAGCACTAGAAAAATCTCAACTTGAATAGGCAGAAAATTTTCACCATTTGTGCATACCTTAAGAGTGAACTGAAGAGATGACAGCAAAAAAAGGGGAGGCAGGCGCTGCCTCACTTTGTTTTTGAAGAGAAACGAAAAAGGGCAAAACAAGTGAAGAGGATATACGTATGTAAAATTGATGCACACGAGTCGAGGCTGCGCCTTTATTAAGCCAAGCCAAGAGAAAAGGAACCTTCTGTGAAGGAGAAGGAAAGAAGAGAAAAAGGTAAGTAAAACTATGAGATAAAACTTTGACGGGTCGACCCGCTAACGACAGTCAATTGGATACTACCTCGACAGGTGTTCATGGGTCATGGCTTGCATCAACACCGGTCGAGTCATCCCCTTTCCTTGTTTGTGTCTGTCTTCGTATCAAAATGAATTTAAATATAGTAATTTATTTAATTTATTTAAAATTTTATAGATTGAATCTAAAATAATTAGTATTTGTATAATTTTTATAATATTTATATAATATATTATATAATTTATATTTTTTTACAACGTTTGTATATATTTTTATATAATTTTTGCACAATGATTGTATAATTCTTTATATAATTTACAGTGTTTGTATATTTCGCTGTACAATTTGATTCATGCATAGGTTTTGTATAATTGCACATAATGTTTGTATAAATTGAATGAATTTAATTTAAACTATAATTACAACTAGTTGTTTATCGCGAGTCTTTATTACTTCAAATTATAGCTATATTAGCAAATTAACTAACATATGTTTGCTTATCCGTGTAATTTTTACTAATTTGAATTAGGTTCGATCTCAACTCATTCAAACTTTAATCCATTTTTACTAATTTGAATTAGGTTAGATCTCAACTCATTCAAATTTTAATCCATTTTAAAATAATCTTCAATTGAGCTTATTATAATGTCCAATTTCAGCTTGTTTTAAAATTCTTTATTTTAAATTGGTGTAATGTATATGTTCATATTAAAGACATAAATACTATCTATTTTATGTATTTTAGGATTTATCTATTTATTTATAACTTTTTATTTTTATTTTTATTTTCTTGAGTTAAAATTCAAATTGTGATTATAAAAGATAAAATAATAATATGTTAAAATTATGAGATTGAACGGGTCAAATTTGATGAATAAAGACCCAACCGCAATTTGAATCCAACCCATTTGACCCCAAAATAAATTTTGACGAGCCATAACCTAATTTAATTTTTATTTAAACCCATTTTAATATCCTCAATTACATTTGAGACCTTCATTTTGTTTTTTCTCTCTTAGATATGATATTTATACCAAATGATACATCTTTCATTTTAATTTATTTATTTTGTTTATTAAATTCATTTTAAAAATATTTTTTTTATTTGACTATTTATTATGATTAAATCATGAATTATACTCGTGTTAATCCCTTGTACCACAGTCTAGTACTTATATAGAAAATTATTAGTGTTACAATAATCAGTTTATTTGCCTCAATAGGGTTTTATAATATAAGAATCATGTATTTCCAATTAGCCATGTCTATATGTGTATGTATCATGAATTCATTGTGTTGTTAAAAAATATTTAATATGAACTATTATTTGATAATATAAGAATCAAATTAGTTACTACTAGTTCTTCGTGTTTAGCTTCTTTCTTTTTTCTTTTTTTCATTTTGTATGCTGTTTATTTGAATTTTCTTTTTGATAGAATAAAATACTCATTGAACTCCTTGGCAATCATGGCATTTGTTCGAAAGCAAAGAAATATTGGTTATTTCATTATACATGATTCGATCGTATAATACTTATATCCTAAGTGTAAAATATTTAAACTCTAGAAAGTCCTATATACTAAGGATATAAATGTTTTTTATATTATTAAATTATTTTAACATTGGTATAAATAATTTTGTTTACTTAGTATAGATTAGCCGCTTAAAAAATATGATACATATATATAAGTACCTTGTTATAATTAATAAAGTTATATTTATAGATAATAAAAAGGAAAAACGGTTACGAGGTTATTATGTTAAACATGTTTGTTTTTGTGAATTTTGAAATTGTCAAATGTTGTTTTCTGAAACAAAAGAATTGTGAGACCGCCCATAGATAATCTATCAAATGGGTCAAATATTTACTTTGGTTAATTTTTTAATTAAAACTTTTGTGTTACGAATGGAAGAAGGTTCTTCACATGGTCATACCATATGCTTACATCACACAATATTTTTTGTTGCCTATTTGATATTTGGTATCTGTATTAAAATTTAATTAATTTGAATTCGCAACGCAAAAAATTCATTTAAGAAAACACTCCTTACCAAGATTTTTTTCATACGAGGACTCCTATCATTAATTGTTTGTATGCAGTTGAGTAATACTTGGGGAGGAAGCAAATTAGTCAAATATGATAAAGTGACTATACTTGGGGAGGAAGCAAATTAGTCAAATATGATAAAGTGACTAATGACGCTGATCCACAATTGACTTAAAATATCATAAATAAATTAAAATGAAAATAATATAATTTTATATGATTAAAAAATGATCAAACGATTACTGAACTCTGTAGTAATCATAACCTCATCTTTTGCGGGGTTAATAATGTGTGTGTGGTTGTGCGGGGGGGGGGGGGGGGGGGGGAGTTATGTGTGTATATATATTTGTCACTAAACATAATCATATAAATAGCTAGCCATTATACATTAGAAATATTTATTACTTCATTAAAATATGATCATATAGATATCTTTTATCTCATAAGTGCATAAAGCTTAAATTCTAAAGTCCATATACTAAGGACGTAAAGAAATTTTACATTAGGTAATCTTTATATATCGTAGAGTATATAAAAATAAAAAGATTTTAATGTTGAAATGAAAATATTTTACAAAAAATAAGAACTGATTTTAAAATCATTGGTTATGCACTGCATCGGCTTTCGCATTATTTTTCTAAGTTGAATGACTCATACATCGTACTATCAAATTATGATATATTTATTTATCAAATAGTCTAACGTTGGATTCCCATATAACCACATAAAAATAATAAGTAAATGGCATTATTTAAATATTAAGGGAATATCTGGCCCCATTGGGATAATGAACGTCTTATTCTACTTCCTAGTCAAATAAGTAATTTAAATATGTTGGAGGACAAACGATAGCACAAAAACACGTTAAAATGATTTGACCAATCAAGTAAGAATATTAATTGAAATATTATTAATCACCCACTTAACAGAAAACTTGTGTGAAAAATATGAACCGTAAGTTCCATCAGAGGCTCTATAATTGAGATTTTTTAGCCGCTGACTAGAATAGAGCTAGAAATTTGAATACAGATAGAAGTCTGGATACAAATACAATCGAATTTAATAAATTTTATTTGAATATATAATATATTTACATAAAAATATTAAACTTAGAACGTATTTAATCTTAAAATTATTATTCTAAAATTTAGAATTCATAAAATTAAAATTTTATGAATTTCGCTTTTGGGACCACATGCAAAAAATTGTCATAGAAAATTTATTTTTGCTTTTTAATCTACTAAATACTCCTATATTCAAACTGATAAAATAATTTCTATTATCGAAATTATTTTTTAAAAAGAAGATAAGAATTTTTCATAAAAAAAAATCTCAGAAACCCCTAACAGAGATAAAGTAAACCAAACATACATAAATTGCACTTTTTGGCAACTTTTCCAAAACCTAAAGAAATACAATAAAAATTGAAATTCATGGCCAAAAAAAAAACAGAGAATCATATTATGATATTGAAACAAGTTTTACAATCAAATAGGGAACATAACTACATTTCCCTTTTCTATTGAAGGGACAAAGTAACTACAAAATACAACACCCTTCCCTTAGAAAGAACAACTTTCCAAGAAAATAAGTATTTTTAGTACAAAAATTTTCTGTTAACACAGGCACTTTATTCTATCAAAACATTTACAACAGCAGCTTCCACTTCTCTATGGAAGGAGCTCAACTTTCCCTGGTATAAACTTTTATTAACATAACACCTTTTACAGTAACTAAATAATCAAAACTCTTATTTACTCCCCCGTCTACGTCTACTTCCTTTCTTACAGCCACTTCCACGACGTTCCTAGAGAAGAAGGTAAGTCTCCGATGGCTGTTTCATCTGTTGCTTCGCTTGCTGTTGGGACCAGTAAGCGTGAGCAGTGAGGACCCTATCCAAGAGCTCTTGTGGCACAGGCTCGCCCCTCCGTTGCTGAGGGGATATTCTTGCTGTGTGCACCAGCGTTTTCCATTTGTCCTAAATAACCATCAATCAAATTCCATATCATGCGATTACTATGTGTATAACTAAAGAGGATGGATCATGACTATTCTCTTTCTTTTCAGCTCATTCGCAGAAGGCTTTGTTGAAAGTAACGTAGAGTCGTAGATGTAATGAAAATTAAGTACATGATGCAAGTATGCCACAGAAGAAATTGTTTGGTTGACATGTTATACCTTCAAATCGACGTAAGTTCTATGTTTGGCATTTTCAAAAGCTCGCAGTTTAACATCACGCCATCTGCAAAACAACAAAATAATAACTGAAAAAAGTGAAAAAGAACTCGAGAGGTAAGCGGAAGGTGTATGGATAGCCTTACCTAGGAATATGGTTTTACTAAACATACCTTCCTGTTCCAAGCTTCTCAACAGCTTGAACAAGTGCTTCCACTTCAGAGACAGAAAAAGGTCTACGGATTCGGCGTTGTGTGGCCTCGGATCGCTTGGGCTTCCGCAATGGAACAACAGACAAGGCTTCTGCATTTACTGCAGTCAGTGGAACCAATGCTCTTGAATTTGCAGACATTTTCTCCAATGCTGAATAATGAGGAGATGGAGCTGATTCATGATCACTTTCAAGAAAGTTACTCAAACTTGTTCCTGTATGATCATCAGATCTCCCCTGCTGGATGCCAGTATGAACCACAGTAGCAGGAGATGGGCACCTGCTGACATATATAGTCCAAAATCATCAGGACTTTCCATTTCTAGTATGTTTTTAGGAAGGCGCAGTTTCCCAAAATTAAGCTTGTAGAGAATACAAATAAATAGAAGAAGTGTGCGCTCTCTCTAACAGCTTAAGCTTTTAGATGAGATGGTCACACTTGTCAACATAGTGTCAGAGCAGGCAAAGGTCCTGGAATCAAATCTTACCACCACTCATTATTAAAAAAAAATTCCACTTGTTTGGCCTACAAAAAAGAATCACGGCCGATAATACAATTAAATAATAAAAGTATGTTCTCTCTAACGACTTAATCTTTTAGATGAGATTGTCACACACTTCAACTAAGCGCAAAAGTTTTAAGACCACCCAATCGGAAGGGTTTGAGCGGACAAGATACTAGAAAGAGTAGAAACAACCCGCAAAGAGTTGAAAGAAGTTATTGACTTCTAAATTCATAATAATCATACGTATATATCTGCCTATATAACTGTGTGTTAAATTGAAGCAGCAGCAGCTTAATAATAGAAATGGCTACAGTCCTAATATCCACCAGAGATCAACATATGGAATACCTTGTTAGCGGTTGAGGTGTTTCATAAGGAAGTACACAAGAACGACAGTCTTGACCAAGAGGTTGAGAAGTTTGAATGGGATTGGGCTCCAGGGAGAACCCCAGAGCATCAAGCTTGTAATCGCAAGAAATTCCAGTCTGCAACAAGGTTTTGTTATCATCTCTAACCTTCTTACCCTGAAAAACCACACCGATGCGTAATCCACCACCAAGTATAGCAGTCACTGCTTCTGTTACGGTCCTCTGCAATATATTAGAAGCATGAATAGTGTTTTCCACATTGAAATTCAAATTAAAAAAGGAAGAACACTGATGATAGAATCCTAATGAAGGAAGCGGATTAGTATTTGAAGGTTATTCTTTCACATGCCTTTAAAGAACCAATTGTTGCATTTTCTGGAATCTCAACGAAAAGCTCAGGAATCTTGAAGGACTTAATTCTAAACTTGACTGCACGAGAGGAAAAACATCCATATTAGAACCATAAAAGAGTGAGAGATACAAAAATATTCATGTAGTAAATTTGAAGAAGGCCCTCTCACCATGGGAATCGCCAGGCCTGAGGAATGCACGACCTCCATTGAAGACTGATGTTCCAGCCGCTGTGCAGCCTGTCAGAGTCGACATGCAGAGGGAAATTAGTAGCAATAAGAATTGAAACACATATGCATTTAAGCATAGTCATGCGCATGTTGTTGCATTAAGGCATGAACTCTGAAGAGAACAAACCTCCAGAAGATGCTTTACTGCTACTGGAAGCATTTCCATGTAAGTCATTTGTTGGAGAACTACTTATTCCATCAGTACTCATCTCTCCATCGGAATTGGTGAACGAGCCATATTTAAAGAGCTTTCTTTTCTTGAAAGGGAAATCCCTCTGAGACCTTTGGTGCTTGTAGCCAATGTTTCTGTTGTAGTAAACATGCATTGTTTTCCCACCTGGAAAAGTCCTTGTAATGTAAACTCCAAAGCAAGTGTTTGCAGGTTGCATAAATAATAAAAGACTTACCGGAATTGGCATGGCCCTCATCATCAGATTTTAGACTTTGTTCCCAATATTTGGAAGCTAGTAACTTCTTAATTGGCCGATCTCGTGCACGTGGTGTTGACCCAGAGACCTTATTTGGGGTGCTAGGTTGAGTGCACCCAGAGTTTTCGTCATCCTCTTTATAAGCTAACTTTACATCATTCCAGATCACCGGAAAGGACCTACAAGGAGCAGGATATGTAGACAGTGATAATTTTACACTTTCATCTGAAGTAACAAGTGTTGAAGGTTTCTTATCCCCAACATCAGGGAACTTTGAATAAGAAATAGCAGCCCCCTTATCAGTAGAAACTTTAACATTATTTGACAGCACAATTTTCATCTGTTTATCGTTTTCAGTGTCTGATGTACAACTGGAAAAGACTCCACAGCCGGATGCCTCGCGTTCTGTCTTGGAAGAAAAGTTTCCATGCTCTTCACTGCTTTCACCATTTACAAATTTTTGTTTAGCAAAGAGTAACTTCTCCGAGCAATCAGAACTCATACTGACAGATGCAGGTCCAGAGATCATATCATTTTGAACATGTGGCAGTTCGCTTAAAGAACGATTTACAACTGGAGCTTGTGAGACAAGCTCCGAGATGAAGAACCCCCGTTCATAGCAGCCTTCAGTATAAGATTTTTCTTTTAGAGATCTTTCCTCTTCATCTTTTACCTTTTCATCTTTCGCAATTGCACCTTGCTCCTTCCCTCTAACAGAACCCGTAGAATAAGGTGAACTCTCTCCCTCCCCCAATAACGTGCCAGCTACAGTAGCTAACAAGTCAAAAGGACAAGTTCCATTGCCATCAGTTTTCCTCCTAATAATGCCCCTTCTCTAAGAAATTGACAGAGAAATAAGATCAGGATAAGTGTCTCTATAGCAGAGGATATACTAACAAGGAAAATATTGCATCTGAAAAACAAGATTACCCTAGCCGATCTGGTAGCTCGAGGTATAGGAGGCACCTGATAGCCATTGAATCCATAATCTAACCTCTTCTGCAACACCATATCTCATCAACCATACCAAGAAAGATCCGAAGAACATAAAACAACAGCGAATTGTGGCCCAATATTACAGTATAAAAACATCATGTTCCACAACTTTTGTGGTAAACTGCACCAAATAATCTAATGAAGAAAAGACCTGCAAAATCAGAAGCAATATAATTCGAGACATTTAAGTAAAATAACATTAAGTTAATCACAGGAAACTACGTGAAATCAAAACTAAATTGAAACAAAAGGACCCTAGAGTTGAAACTTTCTTAATTCAGATTTCCGGGAGAAAAGGGTAAAAGAACAGAAGCACAAGTGTTTTGATAATGCACCAGATGCTAGTCGAAACAAATCTAACAAACCTTGTATTGCAGAATTTTATGCCAAACTCACCCCCTCAGTTTCATAATATTCATTTATCGATATTTAAATGCTGGTTAACTACCAAGATATAAGGGATAATAGATTAACATCTGATGTATTTAAATCATATCTAGAGATGTTGTCATAACCTAAATTCTGCTAGCTTTCCAAGTAAATTATAACTTCACATCTTAATTACACAACTCAAACTACACATTTCAACCATGATTGGCTGCTTGATCTCTAGAAATTGACAGATGTCATAGTCCTATTTACACACGAAAATTGATAAGCATCCCTTAAAGCAAATGAAAAATGAAAGTAAAAGCTATTACCAAAATTCTATACCTGTTCCGATATAAACTACTTCGGTCTGCAAGATCTCTATGATATTTCAAGGTCCTCCTCTCCAGTAATGAGACAAAAAACAGAAGCAAGGTTGAAAAATGCACCAAGGTTACTTATTTCCTATATCAAAAAGTTTGGGAAAAGATGAAAATGGCCATTACCAGATCAACACAATAAGAATGACAAGAAGCATATAGACGTTCCAACACAACATTTTTCATGATCAGTTGGAATTAAGGCTATATATGAATCAAACCAGCAGCATAAGTCACAAAATCTGGTTTTATGCATCTTACTCGTACCCCATATCCATGTGATCCATCTCAAATCAATACGAACGAAAGATCACAATAGGCATAATATCCATATGTAATACAGAATATGCTAGAAACTCTCAACACCAAGAAAGAACATACATAGACCCCTCTTTCATGCATCCTTTGTTTAGAGGGATAAAGAAAGCATTTTCTAAGGAAAATGTGCAAATTTAAAAAGGGGAAACAGGAAAAACCCTGCACAAAACCCTGTCAGATGGTGTCCCCATAAAAGGAAAACACTTGCAACTAAAAAGTCATAAATGAAGCAGGATTTTCACCAAGGGTTCATCATCTACAACAAAAGTTGATCTTGTATATACAGTGTGATTTTCCGGGCGAAGGGGAGCGGATTAACCCCTTCTGCCCTGCCTACTCCACCCCCCAACCCTCACCCCATAATACCAGAGAGTTGGATCAACAAAACTAAAACAACAGAAAGATAGATAGATCCAATCCAACACATCCTGTCTTAAATTTTCAAAATAAAAGCCCCCACTTGGGTCCAAGAAATGTACAATTCAGAGGAAAGGTAAAAAGATGAAATTTCCAAATTACTCTGTTTTAATGCCTTAAAAAAACATTCTTTTTTTCATCATCTGGAGGATTAACCAGGTTCATAAGCAAAGATTGCAACTTTATGAATTTGGGAACAAATCAACAACAAAAAACGAACAACCCCACCTTAAAAATCTCCCATAATTCCCACTCAAATGAAGACCATGATTTAAAAAAAAAATTGAAGATGAGAAATGAAAAAAAAGGATGTACCCCATAATTTAATGTGATGATGGAGAAAAACCCTGAGAAAAGCAGCCATTTTTATGTCTTAAACCCCCACTTCTTATACAGTTACTGGCTGTAACGGTAAATGCATTAGGCAGTACCAGGTTTCTGTCACAGAAACCACCTGAAGACCCGGTTACTCGACAAATGGTGGGCCCACATAGTCCCTGCCAGGGTGGACGTTGATCATGCCACGTGGTACAACAAATCGATCAACTGGTCATCGAGAAAGACGTTGAGTCACCGAAGCCAGGGATATTTATTTTTTTATTTATTTATTTTTTAAAAAAAGTAAAAATAAAAATACCAACACAAAGGTTCTGACGAACCAATTGTCCAACAAACTCCAAACTAAACCAAGAAGCTTCACTAATTAAATATGTGTAATTTTCGCATATATTCATTTAAAAATATATTAGTTATATTTTATAATTATATTTTTTTAGTTATAACTATAATAATATTTATATTTGTGTATGGTTGTAGAATATAATTTGCAATTTTTATATATTTCGTTATATTTTTCGTGTACAACATTTCTATAATTAGCTATACAATTACAGTGTTTGTATGTTTCACTATACAATTTGATTCGCGCACAACTTTTGTATAATTGCACAAATTATACAAAACTTAAATCGTAATTACAGTTAGATGTTTGCTGCGAACCGTAATCAATTCAAATTATAGCTATATTAGTTAATTAACTAGTATATATTTGTTTTTGACTTCAATCACATCGTAAACTTTGTAGCTATAACCAAAGAGAAAGCATAGTTGAAATTAGTTGTAGAAATATTTTTATTTCCTTTTAGGAGCATCAATATCTTAGTATAGTTGTTAATAATACATTTGTGATTTGTTTTTTCCCTATTTATGACCATGTCTTTTCTAAACTAATTTATTATAATTAAGTGCTAATAAATTGAGATAAGGTATTAATGAGAACAGTGTTAAAATGTGGAAGTTAGGTAAACATGTCATAAACTAATTATAAAGATTTTTTTTTATGATGGAAGGTTTTTTTTTTCTTTTTTCCCCTTTTGTGAGAGTTGTTTATTATACCTTCGAGATAGTAGATTTTATTTTTTATTGAGAAATTCTAAAAAATGAAAATGTAATAATAAAAATATTACTAGCACTTGTTCTTTTGAGACAATTGGTAGAGAAAAACGGATTACCCATACTTTCTTATCCGAAAGAAAAAACCGCAAGTGGTTAAAGCAAGAGAAAAATTAGTGATGATTAAGGATTAAAGTAGTTTTAATTGGGGTTTCTACTGGTTTTACAGTGAAATTCGATTTGTTGGGAGGTTTTTTAGTGAAAGAAGGGTAAATAAACATCAAGGAATAACAATAATTCTTAGGTAAGGTGAGTGTTTAGGGACACATTATCCGCTAATGTAAAAATAAAATGCCCTTAATTTCGACAAAATAGTGGATAAACCTTGTTTTGTTCTCACTACTGTCCTGTAAGTCCAGTAAATTTTTAAAGGTTTGTTGGGGGTTCTTTTTCAGATTTTTAGGGGTTTGTTTTCATTAACCCTCAATTTTTTTTATAGATTTAAATTTTTATTTAATGTATACAAACAATCGATTCAAATTTGTAAGTACAAGAAAAATTCAATTCAAAATTCAATAATTGAAAAATCGTGTATGTACAACTTACAAGAAATCAGATTTCTCTTAGTTGACAGCCAAATGGCTGATAATTTTTTTGCTTTCATTTCCCTTCAACCAAGTACTCAATAATTTTCATAACATCATACTCCATATTATCACAAAAGTAATCAAACAACTATCAGAAAATAAGTATTATTATGCTTTAACCACAATTAAATGATAGTAACAGTTTATAAATAATAATTCAAAAAGAAAATTAATTAAATGAAGATATGCTTGTAAAAACTTAATAATTGAAGGGCGACCCATAAAACAAAAACATAATATGCTTGTAAAAACTTAATAATTGAAGGGCGACCCATAAAACAAATACATAATAAGCGTATTCAGAATGAAACAAGTAAAATATGTTCCCAGTGATTAAATGTACAGATAAGTAATACCAGAGTGAACAAGTAAGTCATGCATGGCTCAACAAATGAAGATCAAGGTCTCAACCCTGTGCATGGAAGACCCATATCGCGTCAGATTCAAGTGAACATATATCTGTCACACTCATCGATCTCGAATTTTAAGATAATTATCAAATGAAGTCATAAGACATAAATAGTGAACCACAGATATGTGTATGCAGTAAGTGACCATCAATGAAATAAGTGCGACATGTTTCCATTGATTAATTATATAAGTGATGATAATTATTTAGCAAGTGATTTTCGTTCACTCTATTTTTACATGACACATATACATTGCAATTGCAAGTGAAGATAAGTTCAACCACGTGACACATATATACATTTCAAGTGAAGACAAGTACTATCATGTTAGAAAACATGAACACTAGACTTGTAAGGAATAATAACAAGTGCTAGGAACTTGTTAGTGCACAAGTGAAGTAGGAAAACAAGTAAAAGCATGAAAAAGTGATGATGATCATGTATATAGAATGTGACATATCACGAGTATATATCATATGCTATTTTAACCTTGTTGATCCATATAAGTGAAGTAAATGGCATGCGAGCGTGCCTTAATGACGAAGAATGTGTTAGCAGCCTTGAAAAATATGATCTATCATCTTTTCTTGAAAGTGACAATCTTTAATGCAAAGGCTGAGTGCTTCGAGACTAGTTTATGTGTTTAGAGCATATGACAGGTGACAGATGTCTTAGCAAAGAAAGGTGTGCATATGGAAAGATTCGATGTTTCAATGCTTTGGAAGTTTTACCAATGAGTACTCAGAGACAGTTTCAAACAGACATTATAGAAACTCCTTTTGGTAGAGTAATTAAAGTTGAAAATATTTATCTCGGACCGAAGTGTAGCCCAAATTAACTCTTATCATGCTCAGCAACCCTTAAATCTAAGGATTACGCTTGCTAATTAATATGATTATCCTTTAACCAAAAAAATAACAAATATAAAAGGCTATTAAAAAAGAGTTTAATTTTGGTGCACTGTCAGTATAATTAATTTTTACACCATCAGATAATATTGACTTGCTATTGCAGGTTACCAAGAAATATTTCTTTATAATATTTATTTACTTATATTATTTAAAAATAAAACACAATTATTATTTTTTCTCTTTCTTTTCTGCCGTTCACTCTCTCTCTCCTTCTTTGTCAAATAGTTTAGTTTTTTTTATTGACTTCTTTCACTATATTATAATTATCTTTTTTCTTAATTGTTGTACAAGCATGTACAAGCATATACATCCATTTCTCTCTCCTTCATTGCGTAGTCTTTTGTACTTTTTTTTTTCAATACATAAAAATTGTATTGTTATTTCTACAATCAAAGCTAACCTTTATATATATTTATATATTAATTTTGTTTATTGATTCTAGGATTTATATTTTTTCATAAAAATAAGTATTTTTTGAAGTGTTCGTCTCATTTTTCTATTATTCTATTTTACATATAAGACAAAATTTATTGAATAACTCCCGACATCTTTCATCTCTTTCAAATTTTCTTTTTGATTAAATATTTTATTAGAATTATTATTATTATAAATATGAATGTCATAAATTAAGTTTTTTTTAAAAAAAAATAAAATAAAAGATGAACAGAATAATTTAAGAGAAAATGAAAGGAATAAAAATAAAAAGAAAAGACATGAAAGAAAAAAATCTAAAAATTAGGAAGGAATTTGGATTATAGTATAATTAGAATTCAAATTACCTTTAATATTTTTTTAAATTATATTCTTTTCAAAAGGTATAAATATTACTTGAAAAAATTATGATAATTATCTTTAAAATTACCTAATAATATAAAAAATCTTGTACACTAACAGTGCATATAATTTAAACTCATTAAAAAAACTAACCAAGAAGCTCACATCATTCGTTTGCTTAATGCAGAAATATAAGTGCAAAGAGGTTTTTTCTATGGATTTTAGTATATTTGGTAAGAATTTACGCGCACCACATAATTTTTCATATATTAAAATATATGTATAATATGTATATGCTCATTTACTTTTATTTCGGACTAATATTTTGTACAATAAATTTTTATAGTCGAATCTTTCTTCAAACTTTATACTTAACAAAAATTTTAGTACATCGAACTTGTCTTATTTTCCACCTACTCTTTTTTAATTAATCTATATGTTTATTTATTAAATTACTTAACATGATTTACACTTATTTACCATCACACCATTGGGTCAAAGCACTTAAATAAAGTCCATATAAACCAAAACTCCAAAAGGAGGATCATTGCACGTGCCGATCTGCCTCCAAAAAAGAAAAAGAATTATAGCCAAAGTAGAACAACCAAACATTGTTGCATTCTCCATCTTTATCTAATCCAATCTAATCATTTATATAAAAAATCTAGATCTACAATCATGTTATTCCTAATTTTATAATAATCCCTCCACTATTAAATTCTCAACATTGGTTTTGTCGTCGATTACATCAAAACCCTAAAAATTATCGCTTTTCTGAGTGAGACTCAACTGTGATTTAAGAGTTGTTTGTTTTGTTTTTTTCACGATGAGACAGAGGAAGAAATCAAATTCCGATGTTCAACAGGAAGACCAACATCAGAATGGTCACTTGTCAAAGTTTAGACAACTTTTCGATCCCGAAGCTTCATGGGACAAGGTTTGATTTTTCATTCTTTGTTTTCTTCAAGTATTCAGTAACTGCACATTCTTTAATGTTATGTTGATGGGTTTTTTTCTTTTCCTGTTATGCTGCTGATTCTGAATATTTTAACTTATGGGTCTTCGTTTTTGGTAGATTTAGTTATCCTAATTATAGAATTCTTGCATATATGAGAGAGATGAATCTAAGAACCCCACAAACAAATAGAGAAGTACTTCATAAGCTTTTGATCAAGTTGGAGTGTTTAGTGGGAGATTTGGAGTGGTGGGTGGAGTGAGTAAGACGTTCAAAGTTCCTTTTTTTTTAGTTTTGTTCTGTAAATTTGTTCAAGTTTTATGGTTGTTCTTCAGAAAATTGCGTAAATTACAGTTACAAGTAGCTCTATCTGTATTTGTTGTTTTTTGGTTTTTGTTTGATATAGTAAGTTGTTTCTTTAAGAAAGCATGCATGATTACAAGTAGGCAAAAATACAAAAAAGGGAATTGTAGGTATACATTTGTTCCTTCTAAATATAGAGTAAAGCTGTTCAGTATCTAGGAAAACTTCTCCTGCAAAAAAGGTCAACTAAGCATTTCCCTTTAAGAGCATGAATGGCAGTTGAGGAACGATCAAAACATCTTTTGTTCCTCTGAGTCCAAACACACCAAAAATTTGCAGCTTGAATCATATTGTAGACCTTTCTGATGGTTTTATCAACTGTTCATAAATTCCAATGCATTTGAATTCCTCTCAAACTTTGCGGCATCACCCGGCTTAGTTTAAAAGTACGCAAGAACATGTTCCAAAGATCATAAGCATTGCTATTGTTGTCTTAAAAGCTTAGAGAAGTTTCAATCAGGAAAGGTTTTATATTTTCTTTGTTACAACATTAATCTGAAAGGAAAGATTTCTTAGACTTTGAGCTTCTCCTTTATGCTTTCCAGTAGCAGTTCGGGGTTGTGTCACAGCTTGATGGGTCACTCAGAGTCACTTTCGGTCTTTCGCTGCATTATTTATTGGTCACTAATAATTGTTTTTGTCTTGTAATTGCAGGATCAACTGGGTGATGTATTGCATTGGACAAGACAATTGATGGCTCTTGTTTGTGGATTAATATGGGGTGCCATTCCTTTGGTTGGTGGGATCTGGTTTATGCTGTAAGTTTTCTTCTATACCTCGCCACCTTCTCTTTTTTTAAGCCATGGAATCTGCTATTGACTTGCTGTATGTAAAATTTTTATGTAGCTGCACTTCATTTCTCTGTGTTGTTTATCATGTAGATGGGTTTCATTTCACTTCATTAGCTCTTGTCAATTGTTGCTTGTATTTGAAGTTCATTTCATTTCATTAGTTCTGTCAGTTGTTGTGTATGTTGAGTTTATTTGAATTCATTTACTCGTCTACTGATCATTATCAGTTGAGTTTATTTCATTTCATTACCTCTTGTAAGAAGTGACACTCATTAGGCAGCTTTTTTTATTTTGGTTAGTTTTATGGTAACTCTTTGTGTTTGTACTTACTATTCTGCTTTATTAACAACTGGAAGAAAATGCCGTAACATGGAAATTGAAATAATATACTGCTTCTTTGGAAAGTGCTCAAGAATTTTCTGTCAATATTGAAGTTCTGATGGCTGAAAAGATTCATTCACTTAGGAGGTGTATGATTTTGCAAAAGCAGGGGCTGTCTGTTGATGAAAGAAGAAAACTATATCAAGCAGGGATGTTATATGAAGAGTTGGTTTTTTCCCGTATAAAGTTTTTAAGAAGAAAGGATGAAATTCGAGAATACATGACAAAGAGAGAGAGAGAGAGAGAGGATACTGCTTACTAGTATACACTTCCCCTGTTATCTCAATGAAGGAAATCCCTTTCTTCCTAATCTCATCTACTTAGGGAGGGGAAGCTCTAGGAACTCCTACCAGAGAATGTCACTATAACTCTGAAAAATTTATCCAAAAATGGACTTGACATAATGTATGATTTGCATTGATGATGGGAGGATATCCAAGAAGCAAGGATGAGAAAGTACATGAGCATGCATAGTTGGCATGAACTTCTTTCATCATGCCTGTACTTCATTTTCCGTAGGAGTATCTCCATCTTCAGTTGCATCTATGTTTGAGCACTGGTCTTTTAGTTCACTAATTTTTTTAAAATTACTTGCTAGAAGATTCTACTTCCAGTTTAAATGGGTCCATTAAAGTACTTTAACAACTTTTTCAGGACATTTAATTAAGGTGTTTTGGTTTGGATAAGAAATTAATGAATAATTCATTTAAATTTTTTCTTTGTTGAAATAGTTATTGTGTAAGTAAAAGTTTTCATATGATTATATCAGGTAAAAAGAATCAAAACTGAACATGTCTTTAGTTAGAGTCTGTAAAGGCGTAAGCTAATATTTGCTTGAGCCTTTAATCACTAGTTGACTGGAAGATCCATCCTTTTTATTCTTATGACGGTGATATTAGATAAGCTTGCGGGCACTTGAACTATTCATCCGAGTACCTGCCACCTCTCTCTAATGTGTTTTGTCTCTGTTGGAATTTGAATTTAAGTTTCCATGATGTCCATCTCCTTCATTGACTGCTATATCTACCCACTTGGGTGCCTTCCTCAAAAAATTGATTTCTCATCATGCATTTGCCCTTCATTCCAATTGTTAATTGCAAATTCCTAATTACTTTGAATAGTGCTCTCTTTCTAATGAAAACATAAGTCACTACATCTGTCTCTAGAGCCTTTCAAGCTCGGAATTACCCTGTCTCATATGTTCCACTGATGCCACTGTTGTTTTGGATGCTGTCAGTGAGTGGGTAACTGAATACAAAACTTTCGGTAAGGGAGAGAAAAATTCAAAGAGAAGACTTAAATGTAGGACAGAGGCAGAATACAAAACTTAAGCTAGGTGTTGTATATGCGGTAGTTTTGCTTCATATGGTGGATATCTATGAATTGTAATGATGGTTAAACATAATAAACTGTCAAGCTCCTTTTCTTTCTGCATTTTGGTAGTTATTTAGCATTATTAAGACTTATTCCAAGCTTAAGCCAATCAGGAAGTTCATGGATACAAGTAAATAATTAGGAAGTTTATGGATGGTGAACTCATTGAAATCTATTTTTTCAGATAAACAATTCCTAGTTGTAGCATTTGATGCATGATGAACCACTATATGGTAGTCAAAATACACAGAAAATTTGTTAGAGATCTGCTTCTCATTCTTTTAATAGAAGGATGCTGGTTGCTTGCATTGAAGATCATCATATTTTTCAAATATTTGGATGTAATTTTAAATCTTGTTTTGATTAACCGATTCTTACTAATGGTTATTGTGCTCCTTTTAAATTTAGGTTTCTTGCACTTTCAACCGGTATTATCTACTGTTATTATGCGCTGGTGCTAAAAGTTGATGAAGAAGAATTTGGTGGGCATGGAGCACTCCTCCAGGAAGGGCTTTTTGCTTCTATAACACTCTTTGTGGTACTTGAACCTGTTTTCAACCCCATTTTTATTACTATTTATATAAGTGAAAAACAACGAATGCCCTTTACCCTTGTCGAGTCTCATATTGTTGCTAATATCTTTTTTTTTCTTCTCCTGTTTCTTCTGTTATGTTTGCACAGCTTTTTTGGACCGTAGTCTACAGTTTGGCTCACTTCTGATGCGTGCTTCTCAACTTGACTGAGCTTCCAGTCTCTTTTCAAGTCAGAACTCATATTTTGGTAGATGGTACCAGGTGTTATTTTTGTTGTTGTTGGGATGGAGTTCCCAAAAAGACAACACTGGCTGATAAATGGCCAATTTTCGACTGTGCAATATTATCCAGTGTATTCTGAAACATAATAGCTTTTCATTTCGAACATAGTTCAAAATGTATTTGTTCAACATTCTTTGCTCCAATAACGCTGCTTGTTTCTTTGCCTTTCTTTGGTAGGTAGAATTGCTTATAAGTACTTTTTATGCAACACTCCAGGCTGTCTATATCCTGTTCGGGCATCTTATTTGAAACATATTCAGAAGTTTCCCAGTCACCACACTTGCAAAACATGTCCTCCAACTCCATCTCAATTGGCCAGTTTTGAAGTGGCTACCTATGCTTTTCATTGTTCCAAAATTGGAGATAAATTGTACATTTGATGTAATTGGGCATAGAGACAGGGAGGCTAAATGAGTGGAGTCAGCTAATACTGGATTATGCTATGTATTACCAAATGAATCCACTTCACATATAGACAGATGAGGTATTATTCATTTCATACAAATAATTCTGTTCACAAGCGGTCAATTCACATTTAGACAAGAAAGCAATTTTCACTAATGAGCAAATACACTATAGTTTCTAAATATCTGGACCGAATTCGTGTGTTACAGTACACTAGTAAATGTTTCATGAAGTGAAACATGCTGCGGATTTGGATTTAAGAGCCCAAACAACTTTTTAACCGATTGCAGTATAATTTTTAAATCTATTTAGTCTGGAGACAGCACAGAGAGGCGAACTGTGCTATGGCTGATAAGGTGTACATAATGCTTCACGACCATCAGGATTATCTGAGGGCAATTCAACCAACATCATTATCACGCCCATCTTTGCCTCTGTCTAATTAAGTAAACGCGACCATAAACCCAACGTCTGCCAGGTCTCGAGATGGATTGCTGCAGCAAAAGCACATGGTATTAGGGCAATTATATACTTGAATGAGATAAGAATCTGAATGGTGCAAACATGAAATGAATTAGGCATTTCTTAAAGAATGCAGAGAAAGAAGTACGAAATAGTAAAAAGAAGAGTGATAACAATTTAAGTAGCAGGGTAGATCAAACAAATAGGAACACATTCAAACTCAAAGAAAAACAAATTTGGCACCTTAAGATATAGTTTTATCTTCTCTTATAGAGCATTCAATGGCATAGCAAATTATGATCTTGCAATTGTTCTAAAATTGAGAAATGGAATATCATATATCATAAAAGAGACCTAATTATTTTCAGACACAAGAAACAGAATACATGAACACACCATTATTTACATGTAGTGAGATGAGCTAAAGCAGCAAGTACTCCTATACAAGGAGTTCTGTTTACCGCTTTAAGAGAATGTTAATACAATAAATTAGAGTTAAATCTTAATCACAACAATGAATAGCTTAATTGTTTCTTAAGGATTATCATGTGTTTGCAAACTAGTGTATCCAAAGTGAAGGGAAAAAGCTTAAGCATACATGAATAACAATATCTGACATGTAAAAGGAATGACCTCCACTTTCCAGCAAGTAAATAAAAATGGAAACAGTGACAGCAAAAAGGAAATAACAAAATTCTCCAACCAAATAAGCATGTGTGTGAAGAAATATGAGAACCGAAGTCACAGAAGTACCTCAACCTTGGTTTGAAATTCTAATCTGCTTCCACAAACATGGCAATCAGCTCTATGTGGGGAATGATTGGATTTCTCTGCTTTCAGGAAAGCAAACACCTGAAGGAAATAATGGTAAGAGCTATAAGATTCATCCATTTGAGTACAAGGAGATACAAATTAACCCTTGTTCACTGGAATCATATCAATAACTTTACGAAATATCTGCGGACATGTGACAAGCGGGTTCTTAATTACCTCCTCACCACAGTTTGGGCATGCCCCTTTCAAAGCTACCAAGTCATTTTTCCAGAGTCCTTGAAGTGCTCCAACTGTGATTGGTTATTTCAAGTTATAAACTGTACTTGAGATGCATTTAAGAAATAAATTCTCAGAAAACTATGAATAGCCTTGCTTCTAGACATGGTTCAACAATTACATTTACACAGTGATAATCACCCAACAATACAACATGGAGGAAAGTAATAGAAAATATATAATTAACCCAACACCATTTCCTAATAGTAACCTTCTTAATGAATTCGTTACAAACCTAACTCTAGAACCTTATTATGCGACAGTACCAACATGATGCAAAGTTAGAAAGGGAACAAAACTATTAAGGATCAATCTTATACTAAATTATCTCTCAATTCTTGACAAGATATGATTGAGCTTTCCAGTTTTCAATTCTTGCATTGCTGGTTCAACAAGGATTTTAAAGTTGAAATTTCTTTTTTGGATGCTTAAAATCCTTTTATATAGGCACAGATAAATGGAGGTATTCTCATACAGTTATTCACCACCTTTTGATGAAAACATTCATTTGCAAAGACCACAATTGTATTTCATCCAAAGAAAGGCAGACCCTTTAGAGACTGAAAGATCCAAAAGGATAAAAGGTTGCTTCCTTTTTCTTTTGATGTCAATCAACCTGAACAAAAAAGCTTAAATAGCAGCAGGTACATTGAGATGGATAAAGAAACTTAAAAAACCATTTCTCTTTATAAGAAGCCTTTTCCTATTGAGGAACCAAAAGATGCTTATAATTCTCACCAACTTACCTTACTTGCTCTAGAACTCCTAAATAATGAACACCAAAACCTAAGAAAATTGATGTTAATGAAAAGTGAACAAACATGATATAAAACTTAGTACATATTGCTAAATTAATATTCCTAGAAGCACATCTAAGTAATTTATATATTAGTATGAGGCTCATGTCAAGCAATTTATAATGATTAAACTTGAGAAATGAAGGTTCAAAGAAAGAAAACACATTACCTGAGGCTGAAGCAATCGGAAAGCCTATGATAGATCCCAACACCATAAAGAGGATTCCATTGAGCAAGGTAAACAACTCAAAAGATTGATCAGTGTAGGGCATTCCTGAATCGAATGTATCTTGATAAGCTTGAACAACGGTGTAGATTAAAGGCACAATCAAGAATGAACTCCCAAACCCGAGAATCAACAACCATACACTTGCTAATGCAAACACCTGTGAAGGATCTTCCTGCCCTACATTCACATTAATCAATATTCAAGTGTAGGACGAAAGCCTGGTCTACAAGTAGAAACACTAGTCCAGGATGAAAAATTATTGAATGACACAGCTTAACTAGATTTGCAAATAGCACAGTCGAGTAAGTAATGTATGCATATATCCATAATCTTTTCTTTCTCCTTTTACATGGCAAGTGCAGAAACTTCAGCCAAGAAGGACAATTATTAAGTCCAAGGAAAATATCAATCTAATAGGATTTATTGAAGACATATAAAGCACAAGCAAAGTCGATAGATCAAGTTTGGAACATGATAATTTTATAGACTTAAATATATCAAACAAGTTAGAGGCAAAAGGAAAGAAAATTAAGGTAGAGACAAACATTATAACAAGGTACAATTTTAAGGCAAATTTAAAAGGGATGGAAGAAATATCCCAAACACAAATAATTATGACCAACAAAGTTAAATAAAAAACTCAAATGGATATCACAATAACCTATGTATAACACAGTAGTACTACAATAAGTAATTCATATCACAGTAGTATCACCTCTGCATCAGCATAAGTTGAGTGCCGCCTGAGACTACAGCGGGGATATTTGACTACATGCTTTGAACCATACCACCGCAATCTTAACTGTAGTAAGAAAAACATTGCGCATGAGAATCAGAACATAAAATAAAAGTTCAAGCTTTCACTAGCTATCAACTATGTCGAGAAACTTACCTCTACTCTGTCAAACATATCATCAACTATTAAAGGCATCCCACTATAATAAGCATCACGTGCCTAAGAGAAAACAGAAGTACAAAATCAGAGAGCAGCAGGACAGGGGGTAAAATGAGAAAGAGAAATCAAGTTTCTCTGTGTTACCACCAATCTTTGTAGATCAAGAATTTACAGGGGATTTTCACAAACACTACCTACTAGTAAATCCTTGTCGAAATAGATACTGTTTATAAGGCCGGGTTTTTGGCCAAGGACTAAAATTGATCCATCTCTGAACTAAAAATCACAGAGTCAAACCTCATATATACCACTCGCATCTTCTTTAGCTCATCAAATTATCAAAAATTCAAACAACAAATACAAAGTACAAACATAAAGTACTCAAAAAGTATCAGTAAGCTTTTAATCACTCAAATGTGCTACTAATTAGGTAGTCAAATAAACTCAAGTGATTCAACACATGATAGGTTCTTACATATTCCCTTTGTCCCAATTTATGAGGTACCGTTAAAATTTCAAGGTGTTTCTATACTTAGACCGTGAATTTGTACATAGAAGCTTTAAGTTTTTTCAATAAAAATTTATATATTTGAAAACTACTAAAAAGTACTACAAAACATAACAATCTGGTCAAAGAAAAACTTAATTGACTCGCGAAATTTCAAGCGTGCCACATATATTGGAACAAAGGGAGCATTTACTATGTGAACATATGAAGGCACATATGAGTGATCATTTCTTTGATCAAGCAAAAATTCAAACATACAGTACTCAGAAGACAATCAATATCAAGTGTTCAACAAGGTAACTTAGGCCATGAATAGAAGTGAAAGTTACCGATTCCATTTAATAATAAAACCAACCTTAATTTCATTAGTAGTGCAAATTACAAAGCTTCTTACAAACTAAAAATCTTACTAACAGTGAGATGATCATCACCTGGCGGTATAGGGCTTCTAAGGTTTCTTTGCTTGCTGTTTCAATAGGTCCGACGAAAATACATGAAGGTCCTAGAGGTGCCTCTCGCTCTTCACAAGTGGATACGCCATCGCTCCTGGCAGATATCCGTACCGGAAATGAAGCTCCCGGGCGGGAGTTGCTTCTGCTCAGCTCGATAACAGTGGAATCGAGCACGCGCCGAGCGATGGGAGGCCACGCGCCGGCCATGAACCGGAAGGAAATGATAGTTGAGTCACGACAGATATTGAAGAAAGGAGTGAGTGGTCAGGATATTGTAAAATCGACGGGTAATTTTGGGTCTGGCTCGTTATGGCCACGAATTTCTGGTGTTTATATAAGGAGAATCGAATGACGAAAATGACCCCCTGTGGTCGTAATTTGATTCGCTAAAGGAAATATCTGGTTATTAGTCGCTGATATTTTAGTCATTAGGGCAATATCCTTTTCTGGACAGGAAGGCTGTTGAGTGAAGATACCAAAAACTCATACGTTAAATTCAACAATTATTATTGATAAGACACACACCTCATGTAGCCTAATGCTATTCGGAATTAGGAGTACTTGTTTAGTTTTAAGCGAAAAACATCACTCAACCATCAAGAAACTCTTCCCATAAATAATTCGACCTCTTATATCGTAGAGTTTTGAGCTAAAATCATCCCTAAAGTATAACCCAAACTTACGTTACATATTTATGATCTAATTGTCAACCAAAAATATTATTTAATCATCCCAAAGTTTGTAATAAACATCCTTCTATTAATTTTTGTTAAAAAACTAACCGCTGAAATAAACACATGTCTCAAGCATGTGACCTCCACCAAAAGAAGGACTTTTGGGTTCATCCCTGCGTAGAGCCGTGCTCAACACAATCACGAAGTAGGTGAACTATGTCATTAATAAATCCATATGATCCTTGGTCACATATCATGAAATAAGCTTTTTGAGCATTTGATTCCTCGCGATAGAATATATTTTATAATTATGAGAAGATAACTTCCTAGATAAATTAAGTTAGAATAGAATTTTCAATTGGTTACTCTGAAAAACTTATATATGATGAGTAACTTCTGCTTTGAATTATCAAAATTCTAGGTTCTTTTGGATGCAGCGCAAACTTAGAAATATATGTTCTATGATGTTCTCCAAGACATCAAAACTTCTTTATGCCTCAGATACACGCATTGAAAATACAAATGACTTTCAAAGAGAATTCTAGCAAAGGAAAGGTAGAACGTAGGAAGGGGAAGACAAGTCTTTCCACTGAGAAAATTTGAGCTGGAAGCGACAGAAAAGAGGTTGTACATTCGGCTCCCGAGGTAATCAAAGTAGAATGACAAACAGAGGATTCATGTTGTCTGTGTCGTCGCTCTCCAGAGGGCAATCCATTCATAAGCTTGCATTTGTATGAAGCAAACTAATGGAAACTATGAATTTGAATATGAATATGTAAGGATGAAGACATCAATCCGACAGAATATGGAGATTTCTTCACATGTTTGACACATTTGGAGGAATTTATTCAACTGTTAGTTTTTTTAAAACAAAAGTTAAGAGAAGAATGTTTACAAAGTTTGGGATAGTTAAAGGATGTTTTTCATCCACAATTATAGCATAAGGATGTAATCTAAATTTAGATTACACTTCGGGGATGATTTTAGCTCAAAACTCTATATTGTATAAACGGTGTATACTTTCTATGACTTTTAGGAATACATATTGTATAATCACAGTATACTTTCAATAACTTTTGGCTATTTTTACGTAAATAAATCATGACTATATTTGTTGTGAATTAATTAATTTATTATATTTTTGAAATATCTTTTTTTAAAAGCAAGTCCTAGATATGTTTGAATATGAAAATAGAAAAGTAAAATGGAACGAATGAAATGACTTCTCTCGGTATTTTTGACTAAAAATAATAAATTATGTTTCAATTAATTCCTGCAATTTTTTTTACAATAAGAGATCGTTTCGTAGAGTGTATTAACAAAAATAATCATACTATAAGAGGTCATTTGGTAGAGTGTGCTAGCAAAAATAATCGTACTATAAGAGGTCATTTCGTGAGTGTATTAGCAAAAATAATCATGCATTAATTAGATGTATTAGCAGTACCTTGTTTGCTGCACTTTTTCACGTTATCTATAACTAATGCAAACATTAGTTCTTTATTGTATATTAAAGTACGTATTACTAGTATTAGTGATACAAGGGAATTCAATAAATGCATTAGCATAGTTAAAGACCTAATTGTCATTCAAAATTTCTTTTGCATCTTTTTCACCATAATTGTGAACTTAATTTTGATAAATAAATATTTTTATACAATAATTACTATTTTTAATACACCAAGCCAAATAATAAATAAAAAATATTTATCATATAATTAATACAAAATTAATTCAAACATTACTAATATACTCTATTTAACATTATTTTTATACACCCGCGGAACCACCAGTAAATGTAAATTTTTGAGATTAACACAAATAGTTTTCCAACTGGGAAAGAAAATAGCAATGGACCAATGATATGGCGCCACGTTTGTATTCCACAAAGCAAAGCAAATCGCTACGGTTATAATTTGATCATCACTCACATTAAGCGCCATTTCCTGCTGCTCACTCTTTCAGAACACAAATGCCATCAACACTCAAATCTGCTTAAGGAGCTCATCTCTGGAGTTGTAGCAGTTGACACTGGTACTCTCTCCAATCAATTTCATCAACAAGTAAGTTATGGTTTTACTTCTCTTACAACTCGCCAAGTTTTGCTTCATACATGAAGTATTCAAGTTTCGAAAATGAGGTTAGGGTTTCACACTTGCATTGATGAATCACCTTCATTCCGCTAATTATTTTTACTGATGCATTTCGTTTTTGCTTGATGAACTATTAATGACGGATATTTTTTGCGTATCTTCTCTTTTACTTCGTGCAACTAATTTTTATGGACGTTTTTGTGTGTATGAATTAGTATGGAAAGATATAGCTATCATTTTGATAATTCACAGTCGTTTGATCTCTGATAAATTAGTTTTGGATGATGACGAACTGCTCTTCTGAAAATGAATGAGATGACGAACGATCTAGAAGCAACTAAAGTTGTCTCTGAAATTATGTTAGCTAACTATGCAGAGAATATAATGATGGGAGGCATAATGGAAGAAGATGCTATTGGTAACAATGAAGATAATGTACAAGAAGAACGTAGGAGTACTGCAGGTGAAGGCAAAGATAAAAGAGACACACTGGGTAACAATGAATATGTAGAAAACGAAGAAGAGAATAATATAGAAAAAATGGAAGCAATTACAAATAAAACGACTGAAAAGTCTATGAAAGGGAATACACGGAAGAGAAAGGCAAATAAAAAACCTGAAGTGAAGGGTGGGATTAAGCAGGTTTTGAGGAAAGTAGACTCTGAAGGTAAGGTTAATGAGTACTGCGGAAACTTGACATCCAAAGGTGACAATGATCAGGATTCTGAAGGAATAGAAATGGGAACTTTGGTCTCCACATGTGATGATGAAAACTCTAAGAAGGTTACATCTGGAGATGAGGCTAAGATGAGCCCTGAGAAAATGACTGTTGAAGGCATAGATATTCCTGAGCCGTCAGATAATAAGAGGAAATCCTCTGAGCAGGTTGATAGCATGGGTATGATTTTCACATGCAATTCTGAGACCAAAAAAGACTGCTATGCGTACAAGGTTCTGGGACTCCCAACAAACAAGATGAGATGGTTGAAAATGTTTACGAAGGGATGAAACTGTTTCTATATGATGTTGATTTGAATTTGATGTATGGGATCTATAAAGCTACAGGATATGGCAGTTTTAGCATTGAATCCAAGGCATTTAAGTCTCGATTCCCATCTCAGGTAAGTTGGTTGTGCTTTGAGTCCCCTTGAACTTCACCTTTTTACTGCTTTATAATTTGTGTGCTTTGAAGAGCATTTCTAGTCATAAAATGCAAAAGCAAAGTTGCTTTTGACCAATAACTGCTATGAGCTAACAACATCTCTGGGATCTGTAGGATGAGTCATAAGATCTCAAATACATTATCAACAAGTTTTTTGTGACCTGTTACAATTGTCCTCCTTCCTTATCTATTATCTATGGTGTTCTCCTCCTTGGACTAATAATTGTTTTATTGAGTGATGGGAAGGGGTTGGGGTGGGAGGATTGAAGGATGTTGACAGTTCTTAAGAAGGGATTTTGCACGGTAAATTAGTTCTATGCGTTGGTTGACTTTGTTACTTTATAGAATCAGTCATGAAGATAACATTATGGTCATTGTTTGGTTGAGGTACTGTATTTTCTTTCAGTAGGCTGTGACTTAAAATACCTGTGGATTTCCTTGGCGAAAACAGTAAAAGGAGGTAAATTTCCGCATCTATGATGTTTTATAAACACTTAATGATGGAATGTCTTGAATGGTTTTCAATGTTTGATGCTCATAAATGCAATGGCTTGTTAGTGATTACTAGCTCTTTGTATGGACCTTAGATTCTTTTTGTATGCAACAAAAGAAGTTATGACTTATGACATAGGCAGTTAGGCACAAAGCCAATGAGAAAAGATGATAAGCTGAATTTGATTGGTTGGAAGTATGCACTTCTTCCATTTTATTTGAAAGGGGGGGGGGGGAATTGAATTTGGTTCTGGTGCCTGCATTTTATATCATAGAAAATATGAGGAGACTAAAAGCAACTTGCAATTTAATTCAACTGTAGAATGGCTCAGAAGAGACAGGTTGACTGATGGAGAACAATTTTGAATCTTGGATCCTAATTATCTTTCTGTGAGTTCATTGTTCAAGTCATAACAGCTATTTATGTCACTAGAGTTGGTGCATTTACAAGTCAAAGCAAGTATAATTTTCTTTTTAGCGCTATGACTTCAAATTAGAGATGGATTCTTTTTTTTTTTTTTTGATAGGTAAAGCTTGTACATCTATAGTGAAGGCATCAAACAGGGACACCTGTTGTATGCAAACCATATGAACACGAAGACAAAAAAGGAGTATAATTCAAACTTTTAGGATGAAGCATGTACAAAAGCTTTTAGCGTATTAGTGACTCTTAGGGGCTTCTATTTCGTTTTGTTTTGTGTGTGTATTTGGATGTTGGGGTGAAAGGTTGAGGGGGGGGGGGGGGACTAGGAGTACGATGGATGGGATTTTCCAGAGTTATCCTGCATTTGGTTTATTCATGTTGTCAAGCAGGAGCTGATGGTCATTTTGGGTTCTACAATTGTATTGGTGCTTATGTCTAGTGCTGTTGTTGGATATGATTGTTTGAATGCCCTCTTTGTCTTAGCCATATCTTTGATGATTCAGGTTCATTTTTCCATCGTTGATGATTGCTCTCCATTACCAGAGGAGAAGTTTAGGGAAGTGATTAAGAAAAACTATTACACGAAGACAAAGTTTGACTGCAAATTGACCTCTGAACAGGTACCTGGACATTGTATTTGCATTTATTGCAAATCCTTACATTTGTTTGGATGCTGATACTTGTAAGTTTCCTGGTGGATCGTGCCAACAATTTGCATATATTTGTTGCAAATCAATAGGTGAAGAATTTGTGTAAGCTTTTCATTTCTGCAAGCAAAACGTCGGGTGTACAACTCAAATCAGAGACCAGTTCTATGGACAGGAGGAGTATAAATAAGAGGCAGCGCATGGATAAAAATAGACAACCTGAACATGTTCAACAAACTAAGTGGGTGGAAGAGCCTAGGTACTACACATATCCACATCCGCTGGAAAGGAATGTAGTTACAAATCCATTGCTACCACTAGCTTGGGCTCAAAATTCACTACCACTTGCTGCTGGTCAATCACATAACAGAACTTTGAAAAACAGTGTTTATGGATGTGACACATTGACTTATAATTGTGATACTTCCCGAGAGGGGCGACTGGTGGAGCCTTGTGATTCTTATGGGCAGGACAAACCGCTAAATCCTGATATTTACAGAGGAGAGGCTTTAGCTGAGCATTATGACTATCGCAGACAGGATAGATTAGTAGATAATCGCGAATATAAGCTAGTAAATTTGGAAGCAGGATTCCAAGATGTTGGAAACAATCATCCATATGCTTTACACTCTGAGAACCTTTCCTCCCACTATCCTGTGTATTCGCCTGGCAGACATCCCAAGTATAATCCTCCACCAGGCTTACCACCTGCATACCGTCTTGGTGGTCTATCAAGTGATTACAGTTCTACCAGAGGCGTGCCTCCTGAGTACCATTCATCTCCAGGAAGACATCCCAAGTATAATCCTCCACCAGGCTTACGACCTGAATACCGTCTTGGTGGTCTATCAAGTGAGTACAGTTCTACCAGAGGCGTGCCTTCTGAGTACCATTCATCTACAAACTCTCTGCCCGAGTTCAATTATCATTACCCATAGACCGATATTAGGTTCTGTGTAAGATATGATATTAAGAGAATGGGTTAACTCTTTCCACTAGAGTTCAGCTTGAAAATTTGACTATTTCGTGATTCAATCTTCAGGGGTTTCTGTAATACTGATTATGTAGCTTGCCCTGAATCATTTGATGGTAGCTCTTGGTTTGCCAAAGATTCTTTGCTGTCACTTTTGCAGAAGACATCCGTTCAGCCAGATTTCATCTTGATCTTTATGGCTATCACCAACTTTTACTTTCAGATTGCACCATGGAGAAAAACTTTTACTTTCAGACTGCATTACCAAATAATGATTTTTTGAATGGTTTTTATGTTGTTCTTACATCTTATCATCGTCTTGCTTATAACTGATATCAATATCCAGTAGAGTAGTATAAAAAAATAGAGTAGTTGGTAGACCGATTTGACACAATCCATTTGTCAAAGATTGATCCTAGTTCTGAAACTTCTGGAATAGCTAGATGAACTCAGGGCTTAGCAAAATGAAGTTAGATGAACTCAACTGTTAGCAAACTGTTTGTCTCCTCAAATGAGAGATCACTGTTCCATTTTGATTGACATTATTGCCAGAAGATGCTTGAGGATATTTCATGGATGAAGCTTTCATTTGCTCAAGCATCGAGGCAATATATCTTTCTTGTTTAATAGTATCTTATACTTTTGGCTAATCGACCTTTGACATGGTGATAATAGATAGCGAGGCACCACTACAAAATTTGTGGTCTGGTCCTCACAATACAGAGACGAGTGACCCGAATGAGGTCTAAGCCACAGTTCATCAGTCTGCAATCTAACAAGGTAGGAGTAACAAAATTCTTTTCACTCTAGCTACTCCTGCACTTAAAAATTATTGTAAATTGTTGATTCATGTTAATTAAAAGGTAGTTTGTTTCTCAATTGTATAGTAACATCTATTAATTGGTCGGTACAGTCTTACACTTTACTTGAGAAAACAACCAGAAACAAGAACTCAGTTGATTTGATTATCCATGAAAGAATAGTTCCTATCTCAACAGAGTAAATTACCATGTACGTCAGTCCAGTCTAATAGGTGTGTGTATTTATGATGAATTTATTGATTAATATAATATTCCTGAAGACCTCCTTGTAGTGCAACTGGAGGGGCCATAAAAGTACTCTTCATGACTTGCAGGTTACTTAAGATGGTAGTTGTGGTAGTTTGGTCCTGGCTTGGTTATGACTTATGAGTAGTAGCCTTAGCTTGATGATGTTGGCATGTCTCAACTCTCATGAAGAAATGCATTCAATGCAGTATTAATGGTCCTAAAAGACGAGAGAAAATGAGCAAATGGTAAATGTGGAGTTGCTACATAGGTTAGCCATTTTTGCCTGTTTACGAAAACTTACTTGGTCCCAAAAGCTTGCATGGTCCCAATAGAACATTTTCATGAGCAAACGACTCCAATGTTGGAAGTTTTCTCTTATTGGGTTTTCCCACATTAACACTCTTTAAAGTATGGATTGATATTTACTTTGAGAGTATATTTCAAGAAAAGAAAAAAGTTGCTCACACTTTATATTGGTACAAAATCAATGAATGCAAAACACATCTTACACATGAATATTATCACTTGGAGATCACTTCACATGCCTCTAGAGTTACTCATTGGTTAGGAATACTCCAACTATTTTCACTTTAATTTACAACTCAGATTTGCTATGATTATTGGATGCATATGAATATTTCCTTTTTTATTTCTTTAATAAGAGGCATTTTTATGCATTATAGTCTCATCAGAACGTCACCATTCCATCATATGCTTAAAATATTTTACACAATTGTATCATCTATAATGTAAGTACAAACAAATTTCTACAACAAAAAACAATTTTAGCTCACAACATAATAATAATGGCAACTAACATGCTAAAATTGTACAGGATAAGTAGACTTGATTAATCTTTTCTCAAATGCTACGAGCTCCCTTGAGTTGTGGGGCATTTTAGGTACAACATCCAGTCAACAAATTTTAACTTGCAAGCACTGCTCAGTGGGAAGGACTGGTGTAGCATTTATGAATCTTGGAATCATTTTCAAATTCCAAAATAGCTTGTTTGGTTTATCATGCAGTTAAATCCAAAAATATTGTGTCGGTCCAAGTAGTTTTTGAAGAATTTGAGTTACATTTTACTCAAACTGTATAGTGGAATTCTATATGCAAAGGCAGAGCCAAAATTTTAATTTAGAACAATAGTTTCAATGTTAATAATTGATTTCCAAACTTAATATCTATACATAGTTTGTAGACTTCTTTACACAAAATGCACTGTTTGAAAAAAAACTAGTATTGGATTCGATCTACCTATATGAGCTTCTACTCCTGCATGTACACTTAGTTAAGCTACTATCGTTTGAAAACAATATTAATGCATACTTCCGTTTTAATTTATTTATCTTATTTTTCCTTTTAATCAATTTTTAAAAAAACAATATATTTCTTTTTTAGGCAACTATTTAATTCTAACTTTTCAATGATATCTTTAAGACCACAAGATTAAAAAGCATTTTGGTACATTCAATATTTCTATAGTTTAAGACCAGAAAGGCGTTTTAGGAATCGCCCTGATTCTATCTTTTTTTGTTCCGTTTGAAGAAAGAAAGGATCTCAAAGAATCGATCTTTCTTTTCGTTTGATTAATCAATGTGTGATATTTCGAATCCTCATTACTAATGGAATCGAAATGATCTCTGGATTGATCAGAAGATCTTTTCAGTTGGCTAGAATGCGTTACTTAAACGAAACTAGATCTTGTGGAATCATATTGAATATTTGACGATATATTCTATACCTTACTAAAAAATTGATCCTTCTTTACCAGCCACACATTGTTTAACCAAATTAAATTCTCTCTCGATACGTTCCTCAAAATTCAAAGTTAAATTAAAATCAAATGAACAAATTGAAACGAAAATATTATAATTGTTGAGTGATTGTTTTACACGAGCTATATATATGTAGGCAAGAAGTTCGGTTAAAAAAATTGAAGATACTGAATGTTAGGTATGGTTTTAGTTTGATTGCATGTTCAATTATACATAGATAAAGTAAAAACTTTTTATCTCTAAAAAGAAAAATGCATTTCATTTCATTGTTAGGTCAACGTAACATGATGCTTTGATTATCATTTTTCATAAAATAAATAATCTTTCTTTTGTCTTCTTCTTTTTTAATTGTAGAGTTGCAATCAGTAACACTGTAGAAGATGCCATTTTAGTAGAAACAGTACAAATGAAAGTAACAATACCTAACACCTAACACTGTTTGTGGCCGTTGACAATAATTTAAATTAATTAAAAGACGTTGAGAAAATTCCAAATACTAAAGTTGATGAGAAGAACACAATAAAAACAAATTATTTGAGGTGAACTAATTTTTAGAGTAATTAATTAATTAATTATGTACCGAAAGATACGTCGTTCCAAACATGAAGTTACATCTTAATTACCTCAATTAGCACTTTTTCTTTTTAGGAATTGAATCCCCCAAAATTAAAATATTTGTACTTCAAAAATCAAAAGCAATAATCTTATACGGAAAAAAGATTAAAAATGACCGGAATAAAGCATCTCCATTGTACAAAGGCTTGAGGATATCAAAGTTTGGCCTTAATGTCGGCTCTTCCTCTCTCCTGACATAGTTGTTTTGACTTTACATGAAAATTAAGAAGGAATAAATGAAATATAATATTAAATAGGAAAAGAATAATAACATATTCAGTAAAATTTTACAAGTAGAGTTTGAAAAGGATAAAATGTACGCAAGTCTTATCACTGTCTCATAGAGATAGAGATGTTATTTCCGAAAATATAATAAAAAATTAACTATAATTAATGATAAGAATAAATTAGGAACTAAGTATAAAATCATCTCTTAATTTTCTCAAATGAATAAATATTATTGAACATCTAATTTTAATACAACAGACGAAGGGAATATTTTCTTTTAGAACTCTCTAAATTCTTTACTTGAAGATGACAAAATTAAAGGGTCCATGAGATTGAACTTCAAGGAATAAATTATTTTCAAAGCTGAACAAAAAATATTTATATGTATATACATGATTTATAAACGAAAATCTTTTTCAAAATTGAAAATTAGGGAAAATGACTTAAAAGACTTTGCGAGGCGTGAGAAATTTGCCATGAAACGTTAAGTTAATTTTCGTTAGAGATTTTTATTTTTATTTTTGTTACGTTAATGATTGTGGGCTAGATACATGGAAAAGTATTTTTTTTCTTTATCCTACTTTTTTAAGTAAAATATATTTTAAATCGATTGGAATGAGTAGAATACTTCTTCACATTTTTAATTTTGGTTAAAAAAATGAATATTACATGATCTATCTTACATAATAAAGTGAAAGGAAATCCCCGTGATTGTCTCCTCTCCCATGAATACTTTATTTTTCTCAATTTAGTTTCTTAAAAAAGGGAGGAAATATCAAGAAAGACCTAATCATAACATATAAGATTTGAGCTCATGCATTGCAATTCAAATTGTTGCCTCTTAAAAATAATTTTGAA
>JAPFFP010000094.1:22125778-22154312 GCA_026153255.1 Solanum medicagineum | reverse complement strand
TTTCTAGCTGTTGTCCGTTTGTGACCAAAATTCACACAATACTTGAAGCTGCTATGTATCTAACGATGAAAGAAGGCAGCAGGTAAAGAACATACTGTCGCAACTGAATTGTCGCAAAATGAAGGACGACACAATAAAACTAATGAAGGTTTTGCAGACTAAGAATTGCCAGTAGTAGTTGAGCTTGCCTATTAGAATTAATCATGCGAGGACAATCAATTCTCTAGTTCCTTTTCTTCCTATGCGACTTCCACTGCTTCATTATGAACTCAACTCCTTCGTTCAATGATGCAGTTCTTTTCTCCTTTTTATTCCACAACTGAGGTACTGGGTATCTTCCACTGGGGTTATGCTGATTCAACTCATTTAACGCAGTTACCACAGTTTGATACACTTCATCACCATATTCGGCCTTTAGTTCCTTCAGTTTCTCATCATTTTCATCAATTATTTCCTGAGACAGCAAAATTACGTCAAAAAAAATAACAAGAGTAAAAAAAAAAAAAAAAAAAAAAAAGAGAGAAACCCAAAAAGAATACATGTAATTTAAGTTAGTATATACCTCAACGGTTTGACCTTTTTGGATAATCTTATATGGATGCCAGTTTGAATCCCTCAGGTAATTCTCCCACAAGGAACATACCTCCGATGCTTTCTCTGCTGCTTCTTCAGAGTTGTACTTTTTTTTCGCAGCAGCAAGGAATGGTTTCTCATCAAGTTCCCCCATTCTCTTGACGCAGATAAAAGCATTGCTCCCCCTTAATCCCTGTGAGAAAATAAATCAAAGCACTAATTAACTAAAAGAAAGAAAAAACATGAAGATTGCAGGTGAATAAAAATGCACGTTACTTTGGTGAACAAAAATAGAGTAACCAAAAACTTTCTGAAGCATACAAGTTTACGTCCAATCATAGTACAACAAAATCACATTGCTTCATTATAAACAAATATTTACGAGGCTGAATTAAAACAGTGTAAATGCTCACATTGATTAGTTCTTTACGGGCTTCCTGCACCTCATCATTTGTAAGTCTTTCCTTTATAATTAGAGTTTGATTCAGTGTTTCCAAGCTTTCAAGTTCTTCTTCATGCTCCTTGATTTGTTCTTGAATTGACTGCAGTTTCTTCTTAGCTTCGAGATCTCCTTCTTCATTCATGAGCCTCACCACATCCACGGAACCTCTCAGGCGCTCAATCTGTAACTGTAGCGCTTGCTTCTGATCAAGGTTCGCTTCAAGTTCAATTATTCTTTTATGAAGTTGTTCCTTTACTCTCTGCAAGTAAATGCTCAAAGTCAATTGCTAAAAGCTGTGGAGTATTTTGTGTTTTCAACGAGGCTGTCTTAGGCCAAAAGTGCACAGCATACCTTATGATCTTCAGCCAATTGCAGCATTTTCTCATCTGCTTTTCTCTGCTCCAAAATTGCCCTTTCATTCTGCAGAAAAAAAATTTCAGAAATAAAGCTATTTAGTTAAGCATCAGAAGACATCTAAGGACCTGGAATTCAAATTAATTCCTAAAACCATATTATCAGGCAAGCAAAGTCATAGCAGAAAGGCAGTGATGACCACACTGGATGTGCTCGAGTAATTAGAATTCCGTTCAATCAGATAAAATTATGCTAAATATCTTTAAAAGGAACAACTACAGTATTTTCGACGCTCAAAATACACTTTGGGTGTCTAAAATACTGCACTTGTTCCTTTTAAATATATTTAGCATAATTTTATCTGACTGAAAGGGATTCAAATTACTCGAGCACATCCAGAGTGGTCATCACTGCCTTTCTGCCTTTAGTGAAGCATCCTTGCAAAAAATGTACTTTTCTTCATGCTTTTTTTTCTTACCATCTCTTTCTGGAGGTCAAGCTTTCTTTGCTCACTCTCATTAAGTTCTTCACGTTTTGTCAATTGTTGTTCTTGTAGCATCAGTTGTATTTTTTGAGCTTCAAGTTGTATTTTGCTTTTCTCATGCTCACGTATGAAATCATGGAGCTGATTGAATGCTTTATCCCGCATCTTCTCCATCTCTAGTAAACAGATCATACAAAATTAGAGGAGGAAAACAACAAAAGAATGAGCACAACTTCATGATGAGTTACAAATTTCGCACAGGTGTATTTTTTTACATTATGTTAAAAGTGAAGCAATAAGATAGAGAAAAGATACTTCATGTAACTGGTTTACAGCAAAGAGGCAAAAGGAAAACGCACCATCATTGTAGTTTTGGACCATCTCCTCCTTTTGGTTCATCACCTTATCCATAAAAACTTCTGCTCTGCTTATTTTCTTCATCATCTCTTCGCATTCCTTGTTCTTCATTTCTAACTCACTGGTCAAGTTGCATAATAGCCTTGAATCTTTCCTCTTGTTCTCTTCTTGTATTCTAGAAACTGACTTAAGATCTCCATTTTTACGGAGATATTTACCAATGAAAGACTCGGCATTGTAGTCGTCATCACGTGCAATCCAAGCATACAATTTATCATCTCGACATCTTACTAAATTCCAATCTCTCTTCCCATGTTTATCCAACTCAAATGCTTTTTCAAACGCTATAGCATTCATGAATCCCGACCAGTCCCCTTTAAATTCAACTACGGCATAACCAGTATGACCCTTGAAGTTCCACATAGGCTGAACCTTCACTGGATCAAACCCTTTCTCAGTCCACATCTTTTTTAGATTTGATCCACTTTGACCTACATACTTCCCTTCCTGATATTTAACTGGGATATTGGCTACTATTCCCATCCAAGGAAAAACCATTGGATCATCATGCGCCTTGCTGATATCTGGTTTACTAGATGCTAGGAGAGGTTGGGGTGGCAGACCATCTTTAGTACTTCTGGGAGGAGGTTCAGCTGCCACTCTGTTCTCCACATTTAGTTTTGTCCTTCTCACGGGCTCTTCAGCACCATCAACAGGTCTATCTACTGCTTCAGTGGTACTAGCATCAGACAGAGAAAGTTTTCTTCCGCCTTCGGACTTATCAGTGATCTGAGATGGCTCTACTGGATTACTCTTAGCATATTGAGAACTGTTCCCCGATAGCTCAGAACATCTCCTCTGACTTGATTCAGATGTGTTTTTGTCTGCGTCTATGTACCTATCCACGTATTTGAACAATCCCAAATGTCTAGCCTTGTCTCTAAAACTAGCAGTCCATGAATCTCTACCAATGCGGGAAGAATGCCGCAGAAGCTCTTGTGAATTATACTCTTTACTTGAATCATGACAGTATGGACATTTGAAATACTTCCCAGAACGTCTAATTTTGACCTTTCCATCCCTTAAATCTTTATAGTATTTATACTTCAACTCTTCCAACTCTGAGTCAGTGCTCCCACTTTCCCCTGATCTTCTATGAGACATCTTCAATCTGTTTAAGGTTAAAAGCTAAATATCAGTTTGTGTTTTGTTGATAACCAAACTAAACTTGAGCTAACCAAAAATACTTGCCAAAGGAAATTGAAATGCACCAGAAACAAAAATGTTTACACGACAATGACAAGCAAGACAAATAAAATAGAAGATTCCATTTTCAAATCTAGCTTCTTGAGTTATTGCTATTACTTGCCTAGCTGCATCAAGTGATTCAGCGACTCTCGGTTACCCAGTGGAAAGTGGAAGAGCAGAGAAGGAATATACAGGAAACAATCAAACAGTATTACAGTTTGAAACCTAGGAAGCAATTTTATTATAAGGTCCGGATTACCTCAAATTTTTGATCTGGAGATTCAGTCCATGAGTAGCTATATAAAATCGTTTGTCTACTTCCTCAGTATAAAAAGCAGATTGAGAAGAACAAGATACCAATTTGTTGAGTCCTATTTTCACATAGGGTCCTAAGTAATCATAGCAATCCAAACATACATCCACCTCGATGAATATAGCATGCTTTCTTTTGAATTGTTGTTCTTCCAATCAAATGCTAATCCGCGATTTAAAGGCAGAAGACGCACCATTTACTATACACACACAAACATTCATTTTTAATTTTTTTTTTCTAAGATTACTTCTGTTTCTGTTTTCAATCATATGATACCTAGTGGTTTTTCCATACTAATCGAGAACCCCCTTTTGTCAGAGTTTTCCCCATCAAAGCAGGAAATATACAATATCCCCTGCTCTATATCAGCAGAAAACAAACATAAGAAGCAGCAGAGAGAGTGACTATAGTGAATCATCCATCACCATGCCTCATGAAGGCTTGCAAAAACCCTAGCATGATGCGAGAAGAAACATACACTAGTAATAACTATACAAACCTTGTAACAAAAGAACTTACACATTTATACATGCTATTTATACATAATCGATACACATAAACTCTGTATCAGATATCATCACATTGTTTAAAAAAAAAATGGTAGTAGTTCATGTACCTGGAAATCACAAAATCCGGATCTTCAAAACAGGAATCCCTGAAGAATTTTGCAAAAGTTTTTGAGTTGTACTGAGAAAAAAAAAAAAGGAGAAAAAGCAGAGAATGTACAGATTTTTCATCTCCCGTTTCACTCAGACGCCATTTGTACGGTCGATTTATTTAAGCTTTTTTGTGAAAGGAATCGATAGAGATTTTTGGTCACGGCTTAGGCGTGGACGAAAGAAAAATTCGGAAAATGGTGAGAAAAAGCCACTTTCTCATACTTACTGTTTTCAGAAAACTGAAACGGACAGAATGTTTGGCCTTTTATACCAAACTGTACAGTACTGCCTCCTTACTAGATAAAGTTAATGAATTTTTAAAATAATGTTCTAAAATAATTTTTTTAAAATAATACCTTTCATGATAATTACTCCTATAAAATAGCATTTTAAATATCAGTCAAATTAACGTATGAACCGACAAAATAACAGCAAGTCAAAGAAAATTAGCAGAATACCGGCAAAATTCAAATAAAAAACGGAACTGAAGATGTTATTAACAAAATTAAGAAATCCTGAATGCTGAAAGCCAGCAAAAATCAATAAAATACACTCAAAATGCAATGATCCGAAGAAGATCCCACATAGAGAAAATTTCAGAGTATATTGATATTCGAAGAAAATATCAAAAAATTGAAAATTTTCCCCCACACGTTGGGCTTGAATCCCATTTGAAGGCTCAACTTTTAACACACGCCAAGATGGAAAGAGGAAGATGGCATGCTCCGCCCACGTGAAGTGCCGAGGCGTCAGATATATGGAGGGCACGGAGTAGCAAAGGCATTCGCCTGGCCACGTGAAGTGCGGAGGAGGTGGAACAACGGCCACGTGGAGTGCGGAGGTGGTGAAGTGACAAGATTAGCCTACCAAAACGACCAGAAATGTTTCAAAAAAAAAGTAGGCATACGACGTACCAAAAAGTTCATGCCTCTCTTTATCTCTAAAGATGGGGTGTCCTAACCATCCAACCACTATTCCATCCCCGTTATCCATTGAACCTACTCTGAATAATCCTTCTTTTGTCGGATTATTGCCGATGTAATCATAAAAAGCTAATTTTTCAGGAACTTTAGACCAGACTTCTGATAAACTTTGATTTTCGATATATTTCTTGCCGGAAGTAGCCCTATCCCATTGGTAACGAGTGGGCCCAAATAGTACAAGGAGTACGTGGTTCTATCGTCATACACCTAACATTAACATAAGCAAGTTTTGTATATTTTAAATTCATATGATCAACTTTGGTTGTGTCTTTTGACAGTTTTGGCTGACTCGACATATTATGTGTGCTAGATGAATTTTGAGCGTGTAAAATTTATTGTTCCTTTTTTGAAGATTGAATTGCACCTTTATCCATAATTTCTAATTTCTTTTCTGATCTTATTTATCAGCTTCTATAAGTATTATCATTTTAATGTGATATCGGTCAAACGCAATAAAACATAATGTTATTAATTAATTTGTTAGGATTTAGTCTCAACTTATTTTTCCTCCTGTTTTTGGTGGAGTTTGAAAAGAAGAAGAGGGCATAAGAAGACGACGAAGAAAGGGGGTGAGATTAGATATTCTGGAGAAAAAAAAAAAAAAAAAATCACACAATTTTCCATGTAGGGGGCGTTTGGCAATAATACACGCTTAATTTGATTTTGAAGATATAAAAAAAAGTGTTTAAAGTATACAAAACTTATTTAATGTGTCTTAAGTAAAAGTCGTATCAATTTAGACTTTTGTTGATGAATTCCCTCAAATTTAAACGTTTGTTGCAGTTGCACTCTCAGATATCTTCTAAGTTTGAATTAAATGAACAAATTAAGTTAAACATAGTTATATTGAAAAAATGTAATTAAATTGCGAATCTTTTCTTTAAGATTTTCATTTTTATTTTATTAATTAAAATATCTAGTTTTACACGCCTTATCTTTCAGATTTAAAAAGATAATAATTATAATTTCATATAAGAGATTGCTAATCGTTTTCGCAATTAAATTGATCATCACGTCATAACATAAAAAGTAAAACCCTAAAAGCATACGAAATATTTATTTCTCAATACTAATTTGTACGAACCTAAGAAATGAGTAACAATTTTTATTTTTTTTTTGTTGCCTTTGTTCATGTATCAAATTGGATATGAATAAACTAATGTAGCCTCAATGAAATAGATCAATACATGCCTTTGAATTGAAATTTGTGATGGTGCAAAAATAATACAAATAATGAAAAATCTAAAAGTACTACTACTTACTTCAAGAAATATAAGTCAATTATTTGCTCCTGTCTCGAATTCTTTGTGGAGGTGATACATTGAAAAATTAACCTCTAACAATCTGCAAATCATATCAATTTTAATCAAATCATAGAATTAAAGATGGAATCATCAATCTTATATATGACCACCAAGAACAGTTATATGAAACAACAGTAAAAATACAGAAAGATTAAAAGAATTGTTAGAAAAACACAAATCTTAATTATTTACTAGACATAAAAAAATGCAACCAATAATCTTAGATCTTTTAAGAAAGAGTTATCTAAAATTGAGATCCAATCAATCAACTCAAAGAACAGTTATACAAAATAATAAACTTACAGAATGATTAAAAGGATTGCTGGGAAAAACACAAATCTAAGTAATTATTCACCAAGACATATAAAAATGCGACTAGTACTCTTAGATCTAAGAAAAAAAACATATCTAAAATTGAGATGCAATCAATTAATTAAAGAAACAACGAAAAGAATCTGGGAACTAATTAGATTAACATTCCAAGATATACTTCAAAAAGAGAAAGAGATATGTACTCATACATGAATAACTATTCGTCGCAATTCAAGAGAAGTTCAAGAGGAATGTACCTGAAAAGAAAGACCTAATGATTTATTTATAGTAGGGTTCAGTATTTTCATCAAAATACTAAAATACCCTCCAACTTTGGGCTTCCTAATTTAGATCCATTCTTTTTTTGGGAGGGGGCTTTTAATTATTTTGTAGCGCTGTCAATATGTAAGCCTTCTTTGCCAAGTTAAAGGGTGTCTTTAAACCTATCAATAGTTTAGAGACGAAACTAATAATTTGTGTCAAGTTTGAGGGTGTATTTAAGCTTAATTCGCCAAGTTGATGGATGTTTTTAAGCCTATCAATAGTTTAGGGACGAAACTAATAATTTGTGTCAAGTTCGAGAGCGTTTTTAGTACTTCTCTCTTTAACATGACCACCATTTAAAATATAATTGAGAATTAATTATTTATAAAATGTGCAAATCAGTTTCACAAATTTTTACTATTACATCATTTTTCTTGTGTGATTATTTTTTTACCACCATCATCAATAGAATCATCCTCTTTCTCCTGATCGTTCAAACAAGAACGACCATCATCATGGTGAATACTTTTAGTTGAAATTTTTCGATGATCCTATTCATCACCTTCAAAAAGTTGAACAAGATCACAAGATATATCAACATTAAAATTCATCACTTTAAAGTTATCTTAACATGTAGAATAGTAAGAATTAAATAAGAAAATATAAAGGAGAGTAAGAAGAAAAGAAAAATAAAAGTAAGAATTATTTTTTCCTTTGCTATAATCTGAGGATTCGGGATGATCGTTTAGTAGATTGTTTAAAGAAGATAAGAGCAACAAAAATCATAGAAAGAATTAGGTATTTGTCAATTAAGTCCACCAAATTTAATCATTTTGAACCCAATTACAAATTATGATTAATATTGGAGTTTGATAGATTTCAAAAATGGTTAAATAGTCTCACAAAATGGTCTATGAGGTCAAAATAGAGTTGGGCATACAAAGACCTCGATTGGTCAAAATTATTTTTTAAAATTTTCTTGTAAGAATAGATCTATAATTAAATACTTTTTCAAAGCTCAAACGCTAAGATTGGAGAGCCAAATTTTGCAAATTCTAAAACAAATGCCACCTAAGTAGTATAGTTCAATTTGTGGTAGGAGGAATTGCATGTAGCTAGTAATTTTATCAAGCATCAGGACTTTTTCAGTCACATATTAAAAAAACATTAATGAACTTATCATATTAAAATTCCGCATACTTACTCAAAAGTTATATAGCAAGGAAGGGAGTGTTCTCTTTGGGTCTAAAGAGTGATTAGTTACATGAGAAAATCTTGGATTGAGATGGCGCTTATTTTATGTGTGTCAAATCTGTCCAGTGGCCATCTAACAACTCCACAGTGGCTCACATAACAATTTTGAAAATAAATAACTAATAATGTGTGGCATAAAACGAATGTCATCAATTATTTAGTAAGTTCGATACTTTCACATATGATATCCTAAAAAGTAAATTATAGAGCATGAAATCATCCATATATATTTTAACACTGGCAAAAAAAAATCAATTTTGCGGAGCAACATATATAGAATGTGTTAATTAGAAATGTTCTCAGATGACTTGAAGGAGATCAAACTTGTGTCTTGTGAAAATTCTAACATAATAGCTATCGTATATGTATTTACACGGATAAACATACTATATCAATAATATAAAATACACCAACCATCTGTTTTTTTTACAATGTCAAATTGCCTTGCCTGATTCTCTGAGCAGTGCCCCAAATCTAAGCCTTGACATTCTTAAAACGATTTCTAAGGTCCTCATCTGGAATTCAACGCCTCTGGTCGACTGATAATCTTTATATAGCTCTTTCAGTCAGTAGCTGCTAGTAAAATCCGATCAATCAAATTGAAGACAGAATAGGTTCTTGAGGAAGCAAAGAAGTTTATGCGGCCTCTTTTACGAGAAGAGGATTGTGTGGAGAAGTCAACAAACTCACTGATGGATTGAAAAAGAACAAAACAACTAAATACAGAAACAGTAGAGGACGAGTTTGATTTTTGTTCCTTTCAAAGAGATCAATCAAAAATCTGCTTGTATGTTGATGATCTCATTTTTACTGGAAAGTATTGTGCCATGTTTAAGGAATTCAAGAAGTCAATGCTGGTGATCGTGATGACAGAAAAAGAACTTCAGGCTATGCTTTTATGTTCGGATCTGGTGCTATTTCGTGGTCGGCTAAGAAGCAATCAATTGTCACTTTGTCTAATACTGAAGCCGAGTTTGTTGCTGCGACTGCTTGTGCTTGTCAAGCTATTTGGTTGAGGAGACTTTTGGAGGATTAAAATTCAAGCAAGCAGAAGCCACTAAGATTTCTTGTGACAATGACTCGGCGCAATCCACCTTCCCCTCAGTCAAATGGTTAGTTTATTTTCTTCCTATGTGACTTCCATTGCTTCAATATAGATTCTACTCCTTCAATCAACGAGGCAGTTCTTTTTTCCTTTTTATTCCACAACTGAGGTACTGGGTACCTGCCACTAGGGTTATGCTCATTCAACTCATTTAACGCAGTTACGACAGCTTCATACACTTCATCACCATATTCAGCCTTTAGTTCTTTCAATTTCTCGTCATTTTCATCAATTATTTTCTGAGAAAGCAAAATTAAGGACAAAAATAGCATGAGTAAAGATTCAAAAATGTAACATGTAATATTAGTTAAAAAGAGCACATACCTCAGTGATTTCTCCCTTTTGGATAATCTTATATGGATGCCAGTTTGGATCCCGCAGGTATTTCTCCCACAAGGAAAATACCTCCAATGCTTTCTCTGCTGCTTCTTTAGAGGGATAATTTTTTTTTGCAGCAGCAAGGAATGGCTTCCGATCAAGTTCCCCCATTCTCTTGACACAGATAGAAGCATTGCTCTCCCTTAAACCCTGTGGATAATAAATCAAAGCACTAATTAACGAAAGAAAGAGAAAAAACATGAAGATTGCACATAAAATTGTTGGTCATACAACAGATTGAGGTTGAAATCATCTTCATATTACGAAAATACATTTATAAACATAAGAACCATCGAGGCAGTCTTGGTGGATAAAAACAGAGTAACCAAAAATTTTCTAAGGCTTACATGTCTACCTCCAATCGTAGGACAATAAAATCACATTGCTTCATCATAAACAAATATTTACGAGAATGGATTAGAAAAGTGTAAATGCTCACATTGATTAGTTCTTTACGGGCTTCCTGTAGCTCATCATTTGTACGCCTTTCCTTTATAATTAGACTTTGATTAAGTGTTTCCAAGCTTTCAAGTTCTTCTTCACAGTCCTTGATTTCTTCTTGAATTGACTGCAGTTTCTTCTTAGCTTTGAGATCTCCTTCCTCATTCATGAGTCTCACCACTTCCACGGAACCTCTCAAGTGTTCAATCTGTAACTGTAGGGCTTGCTTCTTATGAACGTTCTTTTTAAGTTCAAGTATTCTTTTATGAAGCTGTTCCTTTACTCTCTGCAAGCAAAAGCTCAAAGTCAATTGCTGAGTCGAGGTTTTACAGGAAACAAGCTCCCTGCTGTTACAAAGTAAAAATATTAACGAATTTGCCAAATCATTTAAAAAAGTTGTGATAGGTAGTAAGTATTTCTCTATTTTTAGTCACGAGTCTTGAATTTGAACTCTGGATATGAGTTGCCTTTAGTAAGGAGGATTTTACTCTAAAGCGAGATTTTTTCAATACGTATTAAATTTGTCAGATTTCAAAGCACAGTTAAATAATTAATCAAAGATCTCGAGTTCAAATATATATAAGTTGCCTTTAATAAGGATTATTACTTTTATAAATTCAAATTAGTCAAGTTTCAAAACACATATAGATCGCAAAAACAAAGAAAATTCGTAAAGCAGTCAACTGTGGCCTACTAATAAATCTTACTCCTAATGGCTAAATATAGTCAATTAAGAAGTGATCATTTCGACAAAGTACTACTAAACTGCCTTCGACGGCTACAAATGTGTTCAGCATACCTTATGATCTTCAACCAATTGTAGCATTGTCTCTTCTGCTTTTCTCTGCTCCAAAATTGCCCTTTCATTCTGCAGATAAAAGAATTTCATAAAAAAAGCGATCAAGTTAAGCATCAGAAGGGCCTGGAATTCAAATTAATCTACAACCATATTATCCTTATGTCAATCACCACTTGCCAAAAAAAATGTATTCTTCTATATGCCTCTTTTCTTACCATATCTTTCTGGAGGTCAAGCTTTCTTCGCTCACTCTCATTAAGCTCTTCACGTTTTCTCAATTGTTGTTCTTGAGCTTCAAGTTGTATTTTGCTTTCCTCAAGCTCACGTATGAAATCATGGATCTGATTTAATGCTTCTTCCCGCACGTTCTCCATCTCTAATAAACAGATCATACAACAGTAGAGGATGAAAACAACAAAAGAATGAGCACAACTTCATGATATGAGCTTCAAATTTCACACAGGTATATCTTTTTGCATTATGTTAAAGTGAAGCAATAAGATAGACAAAAGATACTTTCTATAACTAGTTTACGGCAAAGGGGCAAAAGGAAAACATACCATCGTTGTGATTTCGGACCATCTGCTCTTTTTGGCTCATCACTTCATCCATTTCAGCTTCTGTTCTGCTTATTTCCTTCTTCATCTCTTCATATTCCTTGTTCTTCATCTCTAACCTACTGGTCAAGTTGCATACTAGACTTGAATCTTTCCTCTTGTTCTCTTCTTGTATTCCAGAAACTGACCTCAGATCTCCATTTTTACGGAGATATTTACCAATGATAGACTCATTGCTGAAGTCGTCAGCACGTGCAATCCAAGCATACAATTTATCATCTTGACATCTTACTAAATTCCAATCTCTCTTCCCATGTTTATCTAACTCAAATGCTTTTTCAAACGCTAAAGCATTCGTGAATCCCAACCAGTCCCCTTTAAATTCAACTATGGCATAACCAGTGTGACCCCGGTAGTTCCACAAAGTGTGAACCTTCACTGGATTAAACCCTTTCTCGATCCACATCTGTTTTAGCTCTGTTCCACCTTTACCTACGTACTTCCCTTCCTGATATTCAACTGGGACATTGGCTACTATTCCCATCCATGGAAAAACCATTAGATCATCATTCGCCATACTAGATGCTACGAGAGGTTGAGAACTACTCCCTGAGTCAGTGCTCCCACTTTCCCCTGGTCTTCTATGAGACATCTCCAACCTGCGATCAGGTTAAAAGCTAAATATCAGTTTGTGTTTTGTTGATAACCAAACTAAACTCGAGCTAACCAAGAATACTTGCCAAAGGGAATCGAAGTGCACCAGGAACAAAAATGTTTACACACAATGACAAGTTAAGACAGATAAAATAGAAGACTCCATTTTCAAATTTAGCTTCTTGTGTTATTGCTATTACTAGCCTAACTGTATCAAGTGATTCAGCAACTCTCGGTTACTCAATGGAAAGTGGAAGAGCAGAGAAAGCAGATTGCTATTATAAGGTCCGGATTACCTCAAATTTTTGTTCTGGAGATTCAGTCCATGAGTAGCAATATAAAATGATTTGTCTACTTCCTCAGTATAAAAAGCAGATTGAGAAGAACAAGATACCAATTTGTTGTGTCCTTTTTTCACATAGGGTCCAAATAATCATAGCAATCCAAACATACATCCACCTCGTTGAATATAGTATCACTTCCTTTGAATTGTTGTTCTTCCAATCGAATGCTAATCCACGATTTAAAATCAGCAGATGCACCATTTAATACACACACACAAACACATTCATTTTTAAATTTTTTTTCTAAAATTACTTCTGTTTTCGATCATATAATACCTAGTGTTTTCTCCATACTAATCGAGTACTCCCTTTTTGTTGGGAAATCACAGTCTACAAATCTACAGGAGGAAGAAGAAGATGAAGATGGAAGAACAAAGTTCTTCTTTTTGAGAGAAGGCAGAGAATAATTTTGAAGAGAGAGAGAATTTAATTTCGTGGTAACGCCCAATGAGTAAACTCTATGGCGATAGGAATATATATATTAATAATATCTGAATATTTACAATTATACAGAATACAAGTATACACGGAGAATAAACAGTATCACCTAAGGATAAAATATAAGTTGAACCGTGACAACTGATAAATATAATATCAGGCTCCACTACCTAACAATTCTCCCACTTGGAGACTGATCCACTCGACCTCCAAAACACGATACATGTATTCCAAAAAAAAATGGTTCCTCTGTCATCAATATCTTCACCCCATCGCAACACTTTCTTCTGTACAAACTACAGAAGACCAACCGAGGCTTTGCACAGCCTCAGTTTTTCAACATCAACACACTTGGTCAATATGTCTGCTGGATTCTTTGCACCCTCTATCTTCTCCAAACACATATCACCATCTTCCACTGATCTCCGAGTGAAATGATATCGTCTTCGGATGTGCTTTGTCTTCGAATGATATACTGGATTCTTCACCAATTGTATGACACTTTGACTATTTGTATAAAGAATTTTGTCACGCTGCTTCCTACCTAATTCTTCCAGATAATCCACCAGTCATATCATTTCTTTCCCAGCTTCAGCTATTGCTACGTACTCAGCTTCAGTCGACGAGAGGGCAACACACTTCTGAAGCTTAGACATCCAACTTACTGTTGTTCCATCTACAGTGTAGATGTACCCGGATGTGCTCTTGCTCGAATCCGCATCTCCACTCAGATCAGCATCCACAAAACACTGTAGGATTACCTTGCCATTACCATAACAAAGTGAAGTATTGGATGTACCTTTCAAGTATCTCAGAAGCCACTTCACAGCTTTCCAATGCTCTTCTCCCGGATTTTCCATGAACCTGCTAACAACTCCCACTGCATGTGCTATATCAGGTCTAGTGCAGACCATAGCACACATCAAGCTCCCAACTGCAGAAGCATATGGAACTTGTGCCATGTGTTCACGCTCCTCAGTTGTCTTTGGTGTTTGACAATTTTAAATGGTTTGCCAAAGGAGTAGTCTTGGGTTTAGCAACATTCATCCGGAATCTGGACAAAACCTTGTCAATGTACTGGTCTTGGGATAGATTTAAGGTGCCGGCTGATCTATCTCGAGAAATCCTCATCCCAAGCATCTGTTTCGCTGCACTTAAGTCTTTTATCTCAAACTCGGATGATAGGGTTGCCTTCAGAGAGTTTATCTCCTTCATATTTAGTCCTGCAATCAACATGTCATCCACATACAAAAGTAGAAATATATAAGAATCAGTGTATTTCTTGAAGTAACAACACTGATCCTTTTCAATCCTGTGAAAACCATGCTTGCTCATGAAGGGGTGGAACTTCATATACCACTGTCGAGGTGCTTGCTTCAGCCCATACAAGCTCCTGGTGAGCTTGCACACCATGTGTTCCTTGCCTGGAACTGTAAATCCTTCAGGTTGTTGCATATAGATTTCTTTATCCAAATCTCCATATAAGAATGCCGTTTTTACATCCATTTACTCAAGATGCAAATTCTTCGATGCAACAATGCTCAAAAGAATTTTGATGGTAGTTAATTTCACAACAGGAGAAAATATTTCAGCATAATCAATACCTTTTCGTTGTGAATATCCTTTAACCACCAATCGGGCCTTGAACCTCCTTTTTCCATCTGATTCAGCTTTGATCTTAAACACCCACTTGTTCAGCAAAGCTCTTTTCCCTACAAGCAGCTCAGTCAACACCAATGTGTTGTTCTTCTCAAGTGAAGTCATCTCATCATCCATGGCTTGCTCCCACTTGATTGAATCCTCCACCTGTAAGGCCTCATCAAAAGACTCTGGTTCTCCTTCATCAATCAGCAACGGATAATGTAATGAAGGTGAACACCTATCTGGTGCCCTGATAATTCTGGATGATCTCCTTAACGTCTGCTCTGGTGTTACTTGTTCTACCTCAGGTTCTTCAACAATCGTCTCTGGAGTTTCTTGAGTTTCAGTGGCAACATTGCTAGGCAAACTCCTCTGCAGCTCAACTTCAACTCCCACTTGCTTTGCATTCTCTGAACTCGACATAACCTTATCCTTGTACAAGACGTTTTCATCAAATGTCACGTCACAATGCCTTAGGATTTTTCTGCTTCTATCATCCCAAAACCTGTAACCAAACATATCAGAACCGTAGCCTATGAAGTAACACTTTACAGCCTTAGCATCAAGCTTGTCTCTATTCTCTGGAATATTGAGTTCTTTTCCCATCCATACTTCTTCTGGAATCTTGAATCCCAAAGGAACAGATGGTCCTCCGTTTCAATGTTCTGTTTATCCTCTCAGCAATTCCATTCTGCCTCGCCTTCCCAGGAACTGTTCTCAACATTCTGATTCCCTCAGCTGCACAGAGTGCCTTAAATTCTCACTTGTCATACTCGCCACCATTATCAGATCTCAAACATTTGATTTTCAACTTCAGCTTTGCTGAAATCATCAATGAAGATAACATATTTCTGTTTAACCATGACATAGCTCTCACAAAGTCCCATATCAACAGCTTTCAGACCATCCAATAGCAACTGCTGCAGTAGTGTATAAAGTTCCAAATTTTATGCCACGTGCTCCTTGACGATGTTGAAAGCCACGTTTCTAGACAAAGTCAACCGAATCAAACCCAGCGCTTGGCGATCTTTGAGATTCCAATCTTCTTCTTTCATGGATTTTGACTTCACCCCAGACAAGGGTTCGTGAAAATCCTTACTTTTCAATTCCGATTTCCATCAAAGCAGGAACACTTTTGTTAGAGTTTTCCCCATCAAAGTAGAAAACAAACATAAGAAGTGCCCTCTGGCTCTCCGGAAAGGTGGCGTATACCCCAACTCCAGGCCAAGCCCTCACGAATTTGTTTTTGGGTACTTTCCAAAAGACCTCATGCTAAAAGAGTTGAGTTCAACCTTATATTTTGGTCATTTGCTCTCTCCACAATCGATGTGGGAGGAGTTTGCATACTAACATTAATTGATATGGTAAGCTTCCATTGTGTCTTTCGACAGTTTTCGCTAACTCAACTTAATGTGTGTTACACGAATTTCAAGCGCGTATAATTTGTTGGCTTACACACTTTAATTCCTTTTTCTTTCTTGAAGATTGAATCACACCTTTATCCATAATCCTAATTTCTCTTCTGATTTTATCGACACATCCATCTCAGCCTCCATACATGTTATAATTTTTTAGGATTTGTTTTATTCTCTCAACTTATTTTTTCTTTGTGAACTAGTTTCCTCTTGTTTTTGGTCGAGTTTGAAAAGAATGCAAGGAAAGAGGAAGAAGACGAAGAAAGGGAGTGAGATTTGATATGTTGGAGGAAAAAAATGAACATGAATCTTTTTCTTAAAAAAACGAATATCACATGTCGATTTATTTATTTGTTTGCATCGGAGGCGTTTGGCAATAATACGTGCCTAATCTAGTTTTGATGATATAAAATTGGTGTTAAAAATATACAAAACATATATAATTTATCAATAAAGCCCGCCAAATTTAAAAGTTTGTTGGGCACTACGCAGTTGAGCTCTCAAACATTTTTAAGTTTGGGACGAACGAACTAATAAGTTAAACGCAATTATGTCGAAAAAATATAGTTAAACTGTGAATCTTTTTCCTTAAGATTTTCGCTTTTATTTTATTAATTAAAAAAATCTAGTATTAGACGCCCTTTCTTTCACATTCAAAAAGATAATAATGATGGTCTCATATAAGGACACTACAAATCATTGTCGCTATTAAATTGATTATTGCGTCATAACATTAAAAATGAAATCCTAAAAATGTACAAAATATTTGTTTTTGAGTGTTATACCTCATTTTAACTCTAGGTTAAACAACGTACAATATATTAGTGATTCTTATGCTATTTTAAAGAGTCGCCATCTAATTAATTCAAAAGTGAATTAGGACACTTATTTTACTAAGATTATACCAAATTAACCCTATATTAACGTGAGTTCTAAATATCCTAAAGGGAAGGTGTAAGACATCCTTCAAAATTCATTAAAACCAATTACTGACCAAACTTAGGTTAATTAATTAAGCTTTGAAAAATCGAAAGCTAATACATTTTGTTGAAAAACTTATATGGTAAATTATATGTCATCCGAAAAACTCAGCTTTTGAATTTAAAGACTTAAACTTCCAGGGTATTTGAAATTAAAAATGGGCGAACCATGCTAAACTTTAAATCCGTATTAAAAAAAAAAGCATTTTGAATCATATGAGATTTAAGCGGAAGAAATTTATGTTGAGAAATTCATAGACAGTAGGTTTTAAAAAAAAAAAGAGAGAGAGAGAGATTTTGACCAAAGGAAACAAATAATTAAACTAATTTTTTTTTGAAAAAGGTCATTTTTTACTATGAGCGAACAACCCGAGTTATCACCGAGCTCAACACATACTCCTAAGATTGGTAAAAAACTTAATTAACCCCTTCAACAGTAGGTACTCTATGGTTAATAATTTCAAATGAAGCATGTAAAACATCACAAGTAAGAAAAGCGAAATAGTCACATAAAAATATTGGGCTAGACAACCCAAACTTTGACCCTGTCTTAATTCTAAAATAAAGAAGTTATTTGGTCCTGTCCAACGCTTTTCTGTATCGCTGGTGCAAATGGGCTTCTTTTAGCCCCATTTCTGTTGTATCATGCCACTATATACACACACCGTATATCAGTGTATACAACGAATTTTCAGCTCCAAAACCTGTAATTTTGCTTCTTAACTAGTACTGGCTCCCAGCCACCTGTAACAACCCAAAGCTTTGCCAGAAATGCAAGATGGAGTCCCAAAAGGGACTCAAATAAGAGAGCATGCACCAAAAAATTAAATCAAATAAGCGTCTTCCCACTATGAACTAGATAGAAAATATAAGGCAATGTTTTCTTAAAAATCAACTTAATATGCAGGCGTCATTAGAATCTGCCAAAGCACGCTTAAGGTTATTTCATGACAAACAGTGAACAACTAAAACATATTTTTAATACCAATCTACACTATCTGGTACCCTGTCTATGGAAAGAAGTCACTTGAACTCTCACTCCTGCCTAAGGAACTAAGCCGCTTGAAATTTTTGTGCTCTCTCCTAGTATTTTGATTTACCAATCCAATCCATTTCTTCAGACAATTATCTCACCCCTATCTAAGAAAAGATATCACTTGAAATTCCTAATAACTCTCCGGGTGTTTTGATTCACCAGTCTACTTCTTCCAATAATTCTCGCTCCCTTTCTAAAAGCTGACCTGCTTGAAATTTCTAAAGGTCCTAGGTATCTTGATTAGCAATCTACTCTATTACTTTCGACAAGTCGCAGGCCCTTCCTAAGGAACAACACCACGTGAAATTCCCAAGACAATTGCATGTACTTTGCGTTACCAAGCTAATCTTTTGTTTTCATAAATTATCCCATCCTGTTTAAGGCACGCTGCAAAACACCAATGCATATTCCTACTGAATATCCTAATTCCTCACTAATCTCCCCTATTTCTTCCCAACAACTTCCCTTAACCAAATGTTTCAGTGACATCTATAGATGTCTGGTTACAAATAATGGAAATTTTGGACAAAAATTAAAAAAAAAAAGTTGGTACCACTACTGTGCTATGATATACATAGTTATTTAACTGCATTGTGTTCTCAATGTATGGCAATAATTATCTACTTCCATAAAAGAACTATTCCATTACTAATTTGGTCACCCCATGCAACTTGACGAGTTATTTGAATATCGTGATTACTTTCCTTACACTTTACGTTATTCCAGATAAGATCAGTATTACAAAATTTATCTCTTACAAAATATATATAAAGTCGCTTGGTGTGACAGTCAACAAAACTCCATTCCAGAAAGCTACCTTCACACGCACAGGAAGAATCTATCGAGGGTAACGGAGGTACAATTCAATACACTGTCAGGGTCATGCTTTGAGTAAGAGTATATTTTGGTGGCATTCAAGCTTGGTGTTCTTCCTATTGAACCTGTAAGCCTGATTTATTGGTGGAAGGGGAGTACAAATCACAAACAGGCCGTTGATGATTTAACTATCCACCAGTGAGGTATTGAAAGGAAATAATAGAGGTAATTTATATAACCACTACAAAGACAAGTTAACGAGCAGCAGAAACAAATTGGCTTTTTATAACCCAATGTACACATATTGTTGATATAATCTTACCTCGACTGATCCTTATCGCCTCTTACTTCCTTGAAAGGGATGTCAATGATGTGCGTCAAGTTCCAACAATCTTGAAAAATGGACACTTCCAACAGTCTTGAAATTGTTCAGGATGTTTTTCCTTATCTACAAGTGTACAAAAATGGAACTATCAAAAGACTTGTAGGACTGAATTTGCAGCCGCAACATATGATACCCAAACTGATGTTTCAGCCAAAGACGTTTTGGTGAATCCTAAAAATGGAATTTCTGCAAGAATTTATCTACCCAATTCAGCAACCAAAGAAGAAAAACTTCCTTTAGTAGTTTATTTTCATGGTGGAGCATTTTGTATATCCTCTGTTGGTGAACCTAAGTACCATGATTTTCTTAATGTAATAACCTATAAGCTAATTGAGGTAGGCAATTTTTCTAGTTATATTAGGACATTGAAATTTGTGTATTAGAAATTTCCTTCAAAGACCAAAACTACACTATATAATATGAACAAGCATGTGGAAAGAAATCACAGAGTATATAAGGACCAAATTGCTTAGGATCTCATGCCCAACACCATCACGGCAAGAAATTTCTGTTACACTTTCAGAGAAGCTTACCGGAGGAATGATGGAGACAAAAATTGAAAGGAGAGAAGCTTACCGGAGAAGTCACCGGAGCTTCGAAAGAAATCGACGTGGGTTGATGGATGTCGGACGACGATTTCAGCTTTGGCATAAAAGTGTCAGATGGCTTCTCTTTTTCCAGAGAAACTTTCAGATTTCGACGGACATTGTTTTTATCGACTCAAACTTCAGACAAACAATCTGCTTTTCTTAGTTGCAGAGCAGTCAATACAGCCGACCACTCATCCGGGCTAGGCCTTTTCTTAATGGGCTAAAAAATAGTAGTACATGGGCTGCGAGCCTTGCCGGATGGTCCATATTTTTATTTATATATATATTTTTAAATAAAATTATAATTTAAAAATATTAAAATAAATAACAACCGAAAATCAAAGAGTTCCCAGAGATAGAAGACATAGTCAGTGAACAAATGCAGAAAAGAAGAGAGGAAGTGGAGGATGATAATGTAGATGACAAGGCATGTTCACCACAGACAACTGTACAAAATTTAAGTAAAAATAAGGAGAAAGTAAGTAGCAGTCCCACTGCAAGCAAAGTGGGAGAATACAGGGAAAAGGGTTGAAGGAAAGAGACAAAAGAGTAGAACAGTATTCACCAAAGATTCACGAATAAGGAGCAAGAGATAAATCAGCAAAGAGTGATCAATGTTAAGAAAAATGATTTTCTGGAATATTAGATCAGTTAATACTCAAAACTCTTTTGAAAGGTTAATTGATTTAAATAGGAGGCATCGATATTCATTTATAGCATTGTTAGAGCCTTTTCAAGATCTGCAAAATCTGGAACATAACAAAAGAAAGTTAGGATATACAAATGCTTTGGCTAACTGTTCATCTGAAATTTGAATTTTTTAGGAAGCCCAAGTCATGTATGATTCTATACGACAAATTTCCATGCAGTTCCATAAAGATAGTAAAGAGTTTTGTATTACTACTGTCTATGATAGATGTAATGCATTAGAAAGGTTGGAACCATGGAAAAAGATGGAGCGTAGCATCTAATGTATTTTGATGATCTCATTGGCAGGAAAAATCAAAAAGGAAAGAAGACAAAATACATTCTCGGAGCCACTACTACAAAGGGAAGTTTGAAAGCCAAGGCTGATATCAAGGGGCCACATCTCCAATCAGCACACATCACATCTAGCTTAGAAGGAAAGGAATCCAATCGCTGCAAAGGAAGGAAGAATATATTGAAGCACTGCTGAAGAAGGAAAGACATCCAATCCAAATGGATGTACCCCCAATTCAATTGAAGCACTGTTGAAGTAGTAACGCTGAAGAAGCACTATTACTGCAATCTTGAGGTAATTCATCATTTTTCTCTAATTTTAGATTTGATTTCTTAACTTTCCAGCTTCACATGCTTTCTCCTCCTTCGTCTTTTGGTTTCGACTTTTACTTTTGGATTGTTTGCCTGCCTTTGCCTTCAAAATTTTATATATGGGTTGGTGAGTTCAAATCTAAGCAAAATTGATTAAGGCTAAAATGGCAATATAAATATTTAGAAAACCCTTTAGAAAAAAAATGGAATGCGTCTGATCAAATCAGTCTCAAATTACAAAAGAAAACAACCAAAAATCATCTGCTTTCGGATCAATTTTTCAGAAAGAATACTCCTTTTCTTCCTCTTTTTGTACCCCTTTTCCCCTAACATTGGTTTTGCCAAAACCAAACAAGAAAAAGAAATGAAAGATTACTTTGAACTTATTACTAAAACTAAATTGTCAATTAAATAAACCAAAAACAAGAAAATTGTAACTACAAGTCTTCTAAATATAAAGTAAATAATGGCTACAAAGATGATGAGAAAAGAAGAGAACAATCATCGGCTTCGAGTTCCCTTGTTATAGAAAAAAATATTGCATATCTAGCATACTAATTGAAGCTCTTTAATTGTGTTATGATATCTACAAGCTAAGTTGCTGAACAAGGACGCTGATAGAAAAGTATACTTGAATTCATTTTTGCACAATTTTTTTTATTTGCAATATAATTTATGTGACATTCTCTCTTTTCATTTAACGTTATCATTTAATTTGTATTATTTGCTTGATTCGGATCTTCTTCATTTCATTTGCTGGGATGTGTTGCCTCATATAATAACTCACAGGTTTGAACACAAAACGGGGCATCAACCTTGATGTTTCAACATCTGCTTGCGACAACTGAATGTTAAGAGTTAGATAGGCTCAGGTTGCTCTGTGAGGCTAAACTGTGTGAGGAAGTTGCTATTAATGCTGTTGCAATTATCACTTTACCCCTGGCTGAGCAGCACCATTGTTTCCAACTGAAATCTATCTGTCTCAAATTTGCTGACATGCCAGAAAATCTAAGAGGTGCTCTTATGCCTTCTAATCAACTTATGTTAAAATGTTATATCAAAGTTGAGATTCAGTTCAATTATTTAGTTCAAGTACTTTAGTTTTTATGGCAACTAAATATTTATGATTTTGTCACCATAATCTACAAATGATCTCTTTTTAAGTAGAATTCTTAGAAGATTTAATTCCCCTTTGGAGTTTTTTTCCGTAATAAATGTGTTTCATGCATGTTTCATCTCTCTTTAGTGAAATTTTAGAAGTTATAATCACATTCTCGTGAGAAATTTTAAAAGTTATCATCACGTTTTCAGCAATTCTCTTCATGTACTGTTAAAAGTATTTGTCCCTAAGTTGAACTTGGAATGGGAGATGTCTGGCTATCTATATTAGTGAGCCATGAAATGAAATTTTATTATTTGTCCTTATTCTGAAGGGTTCGGCTCTTTTTGGAAGGAAATTCGCTATGTAATCACATGTGGAGGAATTTTGATCTAGCTCATACACGTGTCTAACAGTTATATATTAGTCGGTATTGATCACAGAGTCCTTTTTACGCAGTTGTAATGCAGATTGATGTTTCTGACTATCTGAGAGAAAGTTGTCCTCATGTACTCATAGAACTTTTGGAGTTTGTGACTAAGGTAAATGAACATTCTAGCATTACCAACAAGCTAGGGAATGAGGTTGTCCTTGACGTTGGTGATTTCAATGGTCGATGCGTGAAGCAGAGATTGTAGTTGAAGTTGTAACTGTCAACTGTGTGGTCTTTAAAAGGATAAAAACATACATCCTGATGCAGGCTATAGTTTGTCATGATGTAAATTTAGGTCTGTCAATATCATTGATATGACTCCATCACTTTTCTTTAATATTCTACAAGTATCGAATCTCTTCTATTCCAACAAAATAAATAGAGTCACCGACTCATTCATATATTTATAATAGGAGTGCTCACTAATTACTCGTCTCATAGGATTTTGCAGTTTTGGGTAAGTTTTCATCTCAATTATGTCCATATTGCAATTTTTGAAATATGTTTACTCTAAATAGAGCAAGAGCGTATATACTTTTCTTTTAACAATATACGTATTGAAAATTTTTCAGGGTTAGTTCTTAATATCTTCAGAGGAATACTAGGGTTTACCTGTCCATAGGTTACAGGTGGAAGAGTTATTTGATAAAATTGTAAGTTCAAACCAAGTTGGTGCTTCCAAGTTTTTATAAGAATTTCAACTCTAAGGTAAAGCATGGATGCATGCGTGAGCAGTCTTGTCGTTACGACACTTAACAAGATTATTTCTAATCTAGTTTGCTCTTATATTTGTTTCATTGATGGTGCAATAATTATCCATTAATTAGGTCTTCTATGCAATACAAAAGACTTATGTGCTCAAAATTGGTTATTCACGACTCACGAGGGACATGTTAAAAATATAATTACACCGTTCAGTAAATATATGATATATATTTTAATTTGTACGTGTTAAACTAAAATATAGTCAATTAATATATTGTTACAATCCTAAATTTGAGGATTAGTTCTCAAAATGACTTAATAGGTCATTACATACAAATATATTTAATTTGAGTTAATCACAATAAGTTATATCATCTGATTATAAATATAAACAATTCAACTTGAAATTGATATCAGAAATTCCCCTCTTACCGCCCCACCCCCTAAAAAAACACGAATTTGTAAAAAAAAACACGAAGTTGTAAGTGTCGACCCCAGCCCATTGCTTTTAGGTGATGGCTGTAAGTCAACTAATGGTAGATACAGTGATATTTCTCAGCATTCCAATCTATGTTATATTCTTATATTAAAAACTATTTTTTAATAATATTTAATTCTCAAAAAAATCTAATAAATAAGGATAATTTAATAAATTATATATTTTATTTATTATTTTTTAATGTGCATAGAATGAGCTACAGTGATATTTCTATAGTTCTACTTATGTTGAACCAAAAAATAATCTACTTACATTAATTCATAGTCAGTGTTCTTAAATATTGGTACGGAAGGAGTAGTTTTTACTCCCGGTTCCATATTGACTTAATTTTAGGGGTTTTTCTCTATCGTTTAAAATAATTGAATTATTTAAAATTAAATATGAATGTTAGAATTTTTTTTCATATTTGTCGTTTCATTTTTTTGAAATTTTATATTTTTTCAGGAATAAATTACATTACTTGCAAAGCTAATTATGATTTCACAAAAAATAATAGTGAAAACTATAATTTAAATTATGTTTTAAATATTTTTCTTAATATGAGTACATTATCTGATAAATTAAATCAATATAAAATAAAAAAAGTATTAGATGACATATTTAGTTGGTCCTATGCATTTACGCCTTTAAGTAATACTTCTTTTTATAAATTTTCGTATTAATATCCTCGTTAAAATTCGATTATTTGGTCGTTTTAAATTGATACACCGCCTTCACCCCATCATCATTTTGCACTCATTATCATATGGTAAAAGCACACTATTCACATTTCTTTGACTTCTTAATTCTACATGCTGCAGGGTTCTAATATATTACCCTTTTGTTTCATATTTATTGAATTTTTTTTTAAATTTTTATAATTAAATTATTCAAAATTCAAGATAACTGTTTTTATATTTATCTTTTTATTTATTAAAATTTTATATTTTCTAAAAGATAAATTACACTATATATTTATAACTTTACTAATAGTAAAAGGTACAGAATAAATTTTATTTTTAAATATTTTTCTTAACATGTGTGCATTGCCTATAAATTCAATTAAAATTGGATGAAGGGGGTATTATTAAAAAAAAGATCTTCTGCAACCTACTTTCATTGTCCTTTACGACGTCTATTATTATTGTCCTTTAAGACCTCTATTATTTACTGTTTTTGTCTTATTTTTAACTTTTGTTTTTTTAGAAAAAATAGATATTTAATAATATTTATTTTATTTATAATATCAAGAAATAACTATACATTAAGTTCTTAAATTATTTTTTATAATTAATTATAATTTTTTTCTATTATTTTCTCTGTCGTATTTTAACTTAATTTATGAGATAATATGCACATATAAATTAAGAAAAATATTTACACGCACAATTTAGATTATGCTTTTCGTTATTGCCCTTTGTGAAGTCATAAATATGTAGTGTAATTTATCTCCTTAAAAATATAAAATTTCAATAAATAAAAGGGCAATATGGAAAAACTTTCAAACATTCACAAAGTTAACTATTTTGAATATTAAAAAGAAAACCTCAAAAACAACTAATATGGGATGAAGGGGGTATGTTTTTTAAGATATCATATTCATTTATATTCAAAGAGGAATATGATAAAATTGTCATTCTATTTATAATTCTTAAGAAGTGTGCAAAGTCTTAATAGATAAATATTATTAAACGGAGGGAGTAATATATTTCAAATACAATATAATATATGATAATTTTTAAGATAATAATTAGGTGAATATTTTTGCACTTATCAGTGTGGAGGTGTCAAAAAATATAAAAATCAATCGAACCGATTAAACCTAATCATATTGAATCAATTATTACCATTTTTTAATAAAATCATGAACTTTTATTCAAGACTATAACTATTTTAAATAATAATATAATTTTTAAAAAATAACGAATCGAATCATCACTTTCACACTCCTACTTGTCACACTCACTAGTCTAGATCGGGTATGTCATAGATATATGACCTTCGTGGCCTTTGCCGTACACGAAGGAAATTGCAAATTGTTTCCTATCTACAAGTTGGTTCACTTGGCCAGCCAATAATTGTAAGTTTCTAGGCCGATTCATATTATTGTGGGACTATATTAAAAATAATCATCTCATATCAATTCGTCATCTTATTAAATAGAATAATACTAATTAATGTTTTAATATTATTTTTGTTACTATTTCTTCTAAAATTGTCATATTTATTTATAAAGTTTTTGTAAAAATACTTAATTTTTTAATACTCTTTCTATCTCATTTTATATAACATCTTTTTTTTAGTTTTGCAAATTTTTTTTTTACTTTTAATAAAATTACGGATAAGTTTAGATGACAAATTTTTTTTAAAAAGTGATTTCTTTTAAACCAGGTCAAACGATAGTGGGAAAGTCAAATCACGTAGCCAAATTGGAGGGTGTTTACTCATCTATAATAAGAATGTTGGATTACCTTTCTACAAAGAGCAAAAATGAGTGTCATAATTTTCTTGAAGATGTTAGCTTTTTTCTTTCTCCTTTTGTTGATAATATTTTCTTTCAGAAAGAAGAAAAACAAAGCCAAAAAACTCCCTCCAAGTCCTAGGAAACTGCCCATTATAGGAAACCTTCATCAAATTGGAAAGTTGCCTCATCGTTCACTTCAAAAACTTTCCAATGAATACGGAGATTTCATTTTCTTGCAATTAGGTTCTGTCCCAACTTTGGTTGTCTCCTCAGCTGACGTTGCTAAAGAGGTTTTTAGAACACATGATGCTGCTTTGGCTGGCCGTCCTGCCTTATATGCTGCAACAAAACTTACTTATAATTGTTGTAGCGTGTCTTTTGCTCCTTATGGTATGCTTGTGCTTGTTAGATAAAATATACGTATGTTTTTTATTTACTTAATTATATGTCTTTAATAATGAGTGACAACAGAGGCAGATCTCAATAACAAAGTCAGAAATTTTATCAAAAGTGTTTAAGATTTAATATAATTGTTTACTAATATATTTCATATAATTTTCTATATACTAACATAATTTTTCGGCGAAAAATGTTCAACTGACCACCCTGAACTATATGTGGCTACGCCGCTGGTAGATCTGGAATCTAGAGGTTACATATATATATCTTGCTTTATTGAGGGTATTTCGGAAACAACCAGTCTACCTCTAAAAGGTAGTGGTAAGGTCTGCGTAACTTTTGTCCTCCCCCAGACCCGACTTGTGGAATTCCACTGGTATATTGTTGTTGTATCTGTATATCTTGTTTTGTGTGTTCTTTCATATGAAAAGTCGTTGGAAAATATATATCTTGTTTAATTACTTAATTATGTCTTGAACAGGTAATTACTGGAGAGAGATTCGAAAAATTCTAGTCTTGGAGTTGTTAAGCACGAAAAGAGTACAAAGTTTCTCATCAATTCGAGATGAGGAAGTGACTCGTTTGGTTGAAAAAGTTGGGAATTCTTTGAAATCGTCTATTAACATAAGTGCATTAGCACTAACCTTGTCAAATAACGTTGTTTGTCGTGTGGCTTTTGGAAAAGGAAGTGATGAAAGTGGAGACTATGATAATGGGGAGAAAAAATTTCATGAAATTCTTTATGAGACACAAGAATTGTTGGGTGAGTTTAATATTGCTGATTATTTTCCAAAAATGGCATGGATTAACAAATTTAATGGGATGGATGAAAGATTGGAAAAGAATTTTAGAGAATTGGATAATTACTATGACAAGGTAATAAAGGATCATGTTGATTCAAGAAATTGGATTAAACAAAGGAATGATGAAGATCTTGTTGATGTATTGCTTAGAATTCAAAAGGATCCAAACCAAGATGTACCTCTTCAATATAGTCACATCAAGGGCCTTCTTGCTGTAAGTTTGTCCTTTATTTCTCCTTTGTTTTTTCTAGTTTTATTTTTTCGTTTGCGTCGAGTTTAACTTATAAAATTATAATTTTTTAAAGAATTAGACAACGGTATAAATTTTTGGAATAATTACAGTGATAGTCGTTCCGTCAAAATAATTATAAAAAAAACAATCACTCATTATATAGATATGTATAGTTAGTATATATTTCATGTATAGTCAAGTTGTATTTAATTTTTGAGTGTATCGTAATATATATTCAATATATAGCACATATATAAGTAATCTACATTGTATAATTAATGTATATTTTTTATGACTTTTGACAAATTATATTATATAATCATGTAACTTTTTTTAAAATTTTAAACTATTTTTTAAGTAAATAAAAAATTTATTATATATATTCAAAATTATCACAAAATTTTTACCCAACACAAACTAACAAAAGACTTGGGCTGACCCCCCCCCCCCCCGCCCCCCCCCCGCACAACACAAGCACCCAAACGGCCCCCAGACCCCTTTT
>JAPFFP010000094.1:22087336-22098358 GCA_026153255.1 Solanum medicagineum | reverse complement strand
ATTTTGGACTCTTTGTCTGGGCCATGTTCTACTAAATCCAATTTGGGCTTCCGTTGTTTTTCATTCTTGGGCCACTGTCGGGTTCTTAAAATTTAGAAGAGAGCCACTTTTTTACTCGTATCTTTGAAGACTAGTCTGCCATGAATTTCAAATTAGATAAGCTACAGGACTTAAAACTCGATGAAAATGACTATTTTTTAATTGTATAGGCTGAAAAGTGGCTGTTTTTCAAGCTGATAATTGTTCCTTTTTTGTTTACGATGTAGTGTGTGCCAATTTGTATTTCATCATAAACTATCATCAACATAAATATCGAATAATGATTTTTCCCCCCTATAACTACCTACCGTGTTTTATCCAAAGTTATTTCACAAGCTTAATGTTGAGTAAATGATGGGAATGGAACGCATGCTTTGGCGAAAGACATTTTTCCCTTATGACTAATGGAAAAAGAAGTTCAAGTATTCAAATGAGTATACTTGTACTCAGAAGTGTTGGAATGAGGGATCCCCTGTGCCGTCGATTATTTTTTTCTTGCAAATTTTTTTTGCACAAATAAATTCTTATGTTCTTTATTATTATTGAGGGATTTGATGACACCGTAATTTTAAGTGCCGATACAACATTAAGTTAAATCGCTCTGAGAAGATATACTCTATTAATCTTGAGTATTTGAGAAAAATAATTTCCTTAAAGAAACGTGTATATTCGGTGGGCTCGATTTTTCTTGAGACATTGTTCAAAGCATACTATTTTTTAGTCTTCTCACCATTCACCAAAAGCATCCCCAAACAAGGTTAGGGTGTGGCTTTAATGTGGAATCTAGTAGCTACTCCTGATTTAACCTCGTAGTAATTTGTTGTAACAAGGGAACAGGTCCTTTCTGTACTTGCTTCCTGTTTGGCCCAAATAGGTTGTAATATTCCTACTCCTAGACCTAGCCCCATTACACTTTAATTGCCAAGTACAACATTTTCACAAGATATATTTTCTAGGAAAATATATTTTTCCTTACATTCCAAACACAAAAAGAAAAATATACAGGATAACCATTTCTATTATATCAATAACGAAACAGCCTCAACTATTAAGAATAGTGTGTCAGGATGTTCTATTTATTTATTTTCTTACCTTTGTAGGATATTTTTGTTTCATGTAAAATTACTTATAAATTTCGATTTGAGTTTCCTAGATTCATGTTGGTGGTATAAGTACTGATTAATTCATGCTACATCTAGCATTTACTTGATATATATAATTTATCTCAGTTGTTATCGTATTATATATAATTTGCAAGCTGTTATTCAGAATAATAAATATTCAAAAAATAGCGATCATGTATTACTTGCTTTTTTTAAAAAAAAGGTTCAATGTAAGTAGACTTCTCTTATCAACAATATAATTCCTATGTGTATTTTATATTATAGACAAGGTTGGAAATTTAAATGTTTGTCACATTCTCATCTAGAAGATATGACGTATGTGAACGGCGTTTTAAAAATTCTGTTTGTCTTTGATTTCTAAACCTTTTTTTAAAAAAATATCAAATAACTGTGGTTTGGGTGCATTAAAAAGAAAAGAATTCAAATGTTAATTTATTTGAACTTTGAACTGTACTACATATAATATATTAACAACTAAAGAAACTTGATAGTCAAGGATGAAACTTAGATTATTAATTTATCTAAAGATCAAAAAGACTTTCGTCAAAGAGGTGTAGTTTTTGAATAACTTTTTTATTTTATCATAATATAATATTATTTGAGTTTTAATTAAATTGCAACCCTATAGTAATTTTAAAAATAAAGGTTTCGTAAGTCCTTCAATCTACCTAACATCGAATCTTTTGTATTTATTAATCAAAATTCACTGTTACGGATGTGCTAATCACACCATTTATGATTAATCATTTACTTGTCCTTCTTAATGTTTCTATCCTTTTATATAGTATATATAAAATTAGGATATTTATGCCATGTCATAAATTGATACAGTGGGCAATGTCACGTGTTTGGTACACGAATGTCAATCATCTACCTATTAGTTTATCTTAATTAATCTAATCCTTCTAATTTTTAAAATCTAATTAACTTAAAATACTCCAACTCTCACACTAAAATCCGATATTGCAAAGGCAGAATTTTATTTTAAAAATATCAGAGTAGGTAACGTTCTGATATACGTCTGCAACTTCACATCTTCAAATTAATTTACTTAATTATACTATATAAAAAAAAAGGAAGTCTAAGTCCTCCTTTCTTTCATTCACAAAAGTACAATGAGATATACATTTTATTTCTTGATTATTTAAGGGGAAATTAGCAGAACATGTCTTTTTCAACTTATTCACCATGTGCATAGTGAATCCAAGAACATAAAGGAGGAGAAGTAGATCAACTAATACATTGTTTTTAGTGAAGATCAAAAGTGAATACTATTTGTTCTTGTGCAACAATAGCTCCGCGCGATTCATTCGATAACAGAGATAATTTCACCAAAGCATCTTTGTTAAATATAAATCATCTAAATAAAGAAAAATATAGTAGACAAATAAACAAAATACCAAACGATATGGTGGAGCAGATGGGATTGATTGTTTCTCCCTTAACCACAAGTCTCGGATTCAAGTCTAAGAATGAAAAAATCTTTGGTAGAAAGTGTTTCCTTTCAAATGGGGTCCTATGCGGCCCAAATTTACATATAATTAGCTCTAATATGAGCTCAAACACTAAGTGAAAAATAAAAATAATAATAATTTTATATAATTAATAAATTTTAAAATAAATATCAAACATCAAATAAAAGATGCGTAAATTGACAAAATTGAGAGGCAGGCAAGTAGTAGTGGTTGAGGTGGATTTGGTGGTCTGCTGACGCCCATCGATACACCGACTTTTTCTGACCATTATTCCCCATTTTCTCACCAGTCAAATTAATGCTTCATTTTTTGTTTACTACCGGTTATAAGATTTATGGTGTAGGTGTACGTATCATTTAAAATAATATATGTTATCTATTTTATTTTGATTTATATTGTATTTATAAATTTTAGAAGTTAATTAAATTTTTATTTATTGAGATTTATAGTAACTTATACATAAATTGTAAATAATAGTATTTTACTTTTCCGTCCTAATTTAAATGATAGTCGTATTACATTTTTTTTTTTTACATTAATAGACTTTACATATTGGTTAACCATAAATAGTTATTTCATAAAATAAATTCTTTTAAGATCATATACAAAAAATAATATTTATTTTCACAATTATTAAGGGCTACTCTAAAGGCTTGACATATAGTATGTTCGCACACAGACACTCAAAAATATTTTATTTATATTTCATAGTTTTAGTTTGAGTAATTATATTTCATAAATATAACTATAGCAGTGTTTGTATGATTCATCATATAATTCACAATTTTTGTATAATTTGCTATACAATTAGCGGTGTTTGTATATTTCCGAATATTATTTGCACAACATTTGTGTAATTCACTATATAATTTATAATTTTTGTATAATATTTGTATATTTCATCGTACAATTCACAGTATTTGTATATTTCACTATACATTTTGCGGTGTTTATATATTTCACTATACAATTCAAGTGTTTGTATATTTCGATATACAATTCACAGCGTTTGTATATTTGATACATTTTGCTGTACAATTTGTTGTCCTAACTCAAACTATTTTATACAAAGATGTTAGTCGCGAGCCAAAATTATTTCAAACTATAACATGTAACTAATTAACTAGTATATAATTATTTATCCACATAATTTTCCTAGAAATAGGGATCGAAAGCCCAACAATGAGTATACCATAAATATGAATGTGTATAATGACTATGATACCGTATGGAATTTTAGGCCTCATAAGGTTTATTAAAAGGGAAATCGCTCTCAAGTTATGAATTTTTATTCACTAATAATTCAAATTCAAAACCTCTAATTAAGAATATATAAAAGAATCGTATCTACTCCACCGCAATGTCTCTCAATGGTAAATTTGTTAACTCAAAATTCTTTGAGTTGTTTAACAAGTTTTGGTTAACTCTATAATAGTAGTTGAACTTCATCATGGTATAGATAGATGAGTTGAGCAGCCTTCAATCTCAGCACCAATGTAAAGTCTCACAAATACAATATATAGTCTTGGTCTTAATTATTATATTTTTGAACTTTATTGCTAGTTTATTTTGAGAGATTGTCCGGGACAAAACGTGAAATTGAGGATTTGACAAATCTTTATGTTTTTTTTAAGCAAAGGGTCATATTCAACAAATGTTTTATTTGAAATGACCAATAACTCACTTACTTCTGAAAATAAAATAAAGTATATACAAAGTAGTACTATTGCGTAGTAAAAAATAATAATTAAGTTTCTAAACTATGATAAATCGTAAGAAAACATTGGCCAAAGCCAAATTATATATTGTTTGACTCTTAATAGTTAATGACATTTTAAAATATAATTTAGACAACATTTAAGAGTAAGTATATGTATTTATTTTTTGTCGGAAGAGAATAGTTCAAAAGAATATATATTTGTTTGACTATTGATACTTGTACGTGTGTTTTGTGATGGAGACTCAAAACATTAAGTGGAGGAAATTGATGGCATAATCAATCAAGTGGTGCTTGATTATATTTTTTTTGTAATTAACACTAATTAATCAGTATATCAAATTAAGTCAAGGTTAACCAAACATTAATTATTTAAGTACACAAATTTGTTTGTAAGCATCAAGTCTATGAAACTACTATATATTATTATCTTCTTATAGAAAAATTAAAAGATTTTTGATAACAATATTCTCTCACTTTGTTCGTTTTAATAATTCAAATAAAATATCTTTCGTACAAGAATAGAATCTGGAATATGCTTTTATTTTTTTGTAGACGGAATAGAAAACACAAAATTTATCCATTTACCATATGAAATCATCAAATTCTTCCCCTTATTAGGTTTTTAATTTATTTTGTTAGATTTAATGAATGATAAAGTCCCCCAGTTTCAAATAGTACATGGGCAAATTTCATCGTTTTACCTTTTTTTTTCATTAATAAAATCCTTATTTAGAAAAATAAATCATTTTACCTCTCTTCTTATGCACCCAAGCTTCACTTCCAAAGGATTAATAGCAGTACCCATGGCGACTCCTTCAGTGAAAAATTATATTATATAATAAAAATATTTTTTATTTATATATAATAAATGTTGAATCCCTTTTAGTTAGTTCTTATATTTACCGACATGTATTGAAGATGAATTTGAGACAACGAAGAGGAGCATCCATTAATGAAAGGGAAAATGGAAACAAAAGTGGGTCATCATCAAATAGATTGTGGAGAAGGTGCGTTAGGAGGGGGTTCTCCACTCGCAATGTTAAATCATTATATCTTTGAACTATTATTTAATTTATTAGTATTATAATGCAAGTGGAAACTTAATTAAGCTTTGTTATTCTTTAATTAGTTAATAAACCTAGGTTCTTATTCATTATATCATCTTTTAAATTAATTATACCATCAACTAAGATTATAATAATATGTACCTTGTCAACATCCATCTTTTTAACTATGTAAAGTGTTTTAGGTTAAAATTAATTGTATCTTAATTAGCAGTTAAAAAATTATTTTATCTAGCACTAGTTGACTACAAATGCGTAAGCCTTTATTATTAATCATTATTACTAAACTAATAACATCAGAGAAATCACAAACAATCAATGGCAATATGTAGTGCTATTACTTTAATTCGTATATTTATAATTGGCACTAATTTCTTTTAATCAGAATATCGTAATTTCTTTATCGCAATAATAATAATAATGTCAAATACATTATCGATGATATTAGCGTACATTGTGATATGATGTTTTGATAATTTATAAAAATTTTGGGTTTGAACACCTGCAAATAGAAAAAAATCTTTTAAATTTAGATTTAATTAAACTATAACGAAAAATTAAACCTCGAACGAAAAATTTAAAAAAAATCATATGGAGAGAGAAATAATAATTGAGAAATGCCTTATGGAGTCATGCCAAAAAATGTCTGAAGACACATGAACATTATCCAATATATTATAATTTAATCTTTTTTAAGGAATAATAGTACTTTGGTCATCAGTCATTTGATAAATATATGAATTAGGATATTTAATTTTAATGTAGTAATTAAGATGTGAGTGCCTTGACCCGGTTAAATAGGAAATATGTTTTATTTGATTCTTTTTATGATACATTGCCCTTAAATATGAAGTAATTATATAAATTTATTAATATAACACCTGAAAATTAAATGTCGATAATTTTAATAACTCTGGAAGCCTTTGAATATTTACAATCGAAATATCAAAAACACACATTTTTAAGTAATAAAGTATTAAATTTTTTTAATCAAATATAACATAACTAAAATTAGAGTTTAGCATCTAGTAATTACTATGACCTATTTATTTGTCATAATATTTTATAATTACAAGTGTGTTGTTTGTTTCATAAGTGTAATTACAATGTTATGTTAAATTTTAAAAATAAAAATTAATTATTTAAAGTTAAAAATTTATTAGACAAATACGAATTTTTTTTAATTAAATTAGTCATAAAAATTTAAAATATAAGATTTATATGAACATTGTGAAATGTATGTTTGCAAAAAATATTAATATTACAAATATAATGTCGTAGTAAAGTTATAAAATATTTAGAAACAAATAATCTATCAAATCTAACTTAAAAATTAATGACTTGTACTGTGAAATATCAAGTCACTACAACTAAAACAACTGAAACTACAAATATAACACAAGTTGTAAATTTAAAATAATAATTTAACACAATATATGTCAAATTTTCAACATAACTTACATAAATATAATTTAAAAGGAAAACAAAAGGTACTTTATAATTTTATTCAATAATTAATTTAATTTTAATTTAAAAATTATAGTAACAAACTCATGCTAATAAAAAAAGAAAATAAACATAGAATAAATAAATAAAAGATTTCATAGAATTACCTGAAGTAAAGGTTTAGAATAAGATAAAAATAAAATATATTATAAAAATAAAACAATAAAAATAAAAAGGAAGTGAAAATAAAAATAAAAACTAAAAAGTACTCCCTCAATTTCATACTAAGTAAATTGGTGGTTCATTTCACATCTATTAAGAAAAAGAAACACAGATAAAATTTAATCATGTTTTCCCATTTTTATCCTTTTCAAACTCTACACACTCATTTAATGCATCATTTATTTCTTATACAAAACTTAACCTTAGAAACTTAATTAATGAAGGGAAAATTGGGAAAAAAAATTCAATATATCCCTTGAAAAGTGAACAATTCACTTATTTTGACATATCAAAAATTTCTCAATAGTTTACTTAATATGAAACGAAGAAAGTAACAAACTTATAATTCACACCATGTAATTATCAATAATTCACACCTCCCTGTGAATTAGAATGTAACTATACCATATCAATTATACCTAGTTGTTTAGTGATTAAATAATCACATGACCAATCAACTAAAACTACACTCATCTAAAAGTACTCACATGACCAATCAACTAAAACTACACTCATCTAAAAGTATTCTTTCTTTATCTATGATTATAATAAAGTTTACATACATTATATTTTTCTCAAATCTTATTTATGAAATTTCACTCGCATATTAATGTTGTTAACTAAAACTACACTCAATTATCTTAAATCTACCAATGTGACTTTCTAAACAGGCAAGTTGATAAGACAAGGAAAATAAAGAAAAATAGGAATATGAACAAAACAAAAAGCAAATAGCATTAATTCATGATTAAGAGCATTTAGTATGTGCAAACATCATTTTATTGAAGTCTTATCACAAAGTCAAAGTGTGACCATTTTCTGAATACTAATCGATGGACATGTAATTAATGACAGAAAAAGAAGATTTAATAAGTTGCATTAAAAACAGCTGACTTTTGAATGGCTAAAATCAGATATTTCAACCTCATTTAGGACCACTTGGAATAATCTTGACAAGGCCATTTAATTCCTACTCCGTTTCTTTTAAGTGTCCTGATATTTTTTAGCAGCATTATATAAATTTTGTTTAATATTTTAAAATATTATATATAATTTTTAATTAAAAATAAATTGATATAATTTGATTTAATTTAAAAAAATAATTAAACTAATTTTTAGAAAACACAATATAATAATTAAAAAACAGAGTACATACCTGTGAAAAAAGATAGTATTACTCTATTTATAAATATTTAATTACGAGCGATATTATAACTGTTAAAGATTATTTTCTCTACCTCATTTTATTAAATTAATATAATTTAATTTAATTTTAAAAATTAAATTAAATTAATTTTTGAAAAACACGACATAGCAATTAAAAAATAGAGTATATACCCGCAAGAAAAGATAGTATTACTCTCTTTATAAATATTTAATTATGAGTGAGATTATAATTGTTAAAGATTACTTTCTCTATCTCATTTTAATTTAATGTGTGATGATGTATATATTAACAAAATATTTAAAGATAAAATTCAGATCATACTTTTTACTATTATAATTTGTGACGTCATAAAAAGAGTATAATTTATCTTCTGGAAAGTATGAAATTTTAATAAATAAAAAAATATGAAAAAGAAATTCAAATATTTTACTTTGAACTTTGAACTTTAAACAATTCAATTATTTTCAATAATAAAAAAAAATGTCAAAAACTCAAACCAATTTGGAATGAAAAAGTAATAAAATATATATTAACTTCTTTTAATTTATAATCTCTTCATTTATTTTTACTTATTAAAAAAATACTAAAAATAACTTAAATGGAGAGAGTACTACAATTAGTCAAGCCCACCTAATACACTAAACGGACTAAATGTATTTTTTTTTAGTACCAGTAGCCTTTTCCTTTTGCGTTTGCAACCACCCCACCTTTCAAAAATAAATAGAGGCATCAGTAATTTTACTCTCCCTATATGGGTAAAAAGTTCAAGTAATTATGTTCGAACCAGAATAAAGAATAAGGATTGGAGTAGGTAAACGTTAATCTTAAAGACAATCAAATATTAATGAATGATTTAAAGATTAATTTACTTGATTAATAATTATATGAGATTAAAAATGATCATATTTTTCTAATGGTATAAGCAACATACATCAGTGCTAAATTGTGAGAAGATCACTTGAGATGATTTGATTATACCCTACATTACCTATAGATACATCGTTCATATGTGAAATTATATTGAGTAAGAGTGTCAGATTGTAGTTTTAATTATTGGACGAACAGGGATCTGATATGAGACCTAATTCTATGTCAGAATCATTTTTATATATCCGAAAGTGATATTTGCAAAAAGGTTCATTGCCATTAATTGTTTTGGTGCATGATTGAGATATATCAGTGTGGCAGACTTCTTGACCAATAGAACTACAACAACATGCTGCGATTATCCTATATAATCTCTTATCCACGTTGACACAATCACGCTTTTGCTATTCATCACTTTACAATCAAAAAGCAAAAATTACTCTCCAAGAAATATCAATCAAGAAGCAGCAATGAATCTGAAAAATGTTATCCTAGCCTTGAGCTGTTTTTAGTTGTATTTTCCTACTCTTATTTTGTAAATTTAATCATAATCTATAAAGGATTTATGTGATTGTTCTATTCGATGAATTTTGAGAATCATAACTAGAGTTATCTATATTAACTTTTGGCATCTAAATTGATTAGTTAAGTAAAGTTATCGTCTATATGCTCGAGTTACTGAATTATCATAACGAGGAGAAAAGAATTAAAAAATTAATTCTAAATTATCAAAGTTTATAATCTAATTAATGATTTATTCATCAAAATATAGCGACATACAGTAACACCTAAAGAATTAAGAAGACTTCGAATACAATTAAGCTTTAATCATATATATTGGTTTGTTGAGATGAGAAAAAAGTTTTCTCCACTAAAATAATATACGTAAGAAAGTGAAGGGAGAAAGAAACCTTCAATAAGTGGCAAATGTGTCTTGCCACGTGTCAATACCAAATTGTTTTCATCAAACAGTAATACTCAAAGATCTAACGCTGATCATGGCACATTTTCCCAGACACATTAAACTTCGCTGTGATCTTTGACTTTCTAGATTGCTAACCACAGATACATTGCACTCCTCACCTCACTCGCTTTTATAGCACGTCAACTCCACGAAACCCTCCGCCTAATTTTTTTTAAAAATATTGTTCTTAAACCAAAAAGTTATCTGTTAATACGATACTTGAAAATATTTTCCGAAAAAGCTTTTTGAACTTAGGATATGTTAGCGGGGCGGATTTAGGAAGGGTCAAGGGTGTTACCTATATGATTTTGCTAAAAATTTATTAAAAGTTAAAGGAATATAAAGAACGCTATTTATAACAAATTATTTCTGGCTGATAGACGCTTATAATGATACTAAATGTCTCGAATTTGATTCTTCATGACTGTTTTCCCTTCCTCTTTTTTCCCTTTTAAAATGTGCAATTTTTCTTCTTCTTTTCAGTCCTTAAATCAATTTTTTTTCCTCTTTATTTTTTCCTCTAAAAGTTTAGTCTTAAAATGTGTAGTTTTTTTTCTCTCTCTTAAAGGTTTTTCGTCTTAAAATGTAGATTATATTATCTTAGTTTAAATTTAATGGAGTTATATTATTCTAAAAAAAATATTTTGCAATGAAATTGATTTAGTCTATTTTACGAAATCGAATAGATAACAAATTTTTGAGTGGTTATTTGGTGTCTTATATAAAAAAAGAAGTATCTAATAATGTTTCTAATGAGAATATTATTTATAACTTTCAAAACATGAAATCTCATCGAGTTTATATATTATTATAGTGACTTGCTCATTTTTTTATTCCTTAACAAGGCTTATCCAACAAAATTAGTCATCTAAATTAATTTTTAATAAAAGGCCTATAATTTTTTTCATTTATTTTACAAAATGTTAGTCATTT
>JAPFFP010000094.1:22066733-22087236 GCA_026153255.1 Solanum medicagineum | reverse complement strand
AATTTAATTTAAATTTTAAAATATTATTAATATAAAGAATAGACAATTATTCTTTTAAACTTATAATTTTATCTAAATTTTATATTATTTAAGCAATACTTTTTTAATAAAGTTTACTATTAATGTGGGCTTAAATTTTTGAAGATCTAAAGAAAATCTTCATTAATTTTTCTTTTGAGCTATTTTTATTCTTTAAATGATGACATCACTCAAGAAAAATCCAGCGTTAGGCATTGAAAATATTTTATTTTAGAATTGTTTATATTTGTTAAAAAATACTTTTACATTAATTGTGTTCTATCTTTCAATACGTTTTATTTTTGGTCGGCCCTGGTAGACCTCATTCTTAACATTCTACTCTCTTACCCTTATATTTACCTCCACATCTCATAATATAAACGTAATAAGTGAGATCTATGCTAAGAATAAAGTGTATGCATACAAATTTGATCCTACCTTATGAAATGGATATTTATATCATACTAATTACTGATTAAGATATTTCTATTATTTTATTTCCTTCGTTTCATATCAAGTGAATTATTGTTATTTCACACATATTAAGAAAAAAATAAAGATAAAATTTAATCATGATTTACCCTTTCCAAACTCAACACTCATTTAATGTATCATTTATTTCTCATATAAAATTCAATCTTAGAAATATAATTAATGAAGGGTAAAATTAGAAAAAAGTTTCAACATATCCCTTGAAAATTAAACAATTCATTTATTTTGAAACATAAAAAATTTCCTAGTAATTTACTTAATATAAAACGGAAGGAATAATCATTTGGTTACTATTATAAGTTCAAACTTTTAGGAAATTTATATTTCACTATACTAAAACAAAATAAATATGCAGTCAAAGATCAGCAGCCTATACAATTTGGAATAAAATCATATATGGTCCCCTTTTTTTGGTTTTGGGTCAAAGTTACTCTTTAGCTCAATTAGTAGAGTTAAAATTGAAAAGCAATAGTATTACTTTTCTTGTTCTTTAGTTGGATTTCATTTTCAAAACAAGAGCATTTCAAAGTACTTTTTTCCAAATATTGATTAGGAAAACGGTAATAAATGAAAATTTATCATAATAATAATCCAAATTTTAAAAATACTTATAAAAGAATCTACTAAATGGATTGATGGAGTCCTGTTGGGTCGATAGCCTTTGATTGAAATCTCTTTAAAAGAAAAAATAGAAAAAATTGATATTAAAGTGATTTATTAGGTGTAGTTGATTGGTATTAAAATAATGTCATTACATAAATCTTGATCTGGCCACTTTTTACGTAAAGAAAATCAAGCCCTTTAGCTAAAGGCCAATGGAGTGAGTAGAAATACATCTAAGATTTAAAAACATAGTGACTACACCACATTAAATCAAATCTAAATACATAAATAATGCAAATAAATTAGAATCAATTCATATGCTTTTATTTTTCGTTATAATTTTTTCAAATAACATAATTTCAATATTTTCACTTTTATCTTAATCAACACTCTTTCATAGAAATAACATAGAATTGAAGATTACTTCAACATTTCTCGTTATTTTTCGTTCGAACAAAGTTATACTATATTTATTTTAATTAATAATTGCAAAAAACTAATTTTATTGACTAACTCTTTAATATTAACTTTGTAATCTACGTGACTTACTTAACATCATTAAATTTTAAGAAAATTTTTAATTTAAAATTATGATATTAATTATTTTTAAAAAAATCTATAATATATATTAAAATTAAAAGACAAGGACATAGCTAGTTATTTAATTAAGACAGGAACGTATAAATATAAATTAAAATACCTAGCGAGTTACGTGGTACACGAATTAGTAATGAGTTTTGGGTGTGTAATGGAATAAGGTGACGTTTGGGTCTAAGGTCTAGAGTTTTAACGTCAACGCCTCTCACACACTAAAGGCCGAAAGTAATTTGAAAAATGTGACATTTTTATTATTATTTAGAATAACCAAACAAATGACCAAACTCCAAAAGTTGTTACTCTCTATACTTTTATTACTTCTACTTATATTTCAAACACATACACCCCCAACCCAAAAGTCAACGCCCCCTCTCTCTTCTTCTCTCATTTTCCTCTCCACTCTGCGATGAATATTTAAGCTATTTGAAGGTTTTTAAACAAAAACCAAAGCTCCCCTTTTGATTTATTTGATTTTTCTGAGCTGTTTTTGTTGTTGTTTCCATGGGAAACGGCGTAGGAAAGCTTAGTGTTTGTTTCAGTAGCGGCGGCGCCGTCGAGGGTCGTCGCCGGAAGGATTTTCCTCTCATGATTTCCGACCCGCTTGAAGATTTGGGCCATTCTTTTTGTTATGTTCGACCCGATCAGGCCCGGATTTCATCTTCCAAGGTTCACTCAGAGGAGACCACTACTTTCCGGTCAATCTCCGGCGCCTCTGTTAGCGCCAACACTTCTACGCCGCTCTCCACGGCGTTTGTCGATCTGTATTCTTACAATAGCATCGACCGGTCCTCGGCCTTTGAGGGGTCTACCTCTTTTGCTTCAATACCACTTCAACCTATTCCGAGGAACTCTTCAATCCACTCCGGCCCGCTTTTCACTTCCGGCTTGATTCCAGCCTCCGGCCCGATGGAGCGCGGGTTCATGTCCGGCCCGATTGAGAGGGGATTTCAATCGGGCCCGCTTGATCGTGGTCTTTATTCGGGTCCTCTAGAAAGGGGCTGTTCCGATCAGTTCCAGAGAAGCTATTCACATGGTTTCGCTCTTCGATCCAGATCAAGAAAAGGGTCATTCTTTCGGGTCCTTCAAAGAGCTATATCGAAGACCTTATCAAGAGGTCAAAATTCTATCGTTGCACCGATTAAAGGATCAATTTCAGTAAAAGAAAGTGATTGGGTTGCAGGTTCTGAAAAGCAGAACGAATTGACTATTAACAGTGTGAACTTCAGCAGTGAGTGCAGTTTGGATGATGATGACACTTTAGATAATCAGAATCTTCAGTGGGCTCAAGGGAAAGCCGGTGAGGATCGTGTTCATGTTGTTGTTTCTGAGGAACATGGTTGGGTTTTTGTCGGAATTTATGATGGATTTAATGGTCCTGATGCTCCTGATTTCTTGGTATCTAATTTGTATCCAGCTGTTCATAAAGAGCTCAAAGGATTGTTATGGGATGACAAATTAGATAATAATAATTCCTCTGTTACAATCCCATCTCCGAGTTTGGGAGTTGAAGAATCCAATAATGAGGCTCCTGATGATGAATTCTCAAGGGACAGTTGTTCAAGATGTGTTGAGCAAGAGAATTATCCTTCAGCAAGGGAGGATCTTTCATCCGATTCGTGGTTAAAGAAAAAGAGGGGAAAGGGTTCGAAGAATAGGTACAGAGGAGTATCGAAGAAATGGGAAGAGAATCAGAGGAGATGGCGATGTGAATGGGACAGGGAAAGATTAGAACTTGACAGGAGATTGAAGGAACAGCTGAATGGAAATGGTTCAAATGGATCAGGATCAGTAAATCACGCAGATGTATTGAAAGCTCTTTCTCAAGCATTGAAGAAAACAGAGGAAGCATATTTGGATCTAGCTGATAGGATGAATATGGAGAATCCTGAATTGGCTTTGATGGGTTCTTGTGTTCTTGTTATGTTAATGAAAGGAGAGGATGTTTATGTGATGAATGTGGGCGATAGTCGAGCCGTGTTAGCTCAGAAGAAAGAGCCTAATCTCTGGAGCCAAGATTTGGAAAGAATCAATGAAGAAACATTGAAAGATCTTGAACTTTTCGATGGCGATGAGTCGAATTGTGTACCTAATTTAACTGCTTTTCAGCTTAGTACAGATCATAGCACCTCTGTGGAAGAGGTATGACAGTCTAGTTTCTGATTTTAGATTCAGAAAAAGGTCTTTTCTTGGTTCAATTGATTAACTTGATTTATTGTGTTGTGTTACAGGAAGTTCAAAGAATAAAAAATGAACATCCAGATGATGCATGTGCTGTGATGAATGACCGTGTTAAAGGTTCATTGAAGGTTACTAGAGCTTTTGGTGCTGGTTTCCTCAAGCAGGTACTGTTGGAATATTTGCTTTTTTAGCTTGTTTATAAGTCAACCCTTGAGATTATTGTAGAGGGGAAAAAACAAGTCCTTTTGATTCCCTTTGTGCTTGTTAAAGAATTCTTGCTTTATTCACTCCATATGGATTTGTTATATATCTTGTTGAGAACAAAGTTTATGCTTTTTTCATCAACCTTTTCGACACGTGAAAAAGCTACTTTTCCATATAAGTTGAAAGGCATATTCGACCAGAATGTTACTTGTGTTGTTCCTGTGATAAACATTTTGCATTTAACAATTCTTGAAAGGATCTTTTGGAAGTTTACTATTAGTTTTGTTGGCACTCCAAAAATGCTGTTTCAAGAACCTAAAATGTGTGAAGGAATGACCGTCTTATTTCCAACAAGCTTATACTTTGTCAAACACCATTTTCATGCTAAACCGATAGCTAAATGAGGCGTGGAATTTCTGTATCAATAACTATATGCTCTGTTTTTGATACCTTGCCTTTCTTTTCTTTACTTGAAAATGCTCGAATTAACTTTCAATTCTTCACTCTCCTTCAGCCTAAATGGAACAATGCGCTTCTTGAGATGTTCAGAATTGACTATATTGGAACTTCCCCATACATCAGTTGTATTCCATCTCTCTATCACCACAGGTTAGGGCCGAGAGACAGGTTTTTGATACTGTCATCCGACGGGCTATATCAGTACTTCACAAATGAAGAGGCTGTATTAGAAGTCGAACATTTCATCTCATGGTCACCAGAAGGAGATCCAGCACAACATCTCATCGAGAAAGTATTGTTTCGCGCTGCAAAAAAAGCAGGTAATTGCTTCTACTTGTGCAAAATGAAGAAGTAAAAAGACGTGTAATTTTTAGGTGAACTAATCTGAAATATGTGATTATGATTTATTTCAGGTATGGAGTTTCATGAGTTGCTTGAAATACCACATGGGGATCGACGCCGATACCATGATGATGTTTCAATAATTGTTATTTCTTTGGAGGGGAGAATATGGAGATCCAGTGCATAAGTAGTGAACAAAGAGTTATAGACCAATTCAAAAAAATGAAAATAAAAAACATCCAATTTTTGTTCTTTCCTTAAACCACCATTTTGTAAATAGCAACTAAGCCCTGGAACCAGAGTTACTTAGTTGTAAAATGTACTGTGGGTGATGATAAGATTGTAAAGGTATTAGATCAACTCGTTATCAGTTTATAAGCTGTCATATAAAGTGTAATTTTTCTTTAATAAATGACATCTTTAAGAAGAAACTCTGTTCAAACTTCTATTTGCCACGACTCTCGATGGGACGGAGGTAGGAGAGCACAAGGGGTTCTTGAAAAATTATATTGTATATAGCATATCGTTTTTAAGTATATGTTAAATACTCAATATTATTTTTTTATAAAAATTTTGGTTCTAATATAAAGTCTCTTTCGATCTACAAAGAAAAGGAGGAGAATTTTAAGTCTTTTTCTAATGCTTGGTTGTTCAACTTTTGACTAACATAAGGCGTGTTGTATGTGAAGTGAATTCTGTTCAAAGATATATTTTCGGTAAGAGTATTGTTTTTTCTTCTTTCATTTTCATATAAAATGACTTGGTGTAATTAAGTCAGCACCTAAAGTAAGTCAAATCAATTAATTCTTCCTACTCTTAACGGACGCGGAATGCAATCAATTTCTTATCTGCTTTTTTGTTCTCATGTTTTCCTTCTTTATGATTTTTCTTCCTTTCTTACGTGTAACAAACTGTATGTTCCTCATATTTAAGGTTGGACCGAGCCATGATATCTTGCGGACAAAGCTACATTCATGCGAGAGTGATCAGATAAATACATTTCGTCGAAATTTTTTTTCTAGTACATAGGTTAAATATAGATATTTTGATATGTATATCAATTGTTGAACACTCTTGATAAAAAAATCATCCACTCATGTTGTAAAAATATAAACACCTTTGACGAAAATGTTGGCTCCGCTCCGCCATTGATGCTAACATGTTTTGAATAACCTTTTTTACTGACAAGTTTTGAATAATTCAATTGACTAAAGTTAATAAAAATAAAGAAAAAAATATCAACAATTGCATATTCAATGTAATCAAATAAGTGAGAATTTGGGAAGACTAAAATATACGAAGACCTTACTTTATGAGATAGAAAAATTGTTTACGATGGACTTTCAAATCAAAAGAAAAGTATATGACGCATGATGGTAAGAAAAAGATAGCAAAGTAGCAAAATACAAAATAAATGTAGCACGCAGATAACTAAATACTGCCGCTAAAATATCTCAATCCCCCCCATATTACCACAACCCTCATCTATCTACTTTCTTTTGAAAATAAAAAAGGTGTTGGAGGCAAGGGGAAAGGGAAATGAGAGATGAAATTACAAGGTAAATAAAATTTTAGATAGCCAATCGACTGAGTTATCGACGATCTACTAAGTTTTTACTTATCGAAAAAGAACCGTTAAACTCTGATCTCCAAAATTTGTATTGGTTACATATGTATTTATGAGTTCCTGAGGTTGTATAACCACCAAGGCTGCTGCATGAAGCAGGAGTGGCCAAAAGTTAAGTCAAAAACTATTGTGGGTTATGAAATCATCCCTTATGTCTAACTGCTAACCAATCTTTTAAATTGGCATAGTAAATGAAAATTAAAAAGTTTGGTGGGAAGGTTGAGTAGTTGAAGAAGAAGTTAAGAGTATCAAATTCATCAAACAATAAATAAGAAAACCTGTCATTTTGTCATAAATTTTGGGGCCAACATTTCAGGTATGTAGATACTAACTTTAGTGATCAATACTGAAACTTATGACACAAATTTATTTTCAAAATTCAATTCTTCACATTTAATAAATTCAACTGAAATCCCCTTGATTTTTTTTTATGGCAAATCATGTGTGCGTTTAAAAAATAGGCGTTTTGGTATGAGATTTTGTGGATGAACAATTTACACATATGTGGTCCATATTCCTCTAGATAACATTTGTACGAAGAAAATAACAATTCAGAAATACTAGATAACAATTAAAAGATCATGAAATTTAACAATTTTAAAGGATTGTAAGAATGGTTTTTCTTTAAAATATATTTTTCTGGAATTGGGTATATTGATAAAATAGCATATTTAAATTATATATTAATTAATAAATAAATAATAAATTTGATGGGCTATTTGCATAAATATCGGAGGCATTCGGCGGAACGTAAGAGAATTTGGATCATATTGTAAAGGCCTAATTGGATATTGGGCCCAATACATTTGGGCACTGCCAGATCTCATGGATGATGGAACAAATAGAATAGCCGAAGTAATACAACTTACGACTCCAATCAGGGGTGGATGTATTATATCGATATCCGTTCATCTGAATTCAGTATTTTTGACATGATTAAGTTTATATGTACAAGTTATATTTTTCGAGAGTTGATTTGACTAAATCTAAAAGTTAAATTAGATTATATTAATTTGAGGTTTTAGAATAGTTAGATATTCGAAAATCATACGAAAAATATTATAAATTGCAATTTTTTCCAAATCAATATGATCAGATATACATCTTGAAATATTAGTGAAGGTTTACATCGTTTCATCCTCCGTTCCTTTTTAGTTGTCATAGTCTCTTTTTTGAGAGTCAAATGATATAAACTTGTACTAGCATTCTAAGATGTATCTTTTGATCATATTGATTTGAAAAAAGTTGCAATTTATGGTACTTTGATAATAGTTTTTGAATATCTAATTTTTAAAAAAATATTAAATTAACGTCATCTACTTTAATTTTGAAATTTAGTCGAATTGACTTCTGAAATATGTAATATGACAACTAAAAAGGAGCGAAGGAAATAGTATATATATTAATCCATAACTTGAGAAATTTTAGTGGCTGAATTGGTAGGAGCACCTTTCTCCTATTTTTCCTTTTCCTTCCCGCAATTAAATGAAAAAAAAAAAAATCAATAACACAAGCAGGAAATTAAACTATAATTGGCTATAAATTTGGGAAAAATTGTTGCTGTGGTAAAATGAAACAGGATGCCATATCTATATTTCTGCATGTTGTATACAAATATCATCAGAAGCATTTCGAGTTACAGTTAGAGGGCAAAGGTGACAACATGAAAATATGTATACTCTGGAAAAATTCTTTGCGTTGGTTGAAATAACAAAGTCACTTATAGTTACAACCTCTAAACAATTAGAAGCATTTCCTGTGGACGATGGAAGGACCAGCTTCATCGTACTCTGCCTTTGCAATCCACATCTGCATTTCAAAGCGAAAACGTATAACGCTTCATCAGGAAATGAAACAATTTCACAAGATAATGATATACAGTCAAGTTTTCTTTAAGACAAATGAAACAGTGACAAGCACTAGTCCTGTTCTTTTAACCAAATTTGACATACTTTAGGATAAGAAACAGTTTCACAAGAAAAATTATGATATGGCAACACAAGCAAACTATATGTAATAAAGGCACTAGACATAATTGTATTGTGTCAATTTCTAAGTTTTTACTAACCTGTTGAAAGGTACTTAGAGAAGCCAAAATAGAGCCTCCAATCCAAACACTATACTTCCTTTCAGGTGGAGCAACAACCTTAATTTTCATGCTGCTTGGAGCCAATGCAGTAATTTCCTTGCTCATTCTATCAGCAATTCCAGTGAACATAGTCGTACCGCCACTAAGTACAATGTTTCCATAAAGATCCTTCCTGATATCCACATCACACTTCATGATTGAGTTGTACGTCGTTTCATGAATGCCAGCAGCTTCCATTCCAATCATTGAAGGCTGGAAAAGTACTTCTGGGCATCGGAAACGCTCAGCACCAATTGTAATAACCTGACCATCAGGCAACTCGTAGCTCTTCTCAACAGAAGAGCTAGTCTTTGATGTTTCCAATTCTTGCTCATAATCAAGAGCAATGTATGAGAGTTTTTCCTTCACGTCCCTCACAATTTCCCTTTCTGCTGAAGTGGTGAATGAGTAACCACGCTCCGTCAAGATTTTCATTAAGTGATCAGTAAGGTCACGACCAGCCAAATCAAGACGTAAAATAGCATGTGGTAGAGCATATCCCTCATAGATTGGGACAGTGTGACTAACACCATCACCAGAATCCATAACAATACCTACATACAAAATATAAACACGGATAATTGAACTATCAAGCACCAGATACAGAGGACTGAAAACAAGCGAAGTTTTTCACCTGTTGTACGACCACTGGCATAAAGGGACAGAACAGCTTGAATGGCAACATACATAGCGGGAGTATTGAATGTCTCGAACATGATTTGTGTCATCTTCTCACGATTAGCCTTCGGGTTAAGAGGTGCTTCAGTGAGCAGTACAGGGTGTTCCTCTGGTGCTACACGAAGCTCGTTGTAAAAAGTATGATGCCAAATTTTCTCCATATCATCCCAATTGCTAACAATACCATGCTCAATTGGGTATTTCAATGTGAGAATACCACGTTTGGATTGAGCTTCATCTCCTACATATGCATCTTTTTGTCCCATTCCTACCATGACTCCTGTATGACGAGGGCGACCAACAATGCTAGGAAATACTGCTCTTGGAGCATCATCTCCAGCAAATCCCGCCTATAAATGACAATGAACAAATCAAAAGAGGAACATATAATTGGTAAATCAATGGCATTTTATCTATTGGGGGAGGGTTGGCGCAATATCACCATGTCATCAAAATGTTCATGGAATCATCTTCTAGAAGAAATGCAAACAACAGGTTCCATAAAATAGGGAAATGACATTTCAAATGGTCACTCAACTTACAATATTAGATTTGTAACAAAAAATCTTAGGAATTGTTTTGGTTATCGCCATTAATCTCAGATTGTTACAACAAGTAACCATAAATTCTTCATGTAGAAATTTCAACAACACGTTTTTGTTTAAATGCCAAAAAAAAAAAAGGAAAAAAACAGGACGACCTTCCATAGGATACCCTGCGTAAATTCGTGTAAAGTAAATATAATCTAGTGCACCTCCCGATTCCGCATATAGCAAAAGTTTAGTGCACTGAACTATCCCACTATCCATTTGAATTACTTAGTAGAATTTAATTTTTATAAATGTTTGGACAATTTACCTTAACCATTCCAGTCCCATTATCACAGACCAGTGGCTGAATATCCTCACCATCTGCCATTTTTTAAATAGAATACCTACGACCAAAATTGAAATCCACAAATCAGAAACTGAACACAATTTAAACATGAAGACAATGACATGAAAAATAATAGGAAAAAATATAATTACTTTATAAAAAATTTGGGTGGGGAAGGTCCTGGAACAGTAGGCTGGATTCCAATATTAAGAAGAAGAAAAAGGAAAAAAACTGAGCAAGAAAAGAAGGCCAAAACTGAAACTTTTAAAGCAGAAATTGGTTATAATTGTAAAATTATTGGTGGAAATGAACCGCATTTTTTGCTGTCTAGGATCTTGCCTGTCCTCTAGTTTTCCTCTGACTAATCAGACCTCATACATTCTTAACCGCTATCTAATAATAATTTATTAATATTATATAGAGTGAAAGTAAAATAATTTATACACTTCTTCTATAAAATATAAATATAAACTATATAAATGAAATTAAGATCTATTGGACATTATATAAATGGATTAGTGGGTGCATCCAACTTGTAAAAGTGGCTATTGAGCACTGTCCCACTATATAGTGATTTTCACCGTACAACATTATCCTAAACATTATTTTACAAGCATTAATACAGAGGAAATATTTATTCGAATTTCAGAACGTTGAAAATAGTAAGTTTTTTTTTTTAAATAAATAAAATTTCTCATCACTCGTTTTAAATAATATTCTGTGTGAAACCACTTCTTTTACATCATTCATTCAAATCTAAAATGAGCATTTTATTACTTTCTTAAAAATTAGTTTAAAATAAAAATTGTATTTCAATGAAAAATATAATGAAAAAATCATTTAAATTGGTTGGATGACTTTCTAAGTGAAACATTAATTATTGAGTGAGTTTCTAAGTGACACACCAATAATTAAGCGACTTTTGAATTATAAAATAAAATTGAGTAATTTTCTGTGAAAAAAACTTATGATTAAGTGAATTTCTATGAAAGAATTCTCAATTAAATGACTTTAAAGTTAAAAAAAAAGTCAAACGGCTTTCTGTAAAAAAAAATTAATAGTTAAATGACCATGTAAGATATTAACTCCAATATTGACAAAAACATTAGATTAAAAATAAATCCAATGTCTCCTGCATCTAACTTTCTTTTTGAAATCTAAATGAAGAAAGGAGGCAGATTATATATTCGCGCTTTAATTTCTTCATCTGATTTTTACTTGATACAAAATTTAAAAATTATTATTTTTAAAATTTATACTTTTAAACTAAACATAGTAAACAGTTAAAATTAAAGAGAGGGAAAAAAAAGAGACCAAGGCTTAACTTATTTATATTTCATTTGCTTTTCTACTTTCCTATTGACTTTTTAACGTGTCAAAAAAGGACACGTAGAAGTTTTCAGACCGTGTCATCGAAAGTTCCTATGTGTAGCCAAATTCTTAATTCGAAAACAAACACTGCCCAAATCCCATATAAATATACAAGCTTATTGTTTCTCCTCCACATCCAAACTAATTTTCTCATACACATATACAAAAAGAAATAAAGAGATTGATTGCGAGACAAAATATGAAGAACGTTATGAAGGTTGTGCTTGTGTTTTCTATCATTATGTGTGTTCTCCTAACACCTACCTATGCTAGGGGGAGTGTGAGTCGCGCCAGTGGAAGGACTTCAACCACCAGAGTGACCCCAGCAGTCCGTGCTGGTGCTGGTGCTCGCGCTAGCAACAACTCATCATCATCATCCAACCCCTTGTGCATGTCCTCAATCGTTATGACTCTCTTAGCTTACCTTTCATTTGTTTACCTTTGATACATGTTTACACATTTGACCCGGGGTTTCAAAATTTAGATTTTACGAGTTGTGAGTGTGAATATATTCTAAAATGTATATGCAATTCTTTCGATTTAATTTACTATTGTTTTTCGTTTACATTCATTGGAGTTAGACCACAAGTCCCTGGTTTCTATGGAACCATAGAACCAGATAATTGTTGTAACAAGAGACCAGTAGGGGATATCAAAACTGATATAATAACATCAATTATTAAATAATTAATCTAGTTCAAAGATCGGTTTCCTGCGTCTTCATTTTTTTCTTTTTACGTGTCAAGATTATATTTCTTTTTGGAATCTAATCAAAGAAACGAAGCAAACAACGTAATTAGATCATTAATTATTTTGTGGACATACGTGAAAAAAAGTTGTTCTTTCTATCCAATTGAATTTAGAAGAAACGTTCTCTAAATATACTAACGTCTGTTTTAAGAAAATTCATTTTCATGGGTGCCCCCAACTTGTAAAATTGGATTAACACTGTCCCACTATTGACTTTCAATATAGAACGCCAAAATCAACATTAGTATTATATAGTAAAAATCAATAAAGAGGAAATATTATTTGAATTTCAGAAGTTTTGAATTTAGTAGGTGGACAACTTTCTTTTCTAATAATTGAACGAGTTTCAGATTGTTGAAGAGTAACAAAAGTCCTGCATTGGTAATTAGTGAGATTGGTGGACTCGCTTAGATAATCTTTCTCTATTTGAATTAGCTTTTAGGGCGTGAGTTATATCGAAGACCTAAAGATTCTAAGTACTAGACGTGAGATGGTGTGTTGAAAAATAACAAAAGTCCCAAATAGTTAATATCATTTACAATTTCTCACCACTTAATTTTTAAATATTTTATGTGATACTTATACCTTTTACAACATCCCTTCAAATTTGTTCTTGGAAGACATATGTTATAAAACTCGAAAAATGAGATAAATTCTAAATCACTAACTTTTTTCATAAATATCAAGATTATTATTTTATTTTGTTTTGTATTCATTTATGGTGGGGTGCACCAGGCCAAGGTATAAGTGCGACACCAAGGCAATACTTGAAGATCCCGACAGCAAGCTACTGTGGTGGACCTTCTCCTAAAAAATAGTATTAATTAATATCGTCCAAGTCGATGACTTATGTATTACAAATTAAACTATATGAGATACTACACTTGATCTTAGTTAAAAATATTTGTCAAGATTATTTCTTTTTGAAATCTGATTTAAAAAGGAGGCAAATTATGTACGGAGTAATTAGTTTTTTTTCTTCAATTTCCTGTTGACTTCTCAACTACTTGTTAAGTTGGACACTAGTTCAAGTTTTCATGAGACCGCGTCAAAGAAAGTTCCTAGTCGCTGTAACCAAATTGCCTCTCTACTTAATGAGAAAACATGCAAATTTTCAGTATAAATAGACAAGCTAATTGTTTAATTTCAACATATCGAAACTTTTCTCACAAATTAAATCCAATTAATTAGCTGATATATCAAGTCGTATTTGAAAAAACAAGATGAAGAACATTATGAAAGTTGTGCTTGTAATTTCTATCATTATGTGTGTCCTCCTAACATCTATCGATGCTAGGAGGGGTGTGAGTGGCGGCAGCGGAAGTACTTCAGCCACCAGATTGACCCCAGCATTCCGTGCTGGTGCTCGCGCTAGCAACAACTCATCATCATCATCCACCCCCTTGTGCATGTCCTCAATAGCTATGGCTATGTTTGCGTACCTTTCATTTGTTTACTTTTGATATATGTTTACACGTTGAGCCGGGGTTTCATAATTTAGATTTTACGAGTTGAATTGTGAGTATGAATATATTCTAAAATGTGTATGTAATTCTTTTGATCTACTATTGTTTTTAGTTATATTCATAGGAGTTAGACCAGGAGACACTGGTTGCTACAGAACCAGAGAACCCGTGGCTACGTCTGAAATTGTTGATATACCCTGTATTTTTCTATAAAATGCATTTGTTCTTTTATTATTGCCTGAAGGCCATGTCGTAGTGTAATTTGTTAGTGATTTGTATAAAATAAGGTCTTGGTATTATTCTTGTCATGTGATTTGACTATATAATCTGGATACATGCCAGAAAGGGTTGATATGGAGCTACATTCATACTAAGAATTTTTTAATTGAAATTTCTAATTAAGAGAAAGAACAACCCCGTTCACAGTTTCATATCCTCTAATGATAGAGTAATTCTATTTCAAGATTCTCATTTTTTAGAGAGTTTCAACATATGGTAAATCGATCTCAAATCATCAATGAACTGTATCTGATCTCTTGTCTTCTAGTAATTATCGTTCAAGATGCCCATAATATCCCTTAAAAGATAGACACTTCAATAATCCAATATTGTGTCAATATCTGATAGTCACAGAAGTGATGGTGGGTGCTCCAACTTGCAAAATTACAACGCCATATTAAACATTATCAGCAACAATAAATTGAAGAGGATACATCTAATTGAAGCAAAACTGTATACTTTCAACTTTTATGCACATGATATGTTTAATAGTATAAGGTTAAAAGGACATTGTGCTACATTCTATATATCTATAGTTTTAAACTTCAAAATTAAAAAAAAATTCTTCTTTGCTTTTTAAAAATTCTGTTAGATTTGACCTCTTAGGGTTTCAAAAAGTCGAAAAAGTAAGTAATAAACTAATAAAAAGACGGAAACATAAGCTAAATACAAGAAAAGATAAGAAGAGATGCGTCCCACCTATATATTTGATACCTTCTCCTGGAATGAAACTAATAACCCCAACCCCATTAGTTATCCCATCAATTACTCGTCGATCAAAAAAATGAGTAAATTCATGAAATGGGAGGGGGGGGGGGGGTTTACGTTTTTTCCCTCTAAATAGTTTTCTAATTTCTTAGTGATTTATTCATGTACTTGTCAAGTTGCACCTTGCACATTATTAGGCGAGTTTTTTCAGACCGTGTCAGTAAGTTCCTCGTCTTCGGTACCCAAATTGCCTCTCTACTTAAGCGGAAAATGACTACTTGTTAATCGAACTATTCCTAATCAAGAAATCACATGAATTGACTTGCATATTTTCAACATTGTAGAAAAAGGAAACGTTACATCAGAAGTATAACTTAAGAAAAATCTAATATATGCTTTACTATCAAATTATAAGTTCACTTTATTATTATGAGTATCATACTTTATATCTATATAAATCTTAATATATATATATATATATATAAAGAGCTTCAACTGAGATGACATGGCATCCCACATTAATAGATAAATTTGGCCCCGTATAAACTAGGACAAACGAAGAATAACAAAATGGTACTACACGATTAAAAGACAATTAATTAAATTGCCAAAAGAAAAAGCAACAAAGTAGATGTATGTATTATGACAATAATGGAAGGAGCTGACAATTAAGTTGACATGATCATGAGATGGCTTCACCTAAAAACAAGCACGTGCATAGATTCATCAAAGTTCGTGAAAATCAGAAAAGAGAGTTGTAGTACGACATTTTTTAAGTTATAAAATTCAATAGAAAAATAACTTCAAATTTAAAATTTTTGGAAGTCCATCAACATGTGTACGTCACTCTGTTTATTTTATTGTGCATTGGATCTTTCGCCGAAGGAGAAGTAGTTAAATACTCTCTCTTTCTTTCTCGATACCAATTTATGCTTTCTATTCCTTCTCTTATATTAAATAGCGCCGGCATATCTTTGATCTTTCTAGGTTGCTGGTTCTTCTTGTCTCTTTTTTTTTCGACCTTTCTCCAAGTGTGCTATAAATCTATATTCATTCCTAGCTAGATCTCATTTCACTCTTAAAATTTAACTCTCATATTGAGTCATGGTTGAAGATTCTCAAAATGGATGCCAACTTGCTGCCATTGAAACACAACAACAATTAGGAGATGGATGGAGAACTCCAACATCAAAGGAACACAAAATTCCTATGAAATATCCGAAAGCTCCGAGGAAGGCAAAAACATCATCACTACTACTTTCAGCTAGTGCTGTTATTACAAAGAGAAAGAGAAAAATGTCTTTTGATGTTTACAATGATGAAGTTGAATTACTCCTTCCTCCAGTTATACTTACAGCCACAACAACATGATCAATTACCATTTTATGATGTACGTATATCTTGATTAATTACTCTAGTATGTAATTAGTAACCTCTTAATTATGTTCTAACGTGATTATTAATCCATATCTTTCCAATGTTTGACGACATTAATCTATGTTGTCCCTAAAGTACATACATCTCGTTTAATTCACATAATGATAATAATATAATGCAGCCACTACTGGCTAGGAACAAATGTCTTATCGCGAATCAATGAGAACTTTGTATTATAAAATATGATTTTCTCATCAAATTGGTTCACTAGAAAAACATGAAAATATTGAAAAAAAATTACGTTCGAAAATATTATCTTTTTCCTATAAATATTGAAATATTTATAGGAATAATCATTAAATATTTATCAATTATTTCATTGAGAAAAGATAGTGATTTCTTAGTAGTGAGCTCTTTCTTGAGTATATCGTTTGCACATTATAATTTTCATTGAGTTTTAAGATATATCAACAACTTTCTAAGTAATTTTTATGTCACCATCATATTATTTATCTATTATAATGAGTAATTTGTCTTATTTTTAATATCATAAATCTCGTTCAATTTTAAACATATTTATACAATGAAAAAATAAATAAATAAAAAATTACAGTAACAGTGTAAATAACTTTAACTTAATTTCCACACATTCATTTATTAAAATGGCCGGCCAATCTCAGCAATTTAGACACATCTTTTTTTTTTTGGCTGTTGGTTTTTTTTTATTTAAAAGAAAAAAGAAACATATGATTAATTGAGTTGTCATGTGGGATGAAGATGGACAAACAGAGACAGCAATTAACTTCACCAAGATGCAAACATGAAGCATACATGCTTAATAATTTTTACATCTTTTTGTTTTATACGTATACGAATTTAATAGTGGTACTATTCTCTATAGTTGTTCTTTTGACTGGCCTCACATGCACTCATCATGACTTTTTCATTTTTTATCCCATGGTACGAATTAACTTGTTTTTAAATTTTTACTGTGATAAAAATTTCATTTCCCAAGTGAAACAATTTCAGCACTGAATATTTAAACTATAATTACTTGTGAAATCTTAACGGTGTGTATATCCGTTCAAAAAGTGTCTAGGCATTCCAATTTCTACAAAAGTTAAGGCAGGGTCGTATCGTGTGTAGCCCAAAATGAACCCCATTGAAATGTTGCACTGGAGGACTTGGATTGTGAACAAATATGACTAATTTCGAAAATATGAACAATTTAGACTTTCAAATTCTAAAATTTATACTATATCGATTATTGAGGTCCAAAACTTTATTTTTTTTGGGAAAAAAAATGAAGTCCAAAATAGATAGATGGAAGGAGTAAATTAATCGGCAGGATAATTCCATAGTTTTTGCAGCAAGGAACTACATAGGCGTAATCCATTACAATTCGAATAGAAAAAAATAGTTCTGCAAAAAACTTCTTGTATGTTATTTTCAAATTTTTTATGTGTAAAAGAGAGAAAATTAAAATTAAAAATAAATTTAAAAAAGATTATAAAATCACTCTATCCGTAAATATTCCTACAAGTGGAACCCTTTCTAAATTGATAACCAAAAAAGAGGAGTAAATTATATGATCATAAGAAGTATCTTTAGCATTTCAAGTATTTAAAATAGAGTTGCATCAATAATAATAATATATCAATGTAATCTCACAAGTAAAATTACGTAATAAATTTAATTTTAAAAGGATAAACTGCGAGCAAATTTTATCTATCTTTATTGGACTGAGAGCATATTTTTAATAGACCGATGGTCGGAAAAAAAAAGCGTTGTTAGACTAAAATTAAAACCCAAAAAAAAGGGAAGAAGGTGGCATTCTTAAGCAAGAGAAAGAGGGACAACGTTGATGGACCACGGGAGCCCCCCCAATTCCATTCTTATTAGACAATTTGCTCTTTTGATAAGTCAAAGGTCTTGTAATAGAATAGAGAAAGACATTTTATATTTGTATTTGTCCCTTTGACCCTCAAAACGAAGGAAAAAGATGTGTATACACAATTTGATCATATCATTCATATTTTTTTGAATTTAATTTTTAAATTTTTCAATATTAAACTAGCCATATATGTAAAATTACACCTTCATATTTATTATTTATTATAATTTTAATAAATAAATTTAAATTTCACATTAAAAATATTAAATTCAGATCAAACTTCCGTCTTGCTTGCATGTGAAACTAGCAAAAAGTCCACTCCAGTGTCCTAAGCTGAATTGCTCTTTTGTATTTACCTTCAATAATCGGTCAATTTCCCCAACCACTTGATCTATTAGTTGCGTTTGTTTTTTCCCCTTTAAAAAGATGAAAGTGACAAATTTCTTCTCCGACTAACGCGCAATTGGAATGTGAAAATTCGATTTAATGGACCCGCTTCTCTATGGTACTATCAAGTCCGTATTGCCGAGGGGATGAGCCTAAGACTGCTTGCGTCACACGGTACGGATCATTCGAATGGTTAATAATGCTCTTCGACTTAATCAATGCCTAGCAACTTTTTGCACGCTGATGAACCGGATATTTCATCCCCAAGGGAGCCACGACAAAAGTAGTCTTGCCCCTCCAGCTGCCTAGAACAATGTCAAGGCCACTGGCGATCCCTCATATTTGAGTTGGCGGGGCGTTGACTGTCTTAAGCCGTGTTTTTCTCTGACTAAAGTTTTTTCTCAACAAAAAGATTTGAATTTATATTTAATCCACACATCACACGATTTATTCAAACCACTAAAAAAAAGGTCATCCATATTAGGTATTCCTCTTTAGCCAGGGTTTTGCATCTCCATTCTCCAACTAACGCCGCATATATACTTCAAATTTCAACTCCACATTGATTATTATATGATAGTTTAACCAGTTGATTATTGGCAAGAAATGACCTTTTCATTCACACCTCTGTATCATCCATAGTTCATATTACATTACACAACTAGAGAATATTTTAATTGAAAGAATATTGGCAAGTGTTACATATTGCAATCTTTAAGCAATTAATGACAAAACAGAATAAAAAATGAGGCAACTTTAAAGAATTCTTTCTATTCCAAGGTGCAACTAGGCACTAAACACCATCTTTCATCAAGGACAAGACACAATTTTAAAGCAACGTTGTGAGTTTTTTTTCTCTAGGACAAATCATTTGAACTTGACCTAATTTCTATCATGCAGATTGGAGAGAAAAATCTATCTATATATAACCATTTAGGATGTTTTTAAATACCATATTACCAGGAAATGTTGATGTCAATTATGCTATCAGTCAAGGGCTATTGGCTTATCAATATATTCGTTTTCAGCAGCAATCCTACCCGAGCCACGACCAATCATTTTGCCAAAAGAGCTTACTGCAGATAAGCTCTTGAAACTACTACTGCCCTCACTGAAGTTTCTTGATCGCCTAGATTTCCTAAGGCTTGAGGAGGAAACATCATGGTTTGTACCACCACCCTTTTCAAGCTTGATAACATCTAATTGAACAATGTTGCTACGACAGAATGGGCACACAGGTGCGGCAGGAATGGTTGTACAAGGATTAGGTTTTTTGTGACAGCACAATGCCAGTACACAATGTGCACACATCTGGTGCCCGCAGTCCTGGACCTGAATCGTGCATACTTGGTCAAAGCATATACAACAAATTTCTGTATCACTGACCTGCATTAGGTAATTGTAGATGATATGAGACTGCATCTTTTATAGAATCTTGATTAGGCGTTTTGCTTGAAGCTATGTACCAATAGCTTTTACGCTAAAACTAGTCGTTCTAGCTTGTCAAAGAGTTGTCGTCACCTTTTAGAAAAGCTAGAGTACTTCGTAGATATCTGAATGGAAATTACCTCAGACATGTTGTCATCCATCCCGTTATCAGAATTGGTTGGCGAAGGTGGAAAATAAGTTGTTCCTTTAAGGATGTTCTTTTCCCTCTCCTTGTTAGCTTCCATCAGGGCACATTCAAGCAAATGTTTTGCTTCTTCATTCAACTCACTGATGAACTTCAATGGCGATGGCCAAACAAGAGGCTCTGCGGATGAAGGATTCAGCAATGCCGCACATGCACCATGTCTGTGTCTTAAAGCAATCGTGTAGGGTATTCTCCTGCACCCAACCACCACATTGCATATTTTAGATAGACAAGAAAACGAGGCAATTGTGGACTCACGAAAGAATACACTAAGTTACAAAATTACATTGTTCTACAAAATTTGACAAATTTAAGAGGAAAAAAACAATACCCTGAATCATCTCTTTGTAATCGATCTGCTCCCCATGCTAACAATTCACGGATGCAATCAAGAGAACCAGCTCTTGCAGCCAAATGAAGCGGTGTACTACCTGGG
>JAPFFP010000094.1:22047888-22058898 GCA_026153255.1 Solanum medicagineum | reverse complement strand
CAGACACAGTTTCATATACTAATTGCGATGCAAATAATTAAAGTTTGGACAGATTCATGTGTCATGAGATATCTTGGTCAATTATGAGGCACATGCTTTCAAGATTCTCAGTGCTAATATCTTGGTTTAATTAGTGGAGCAAAAATCCTAGCAAAAACAACATCAAAAGCTGTCCTCCTTAATGCCCCTTTTGCCCTTTCCCATCGTAATAATATATTCAATGTAATATTATAAATGAAATCTAAAGAGAATAAAATACTTTTGTTATCTTTATTTTTATTGGGCGGACAATTGTTTTTGTTAGAACTCTCCATTCAAGTTAAATGTAATTGAGTTACTATGCTATATTTATCTAAATAGTTCCAAGAAGCTAATCCATATGACTCTAATAAAGTTACTTTATGGCTTAGTTTAGACAGGCTCACATGATTTCATAATTCTTTTTCTTCACCTTAGGCTAAACACAGGTAGGAATAAACAGGTTAGCTTTTAATTAAAATAATATTTTTAAACTGTCGTTATAGCATTCATTTAGAAAGAATTTGTCGCACTAATCATGATTAAGAGGACCCATTTACCCATACATCAATATGTTACTAGCTAGTTCAAATAATTTTTGTTCATAAATACATGTAGATATTGTGAGAACCTAGAATTAAAAGATTTCACTAAAAAAAAATTTTCCCAAGTTTTATGTCCTTTTTTATAGGAAATTTTATAATAGAAAAAAGTTATTTATTTTCATTCATTTTATAAGAGGTTAGGAGATTCTATTCCCTCAAATTAAAAGGACAAAATCTTTTCATGAGATTGGAATCCATGTGTCTAATGATTAAGCTAGAACTTTAATCTCTGTTTATTTAATTTTCAGCAAATATTCCAAGACAATTTCTTTTTTATCCTTTTCTGCATTTACCAATAATTTTTTCTTGTCCCCTTCCTTTGTTTGCTCTGTAAGGCTTCATTATTTTGGTGACTTGGAGAAATGTATGTTTCACCCTGAGATAGAAAAGAGACAAATTTGTTTTATTGGGAGGAAAGAAATGTATCTTTTGGGGGCAACCAATCATGTAATTGGTCCACAAAATTTTACTAGTTTGTTCTATCCATGTAATGTAACTTAGGGTAAACCCAAAAATAGTTTTATAGTTGTGGAAAAGTAACAAACATAGGTGAGGAAATGACCATGTGAAAGCCATTACCATTTGTGTTAACTTCTTTCATGATTAAAAAAATGTTCAACTCACATAAACAATAAGTTGAGTTTAAGACACAAATTCTTTTTTAAAAAAATGTTCAATTTCAACTTCTCTTTTTACTCTATTTCAAAAGAATTTCTTCAATTTCAGATTTTCACATAATATGTAGTAACTATATGATTAAAAAACATTTTAATATACTTTTAATTTAAGATCACAACATCTAAAAAGTTTAATTTTATATAATTTTGTACAAAAAAATTTAAGTATTTTACGAAAGATAATAGTAATTTAAAAAATCAATTTTTTTTTAAAGAGATAATTACATCAAATGACAATTTGATCATATTAATTATAAAATGGTCATTCAACGTATGTTCATGCATATTTAGTGTATATTTTTGTATTATATTGTGTATCTACTGTATAGATCAGGTATAATAATCTATATTGTATAATGAATGCATATTTTTTTATCACTTTTATCAAAATATATTATATAATCGCTTTATATTTTATAATATAAATAAAATATGACTATATTTGTTTTGAACAAATTAGTTTTTTAATATATTTAAGACTTACTTTTCTCTTCTTTTTTTTTTGGGTATTCAAATGTTACCGGGCAAGTGAAGAAGTGTTATTTCGTCGAACAATTTACATGTTATCGTCTATTTAACCGCTCACTCATACAGACAAGGCAAACGGTAACTGAAAACAAACCCACCAATAAACCTCTTTTCTTCTTCTTCATAGATCCACTTACCGCACTTCCATTCACCGCCGGTAACTATTTACCGACAAACACCCCGCCGGTAAACTTCATTAACAAATTATTGAAGCCAATCGACATCAAAAGAACTCATCCTAAAGTCACGCCGCCAGAGCTATACTCTCTTATAGTCTTAATTCTCACTCTAAAAGTACTCCTTTTTCATTTTACTTGTGTCTCTCTTCTCTTATGGAGTCCACCACGACGAAGGCTACCTGTTCAGCTCAAAGTAGCAGCTGAATCAGCTCAGCTCATATTTATAGGTTCTTCAAACATTTGTTTCGATTTTCTGTTCAAGTTTATCTGGAAATTTTGGATCTTTGAAAGCAATGGAAGAAGAAAGAGGAGTGTTAGCGCAGAAACTGATTGAGTTAGTGAATGAAATATCAGCCATTTCGGATTTTAGGACTTGGGTGAAGAAAGAGTACTGCAATCTGGCTAGGAGGCTCAAGCTGTTGATTCCAATGTTCGAAGAGATTCAGGATAGCAAAGAACCTGTTCCTCAAGACTCAATAAAAGCTTTGGTTTCATTGAAGGAAGCTCTTGAATCAACCAAGGAATTGCTCAAATTTGGCAGCCAGGGAAGCAAGATTTACCTGGTAAGTGTTGCCGTTATATAGTTTTTATTTATATTTTCTGCCTTTTTTCGATCTAATCTTATTTTCAGAATCATACTTGATTGTATCTACTTTTCTAGAAGTTCTGTTATTAATGGATCTGTCTGATGAGTGATCAATTCTGTATTTATATCTCTATGCTGAGACTTCTATTCTCCTTGGCATGGTTACCATTTTAAAAGATTCCACGGCCTGAAAATTTGATTCTTCACAATGACTTGCCATGTTGTACTGCAATAGTATATCATCCTCGTCAAGATTCTTGATCTTGTCAAAAAGGGAGTCAACAAGAGTCCTAAGTTGCTGGATGAGGAGTTCACATTTTTTATTAGAAGGTGTGGTTTTATGACTCGGTCCTTGGATTATTGCACACCATAAGAAGGTTGTGCTATTATATCTAATGCCAATACTTAGGTTCGAGCAAGCTACTGCCTTTTCGCTACCAGACCTCTTAGAAATGTTCTTGTTCCTGGGCAATGATTTTATATCTTCAGCTACTGGTTAAGTTTTATGTTCTTTACGGAGGATAACTGCAACCTGAACAAGATTGACATGTTTCAGTATGATAATGGAAATTTTACTTGCTATATGGCTGAACCTTTATTGAACTTATCTGGTTCATCTACCCCTCCTACTGTCCAGAAAGTGTGGAGCTAATGGTGAAGGAGATTAAATGCAAACTAGGAAAAAGAAGAGAAGAATCCATGCACTTGTTATGAAATGTGGTGCTTCAAACCAACTACTCGTTACATGTCTCTTCAGGATGTCACACTGTTGCAGTATCTGGTAGCAAAAAGCTGTTATAGAAAAGCCAAACAGAGTTTGCACTGCTGGAATTACAAGCTATGTGCTCTTGAGTTAAATATGTGATAACCAAATTATGAGATGAAATGTAGATTCTGAGGATTGAAAAGCGATGAAGTGTGTGACCATCTCATCTAAAAGTTTAAGTGATTAGAGAGAGTATAGTTTTATTTAGTTCATTATGACTATTTTCTGATCACTATGGTGTTTGGACCAGCTTGCGCGCCTATAAGCGTGACTTATGCTACTTGAACTATCAACGTGATCAGTTCTAATATTGTATAATCTCATAAGATGTCATCTATTTCTTGTCTGCACTTCTATTGGTGCTTATGCTGTGGATATGTTGGGTGTTAAGAGGCCCAGCAGCGGTCACTATCATATCTCATATAACGTTACTGGTGTCTCAACCGTTTATAGTTTACTTTCGTAAGAATTTAGTATCTCCCTATTGGGGAATCATGTAGTAACTATTTATGTAGTAGTTGTGTTTCTTTAGGGATGGGACTCTAGTGGATTTGGAAGCTATTTATTTCTGCTACCTTAAAGTGAGCCTTTAATAGCCTGCCTGGGGATTTTACGTCATCAAGACGTCTGAACTCCTCATTTCTTCTCCCTGAAGAGCTGCTTTGACATCTATTTGTTCAGGCATATGCATGGTAAAACGATTCTTATAGAGCAGATTTCTATTTCAACCACAAATAATTCCTTACACGTAAGAATTATTAGCTTTAGTCCTTGTAGAACAATGTATATTCCACTGAAACATCAGGATTATTCAGGCTTACAGAGTAAAGTTCAATTTAGGCATTTATCTTTGCAGGTGTTAGAAAGGGAGCAGATAATGAAAAAATTTCACGAAGTGACAACCCAGCTAGAACAAGCTTTGGGTGGAGTTCATTATGAAGAGCTTGACATATCTGATGAAGTTAAAGAGCAGGTAAAAGACATCACCTTATTAAGTCTTCAATTATTATGGATGGAGACATCTCTTGATGTGCAATCTTCTTTTTCATCTCTGGCTTCAACTTCCAGGTAGAGCTTGTCCTTTCTCAGTTCCAAAGAGCCAAAGGAAGGGTTGATACACCTGATGCTGAACTTCATGAGGATCTATTGTCCCTTTACAGCAAGAGTAAGGATGCTGCTATAGATCCAACTGTCCTAAGGAAATTGGTTGAGAAGTTACAGCTGACAGGAATATATGATCTCACGCAAGAATCATGTGCTTTGCATGAAATGGTCACTGCTACTGGTGAAGATCCAGAGGAGAAGATAGAGAAGATGTCAGCGATCCTGGGGAAAATTAAGGACTTTGTGCTGACTGAGACTCCAGAGATCGATTCTTCTTTGAGGGAGAATTCTTCAACTTGTAGTGGACAATCATCCATCAAGGCAACTCTTAAGGGCCCAGTAATACCAGATGATTTTCGGTGTCCTATATCCCTGGAATTGATGAAAGATCCTGTCATTGTTTCATCCGGCCAGGTACCATTTTTGGATCTTTATTTTGCTTTTTGGCTAAAAATTGGTTGCGTTATTGTCCATTTCTCCTGCTACCTCCTGACAGCAAAGACATTACAGAGTCCCTCCATTCCTCCTATCTTGCATTGTCAGCTTGCCTTGTGCATGTATGGATGTTAGTCAGACTGTCAATTAAACAAGGCCTTAAATCATTTCATCAAGTGTGCAAATTCCCCATTGTCTAGTTCCCCTCTTCTTTATCTTCTTTAGTAAATGGAGTAAAATATAGCCTAAATAATCATGTAAGAAAAGAATCTATACGCGGAACATAAGTTTGTGCAGAAATTCATTACATGATAGGTTTAAAATTACAATAGTTCAATGCTAAGAATTATAAATGTTGGACCCATAGAGCTTATATCTTGGATCTGCCTCTGTGCTTATTTAGTAATAACCTCAATACCAGTGGTTCCTACGCTCACTATATCTCTGACACTTGCTTGTAGAGGAAGATGCAATGTTTTGTCCCTTTATAATAAATTTTGACAAAGCTTTCAGATCCAAATACATTTTCAGTCTTTCTCTGTGAAGTGCTTTGAAATCTGTGTTACTACTTTCAAATAGAGAAATGAGGCAAAAGGTGGAAAGTAATTCTTTTGTTTATTTTAGGGTGAAGTAGACAGGTTCATATGTGGAAAAAGTATAGACAGATAGGCTATTCGTATTCATTTAGTTACTAGAGTCCTTGCTGATTCATGAGGTAATTTCTTTAGCAACTCTATATAATCTGCCAAAAATCTTGATACATGATTTATTTCACATATATCCTGGTTCTCTATATATTTACTGAAATATTGGGGATCCACATGCCTTATGGGTCTCATATTCATGGAAGATGTGGTTGCGTGTTCATAGGCTAAATTTGAACTGTAGTTATCATTTACATATCCTAGTTTGCTAACAATATAGATGGTGTTCTCCACTGCAGACTTATGAACGTTCTTCTATTGAGAAGTGGCTGGAAGCAGGGCATAGCACTTGTCCCAAGACACAAGTAGTCCTCACAAGCAATGTTGTAACACCAAACTATGTGTTGCGGAGCCTAATTGCACAGTGGTGTGAACTGAATGGAGTTGAATCACCCAAACGACCAGGTAGTTTACCCAATAAGTCAACGTCCGTGAGTGCTCCTGCTGAGCACTCAACGATAGAAAATCTCCTGAGAAAGCTCACATCTGGAAGCCCTGAAGATCGTCTCTCTGCCACAGGTGAAATCCGCCTGCTTGCTAAACGCAATGCTGATAATCGTGTTGCAATAGCTGAAGCAGGTGCTATTCCTCTGCTCGTCGACCTTCTTTCCACACCTGATTCTCGGATCCAAGAGCATGCTGTTACAGCACTACTTAACCTCTCTATTTGTGAGGATAACAAACGGATCATTGTAACATCAGGGGCAGTGCCTGGTATCGTCCATGTGCTTAAGAAGGGGAGCACGGAAGCACGTGAAAATGCAGCAGCAGCTCTATTTAGCCTTTCAGTTATAGATGAGAATAAGGTCATAATTGGTACTTATGGAGCAATACCTCCTTTGGTGACATTATTAAGTGATGGCACCCAGAGAGGGAAGAAAGACGCAGCTACTGCACTTTTCAATCTGTGCATTTATCAAGGGAACAAGGGCAAGGCAGTAAGGGCTGGAGTTGTGCTCACTCTAATGGGACTGCTTACAGAACCTCAAGGCGGTATGATTGATGAAGCACTTGCCATTTTAGCGATATTGTCTAGTCATCCCGAAGGGAAGACAACCATTGGAGCTGCAGGGGCTGTTCCTGTTTTGGTAAATGTGATCACAAATGGATCACCCAGGAACAAAGAAAATGCAGCTGCAGTTTTAGTACACCTTTGCTCTGGGGACCAACATCATCTAGTGGAAGTTCAGGAGCTAGGAATAATGGGACCGTTGCTAGATTTAGTACAAAATGGCACTGAAAGGGGCAGACGGAAGGCGACCCAGTTGCTTGAACGAATAAACAGATATGCCGAGCAGCAAAAACAGGCCCAGACAGAATCCGAGGCTCAAATTCATAACCAGTTTTCACAATCACCACTGTCATCGACAAATACCCTGGACAGCTGAAGAAATAACAACTACTACTATGCCTCAATCCTAAGCAATTGGGATCAGTTATATTAATCCTCGCTGATCCACGTCGCCCCAGATAAGCTGCTCCTGAACCATATGCTTTTCTTTTTTTACTATTTATGTTTGGCTTTTCTTGGTTTGTTATAGCATTATTTATAGAAAGGGGGTTAAGATATGTGGGAGAAAGGTGGAAGATCACCTAATACACCTCCATCATTCATTTGTTTTCTGGATGTATACTCCCATGAGAAAAAAAGACAAAGGATTGAGGGAAAAAACTGAGAAAACGCAAACTGCTTTGACAATATTGAATGTCAAGTGTACCATTACAACACATGTACAAGTGAAAATTAAATCTTCCTCAGTTTTTATAGAAGGAGATGTTTTTCAACCAGACTAAACATAACTTTTTGTCCCATTATTTTCCTTGATAGAATAAGAAATCATTAAGATTTTCTTTCTTCTATTATCAAAACTGAAAGCAACACAGCAAATACATCGGGTTTTGTTGCTCAACTTGATATCTTGGAAGCAGAGTCAGTTCACAATAATCGAAAATCCACTTTAGCAGGTTGTTACTTGCTTTATAAACCTGTTCCACATTCAACTAAAACAGATAAATTCACAATTCTCGAAATCAGTTTTGAGCCAAGGAAAGCACGAGAAGAGGTGATTAGACAAAGATACCAAGGTTGAGGATTAGGGTGCAATTCATAATTTAGAGTATTATTTTTATATGAATGGTCACACATGATGCAACCTGTTAAAGATATTATAAATTACTGAATACAAAGGCACACAGTTCAATGCAATATATAAGGTTAGTTGGTTACCTGTGGTGAAAGAACACAAAGATCGTCTCAAAAGGCACACAGCCAATCAGAAAATGCTTGAAAATTCATTTTCAAGGATTCCTTCTTATAATATAAAAAAAAAGTGATATATTGCACTATATGACTATTTAAGTGACCAGTAGTACTTACATGTGTTGTGTCTATCGTAAATGCCAATGCATGTGCAATTATTATAGTTTGCTTTTATGTTTTTCATATACATTTTCATTTCTGTTTCTATCATTCACTGAGACCACTTTTAATCAGTTTGCGTATCATCTTTTAAGAGCATCTGATGCCCACATAGAACCCTACAAGAAGAAAAATGGAAACTAGTAATGAAAAACAAATACATAATCCGTTAGTTCAAAATAAGTCCGAAGTAACTTATGAAAGAAAAAATAGTAATTTTCATAGAAAAGCTCAAATATGACCAACAAGGTCATTAAACGGCAATTGAATAAGGTAATCATAAAGAATAAGTATTCGTTGTCAAGAATTGATGACTTATTTGACTACTTAATAATTTTGCAACAATAAATATTGCTGATAAAAATCATTATTGCCACTAAATATATTAGTGTGTCGATTTAGCTCCAAATCAGCTCAACTGTGAGAGATATTTCATTAAGCGGCCAAAATGATTTCAATTAATAAATGGATAGATTTAGGGTGTACATGAGCTGAGTTAGTTAAGATTTTTAAGTATCAAATCAAAATATTTGTGTTGAATTTTTTAGTTTATGAATCAAATCAACTTTACAAGCTCAGGTATTTCGACCTGAGTTTTTTTTGGATTTCTTGGGCTTTCTCAGGAACCCCTGGCTGTTCTTGTTGTTCAACAACAGCGCCCTCCTCCAAGAAAAATTGTTTGAGGACTTCTTGATCAGAAACATCCAGCAGCGCCTTGCCGGTTTAGAATTCGAACACAAAATGGCCGTAATAAGCAGAATTTGCTTAAAATAAATAGTACAAATAAATATAAAAAAATTAAAATGAAAATGAACATAATTTTAAAGTACTAGATCATGCTAAAATAAGTCTAATAAGTATTAACTACGTGACTAAATATTAAAGAAAATTACAATTAGATTATGCATTTTAATTCTCTAAAACAATGTAAAACTAAAGAACAAATATTCAATATTATTGTCATTCTTAGTTCTGAATTTTTCTAAGCTTCAGTATTCATTTGATTTTGATTGGGCTTTATTTAGAGTAACTAATAAGTGAACTATAACTTTTATTGGACTATTCAAAATCCTATATTGAACTTGTAATAATACGTAATATATTAAAAGATCATAAAAATGATGAAAAAGTATAAGAAATATATTTATGAATTATATGAAAATAAATATTATATAAAATAAATTTTCAAAAATATATATATAATATCGAGTTGATTTGACTTTGCCCAGACTTTTCTAGGTTTAAATCAAATCATCCCAGATAACTTATTTACCCTCCCAAACTTGAAGTCGATTGTTGCCGTATTTTTATTGGCTGTTTTTTTCCCACCTGTTCAACTGTACAAGTAGTAATATAATTTTCGATTTTTTCGAAAATTGTTAAGAGTGTGGGCTCGTAAACAATACAAGTATAGTAATATAACTACGAAGCCAGACATGTATATTATGTCGACATAGTAAGGTAAAGTTTACAAACATTATGCTCTGATTCGGAGTAATATGGTTTCAAAGTGTATTGAAAATTTTAGAATATTATTTACGATCAAAACAAATCACTACACAATTGATAATTGTGGCATCATGATCATACTCTAGTTTTGCAGTCGAGGGAAAGATAATACGAACAAATATATATTAGGGCAGGGCGGAGCCAGGAAGGGTTGAGGAACCCCCTTCAATAAAAAATTACTTTGTATATAGTTAAAAATCTTTTTTCATATATATAGAAATAAATATTGAATTGTGAAAATTCTGATTCTCTCACTGCGTTGTTAGAGTATGTATTTAAGTTGACAGAATCAATTCCATTAGGACAAAATGTATAGCAACTCTCTCTTGCATTTGACGTATTTTTTACCAAATCCCCACCTTATTTACATGTAATTCTCCTGTCTAAAGAAATAGGGCAACAAAAGGGATATTTCTTTTTAGAAAGGAGCTAGATATGGGATTTTACTTTTTCTTTTAGTTTCATTTTTTCAACCTACTCGTATTCTAAGATGTGAACGTCAACATGAAAGTGTACTACTTACGTGCCTAAATAAAATTTCAACCTATGTTTCTAATCGGTGTTGAGTTAGACTCAAAATTTATTTCTTTATCATTTCCAACTTGTTTACCCGATGTTGGGCCTCATCTTACACATTTCATGATTTAAATATCCAATTTTGGATGTGCAAGACGTATTGGAATCCTACATTAGTGATTTAAACTAATTTTTAAAGTTGAGTTATACATCCTATGCTAAAGAAAAGAAAATCATAGATTTAAGTTCTTTGTGATGTCAAAATTGCTTCTGGAAAGTATAGTAATTTTTAAAATATACTAGTGTAAATTAAGAGATCATACAAATAGAAATATTCCCATTCTAATTTGCAACAATGTAATAACGTTAGCATTTATTTATTCATGATAATGTTTGTTTAGTAAAGCTGCTAGGGTGTAGCTTTCCAACTATATATGTCTGTAATATAGTTCATGAAAGGGTAAGCTTTTTTGCGTGGAATTGCGGAAAAGCCCATATGTCTGTGAAGGGAATTAGATTCTAACACCACCAAATGTTTTTTAATTAATTGAGCAGATCACATCTTCATAATCATGCATTAATATAATCTTCTTCTTTTTTTTCCCAAAGACAGATAATTACGCGTCTAATTATACGATTCCTTTCAATTCCAACATGAAATTTTTAAATACCCCCTCTAGAAAAAATAATTTTGCAATACATGCACGTGCATGATCTAATTTGGTATATACACAATCTTTTAAAGTTTTGATTGAACGTCAAATGCATGGGCTTCATTTTATACATGTTTTTAGTACAACAACAACATACCCATTGTAATCTCATAAGTGGGGTCTGGGGAGGGTAAAATGTACGCAGACCTTACCACTACCACAAAAGTAGAGAGACTGTTTCTAGGGGACCCTCGTCACAAAACCCGTAAGTAAGAACGAACTAGATATGCCAAAAAGAAGGGAAGGGAACA
>JAPFFP010000094.1:22035202-22047788 GCA_026153255.1 Solanum medicagineum | reverse complement strand
AGGGTCATCGGTACTCCTTCTCTGCACATGTCCAAACCATCGCAGTCTCGCTTCCCTCATCTTCTCGGCCATCGGGGCCACCTCTAGCTTTTCCCGGATGTTTTTAGTACCATTTATATTTTTATGCTTCTTCTTCCGTATAAAAAAGAATGACATAATTTGACTTGGCATGAAATTTAATACAAGAAAAAAGATATTTCTAAATTAAAGTTATATTAAATGTCCAAAATATTCTTTAATCTTGTGGTGCCACGTGAAAAGTTGAAATTTAAATTTTGCAAAAAAAAAAGTTACGTGATACAACAAGTTAAGACGAAGTTAATTCCTTGAATGATATATGAAAATAATTTAGTAAAGTAACATTTACATTTTTGATAAATATCTTAAGGAGATAGGTCAAGTATGATTAGTTAGAGTGATATTTCTATAAAACGAAGAAACTATCGAGAAATTTTTATAACTATGAAAGATTATTTTCTGAGAAAGAAATTTTTATTACTTTTGTTAAGTTTGTTGTTTAAAAGTAAGATATTGAACCTATATATAACACCTAGATGTGTTGAGCAGAGGGGTGCACCCAAACAACGTAACTCTTTAACCACTTAATTAGTAGGATTTCTAAATTTATTTAATATTAAATTGACTTGCAAAAAAATAACGTAACAACTTAAAAAAGAAAGGAGTGTTATATTTTATGATCCAAACTCCAATTGAATAAATGTTCTCTAATATTTTGCCAAAAAATTTAAGGCAGCGCAGCCACCCCTCTTCTCGAAAAGAAAATAAAAAAAAGAATATAGAACAAGTGCAGGGTAAATACTTTCCTCCGCAACAACCGAGATAAATTGACACGATTTCCATGGCTGATTGTACCATAAATTCTGTTTTTTATTATATAGAATATATAGCAATGTTAAATATTATAAATAAAATATAACAGTAAAATTATTATTTTTGACAAAAAGATAATAAGTTTTTACTATAAAAAAAACTATAATTCTCAGCAAGTTTTAGACTAAAATCATTCCTGAAGTATCGCGTAAACTTAGAGTACATCCTTATGTATAATTGTGAATAAAAAACAACCTTTAACTATACCAAACTTTGAAATAAACATCCTTATGTCAACTTTTATTAAATAAAAACTAACAACTGATAATTACTATCCTAATAATGACACCATTCTAATTATCATGTGATTTTCGAAACATACCCTAAATATAAAAATACTTTTTTACTTGACAAACAAATATTCATTTAATTTTAAGTTTCTCTATATTTGACACACAAATACTCGTATAAATTATGAATTAGACTCTAATCGGCATTAATCATTACCATAGGAATCTGATGAAAATGATGTGTTATATTTTTTTGGCTCATGGGGGACCCTTATGCCTCAGGAACCCCATAAGCACAACCTTTCTTTTCAATCTTACCTTTTTCCTCAATCAATAACGCGTTTTAATATACATGTTTCTGTACCGTTTACTAATTCTATAATCACTCTTTTAATGGGTGTTTGATAGGAAGAAAATTATTTTTTTGAAAAGAATAGGTTATATATTTATTTTTTAATGTTTGATAGTTGATAAGTAAAAAAAAAAGAAAATAATATCTTAATTATACATATTTATATGTAACATCGAAAAATATTTTGGGGGTGAGATGGGATAGGAATTGGAGGTTAATTTGGGGATAAAAAGGAAACAATAAATTTGAAATTTTACTTATATAACTTAATTTTCGATCCTACTTTTATTAAGATAATCATTTCTTTTTTCATTTTTAAGGAGTTTATTTTTTCAGAGATTTTTTTTTTTGATATAATTTAACTATCTAAGCATACGAAAGTGAAAATATATCTTCCAGCTCCATACCAAACATACACACACAATTCTTTTCTCCTCTTTCCTTGAATATATCTTATCATCATTTCACCATTTTAGTTGAGTAAATACTAAATAGGTCATGATCAACCACCATATATTATCATACAATAAATAGAATTTTTTTAATCCTTAATTAAAGATCTTATATTTGAAATTTGAGAATAAAAAAAAAGTCATACTTGATCATACTATCTTAGATTTATAGCTAAAAGAGCATCTCATGCAGTGAGGATTTAAATGAAAGTTCAAAATTAATGTATCATCCTTTTTAATTTGAAATAGACTTTTAAAAAATAGTGTTATATAAAATGGAATAAAATCAGTAAAATATTTGTATGTAGTATAGAAAAATATTTTGGGTGTGCGATGGGACAGGTATTAATTTGGGATTAGAAGGAAATAATAAACTTGAAATCTTACCTACACTATTTATTTTTTGATCCTAATACTTTTATTAAGATAATCATATTTTTTACTTTTAAGGAATTTATTTTTTAAAAGAAAATATTTATGATATATTTTAACTACTATCCAAGAATACGGAAGCAAAAAGTACATTTTCCTCCATACCAAACACACACTATTCTTTTCTCCTCTCGATCATATCTTATTGTCATTTGATCATTTTAGTTGAGTAAATAGGTCAGGATGAACCACTACACGATAAATATAATTAATTCTTTTATCCTAGATTAGAAATTTTATATTTTATTTTGAGAATAAAAAAAATCATGATTGATCAAACTACCTTAGATTTATAACTAAAAGAGCATGTCATGCATTAAGGATTTAAATGGAAGTTCAAAACTAATGTATCATCCTTTGAATTTGAAATAGACTTAAAACAAAATAGCATTATATAAAATGGAATAAAATTAGTAAAATATTTACATATTTAAAACACGACATTTAAAAACTTTTTTTAATAAAGACATTTTAAATGTGCAAAAGTTTGATTCACATTTTAAATGAAATAGAACCATCTTTTTAAGAATAAAATAAACTTTTATGGAAGAATTTAAATGTTTGATTCGGTTTGGGAAAATGAAAAATACTTTGGTTTACCGTTGGATTTGATTTGACCCAAAATTGACTGTGTCACCCTACTAAGAAAGTAAGAATAAAGTATTATATCTTGGTGGAATTTAAAATTTAAAATTAGACACCTTTCAACTTTAATTGTTAAAATGAGATTTCATTACTGAAGGTCATTGAGTTGATTACGGCAAGGAATTATATAACACTGCATCCATTTTAATTTTCTTGCTTTGTTTTCTTTTTATTATGTTTAAAAAGAAATGTTTCCTTTCCTAATTTGTCAATTTGTTAATTTCAGCAACCAACATCCCATATGACATATTTAATATCACAAATGGAAGATCAATTTATAAGTTATTTATAAGTTTTTAAAAAGATTTATGATTCTTTTTACAAGAGATATTTATTTCTATACATAAAATAATTGAAAACATTATGTGGACATAAAATTTTAATTCCTCCCAACTCAAGGTCATTTTGAAATTCATGCATAATTTTAATTGAAAATTACAAGATTTAAATTTATGTGATCTAAATATGTGATGTGTATGCGGACGTTGTCCATAAACTTGTTGAGACATCAATCTACTATATATACATAAAATTTATTTTAACCATGTATAAATCGTCGAAATGAATTCGAATGAACCTCCGAACCAATGGGCGCCTTCGCCCCTGCCCTTACCTTATAAAATTAGAATCTATCTGATCAAGACAAATAAATTGAAAAAAAATATTAATTAAATTTAGGAATAGTTTTATACACAAATATATCTCTCTTATTTAGCTTTATAAAGCACTAACAAGATCTCAGATATATGAGCTTAATCGGTAATCTCATGAAAGACTATTAATTAACAATGGCATTGGCCGGATTTATCGCAATTATGTTGGTATATTAATTATCACAATTCGATCAGTAACACGACTATTAACATGACTGCTCTTCTATTTATTTTATTAAACTAACATATTTCTCTTTACCATATTAATCTAACTGGAACCCTAGACCTTCTATGATGTTTGAACTCCACAAATACTCACTAATTGGAACTAAACTTAGAATTAAAATGAGTTTAGTTATTACTGGAAAGAATTTTTACATTTATCAGGTGATATTTATATGTTGCAACAGATAAATTACTTATTTAATTATTTCTACAAAATTTAAGTAAATAACACTGTCAACGTACGAAATTCCTAACACTATCAGGTTGCTTGTCATATCAATTTCTTGAAATGTTGATTTTGTAAACTTGAAAATAAGATAGAATTCTTGTTGTAACAAACAAATGGGACCGATGGTGTAAAAAAAAATTCTCACACTAATGTATATAGTAACTTATTAAAGTTCTTTTTAAGATTACAAATTTTACTTTTTAACTGAGGATTGTAGCTTATAAACATCTTTCAGAATATTATAGAAGTTAAACTCAATTAAGATTTACTGTTGAGATGTTTGAGTTTAGAACGTACCTCCACATGAATTGATTACTTTTAAGTGTGTGATATCAAATTGCATGTGGGTCATTATAGAAAGCTACCCATAAAGTTTTTAGAAGATATAAACGGACAGCAGCGAAAAAGCAGGAAAAGAGGAGAAAAAACCTAATTGTTGGACTAAAAAGTTGAATTATTTCTTAGGATTAAGTTCACAAATCGCCCTAAAAGGCGTGTTCTTAATTTTTTACCCTTAACTATTTAAAAAAATATATATAAACTTAATTTTTGTTGCTCATCAAACATATTTGAAGTTCAGGACGATGAACTTGTTCAATTAATCTGTCTTCCAGGTAAACTAGAATGTAAGACTAATGAGAAATAGAAGCTTTTAGTGGCATCCTGCATCATTTACTACATTTTCAGGTAACAGTATTATCTATCCTTAACCAAACCCTCCAAAAAAAGAAAAAAACTCAAAGGGTCCAAAGAATATCACTATAGATGATTATGTGGTTGTGCAATGATCCATTTGACTGCCCCATTTAGAATTTCAAATACGTAATAGAGGATCCCACCATTGAAAAAATAAAACTACGTGGTACTATAGCTGATATATAATAGAGAGTCACTATACTTTCCTTTTTATCACGCACTAATAATAATATTATGTATGTTGTCCAAACAATATCAACAAATTAAAGAAAGCTTAGATGCTAAGGAACTTGCCTCCACTCAAATTACTAAACCCTAAAAATATAGTAGTAAAAACAAAAAGAGAATTGAGTGAAGAAAAAAAAATTAAACTAAAAGGTCTCCTATAATATGCTATAGCTATATACCTCCCCCTTTTATGTTTTCCTTTCATCTTCTTTCTCTTTTCCTTTCTTTTTATTGGGGCTATGGTATTCTCTTTAGTGTGATTCTCTCCCACCACATATTTCCAAAAAACTCATCAACCTTTTATATAAAAAGAGATAAAGATCAAAGACATCAAAGAAAGAAAATCATGGTTTTCTCATCTTTTCCTGTGTATCTAGATCATCCCAATTTGCATCAGGTATGGATTTTAAATCTTTAATCCTCCACTCATATTACATCTTCTTCAACCAAAAAGAGAACAAGTAATATTCATATATTCTCTAGTACTAGTACTCTTCCTCTTGAATATACTAGGTATTAATTAGATTACTGAAATTCCCTAACTTTGTTTCTTTTTTTCCTCCTCTTTGATGTTTTTCAGTTACAACAGCCAGACGGCCATCAGCAAGGTGGAAACCCTGGGTTGGAAAATCCAGCCCAGCTTCCAACTCTTCAGCCCCCAACTACACAGGTAGGGGCTGGTCCAGGCTCGATCAGGCCAGGTTCTATGGTGGATCGAGCCCGGCTAGCAAAGATTCCTCTACCAGAGGCTGGACTTAAGTGTCCAAGGTGCGATTCAACTAACACAAAGTTCTGCTACTTCAACAACTACAACCTTTTACAACCAAGACACTTCTGCAAGACCTGTCGCCGGTACTGGACTAGAGGGGGCGCCTTGAGAAGTGTGCCGGTAGGAGGAGGATGCAGGAGGAATAAGAGAAGCAAAAGCAGTAATAATAACAACAGCTCAAAGACAGCTGGCAGTAATGTTAACACTAGTACTACTCATATTGCTTCCGGTACTTCCACAAGTGCAAGCCAGTCAAGTTGCAACACGGAAATAACTAATGGTCGCCATCAATTCCCACACGAGCAATCATCGCAGTTAAGTCCCCTCATGGCTGCCTTTCAAAACCTTAATCACCACTACGGCGGATTTCAGCCTCCTTCTTTGGTTTCTGTTTCAGCACACAACGGGGCTGAGACCGCGCTTGGTCACCATGAAATGGGATTTCAAATAGGGAGTAGTATTAGTACTAATACAAATAATACTAACAGCTTATCGGTACCCTCTGGAGGATCTGAACATCACTGGAGAATGCCATCTTTGGCAGCAAACACAAATTTGTACCCTTTTCATCAAGGTGATCAAGGAATTCATGAATCATCGTCTGGAAATAATATTTCTCATGATGATCAAGGGTTAAATTCGACGAAACAGTTTTTGGGGTCAATGGAAAATAACAATCAATATTGGGGTGGAAATGCATGGACAGGATTTTCTGGACTAAACTCTTCTTCTTCAGCCAGCCATCTGCTTTGATTTGCTTAAGCTTCATTCATGTAAGTCAATTTGTGTACTTGACTATGAAGGACTAAATTGTTGTATGTGTTGGGCGGGGGGAGCTAAATTAGATACATAGTATACGGGGGGGAATATTTAAGTCTTTCTTTCCTTGGTCATTATCATCACTTGTAATTTTACTGGATGTTCTTTGATTTACTAGGTGTGTGAAGTTGTATTGTGAGTTTCAATTTGGGTTCTGACATTATAATCTGTTTCCATGAAATATATATTATATATTGTTGTTTTAGTTTCTGATATTATAACTCATTTTACTATCCCAAGATTCCCAACCCTAGCCAATTATACCATATTTGGAGTTAGATTTCATAGTTAGTCACTCAAACAATAGTTATTATTTACGGAAGTTATTTTTTTTGCTTAAAAGTAATTAGAATAAAAAAGAATAACTTTATGAGATACATAGTAGTTATTAGTTGAACGATCATCTGAAAAATCAACTCTCTGCCTCAGTGTCACTTTGTGATAGTTCTCAGTATGTTCACTTGTATGAAGTTGAATTCCTTGAGTAAAGAGTATACTACTACATTTATTTTCCTTATGATGAAGTTGAATAACTTCATCAATTTCAAATTTCATATTTCATATTAATCATATGAAATGTATTAATGCTCAAGTCTTTCATCATTGATTTGTTATGTTGGTTGGACTCTTCAAAAGGTATCTCAAGATATGTGTTGAATTCTCCAAAAATAGTATACTTTTGAAGAATGTGAAACTAATGCAACAATATTTTTAGAAAGTCTAAGTAACGTAGTTGATTTCTTCCCAAATTGATCCTTTGATCAAGGTTAAGTAATTTTGAGTTCCACTTCAACATGGTATGATCTTCCATATAAAACCAGTCTTCTTTTTTTATTTTCGAATCTATAATTAAAGGATTAAACTAATTGTATTTCTATAACTGTAAGTTCAAATTTATATTATGAACAGTTGGTAGCTCTATATATATGGTAATATTCTCCTAGCTAGGTTGCTATTATTTTTCCATCTCTGTATTTGGATTAAATTCTACAATTTGTGCATGGTGTTTTTTCATTTGATTGATACAAATGATTTTTTTAATTTATATGATAAGAATAGGAATAGAGAGAGAAGTGAGATTCCTTGTCGGTTGTGAGTGGGCTAAGTGGTGCTTGACAAGATTTAGCAACGAACAAAAGGGGAAACAAATTAAAGCATTAGTCAAAGAAAGAAAACGCCAAATTTTCCACTAAAAACCATGCAAATATTACTACTAGCTACCACATGTATGTACCCAAAACACAAGAAAAATCCAATCAAAAGAAGGATTCTCTCATAATAATCTGAGTGTCATCATCATTTTTCCGTTAAAAGAGAAAGAAGAAGCTAAGAGAATTAACACTATCATTGACATGATATCATCCCCACGTTCGTTTATTCATTCATGCACCTAAATTAACTCTACCCTATCTACCTAGGTCAAACCTCTTTATTCTTAATTTGTGATTTTCTTTTTTAAAAGGATAATCGAAGAATAAATAGAATGATAATTTTACTATATAAGAGCCTCCTGGGGATTTTACGGAGCTTGGCCTACTTTCTCATTAACTTATCATTTGGTGATTTGGATTGTAGCTAAATATAATAAATTTAATGTTTAAAAAATAACTATAGTTAATAAGAATGGTAAGTTAGAAACTATGCAAGTAATAAATTATCTCTTGATTTTCTAAGTTGAAACAACTACTACAACATGCCTAGTGAAATCCCACAAGTGGAGTCTGAGGAAGGTAAAATGTACGCAGATTTTACCACTACCCCATAAAGTGATAAAAGATAGAGAAGTTGTTTTCAGAAGACCCTCAACTCAAATAATCAGCTCCAAAAGTTAGAAAATACTAGATACAAAATGATTATAGTGAAAAGTAATTAGAAGCTCATAAATACAATATAAGTAGCAAATAAATAACGATCAATAACAATATAACATATAATGAATAATAAAAAAATAATTAATTATTTTTATATAATAAACAAATAAAAATTTAAAAAAATGATTTCCGGTAAAATATTAGTGGTCTAAAAAGATAAAGGGAAGCCCAGAGGGAGGAATTTCTTTTGTTACTTTTGCAATGGCCAATGCTACATCTCGAGCTACGAGGGTTTTGAATAAAGCGATAAGGCCCCGCCTGAGGCTGTTAACCCTTGGGTAAAAAAAATATAAAGCTGAAACTATATATTATCACAAAAAAGCAAAGCTTTAATTTACCCCCTTCGAATCTTTCTTATTTTCACGTAGAATCTGATTCAAAATTTTAAATTTGATGAGGCTTTATGTACTTGTGAATTCATTGTATTTTTGACAATATGAGTTTAAAATCTAATACATATATTGAAATTTAAGCATAATATCTAAACTCTATATTTAAAACATCGGATTCAATCGAATTATTCTTGTCAATTTATCTGTTGTATTTCTTGTATAGTCTATCCCAAGAAAGTGTAAAATACTTTTTTTTAACTAAAAAATAATTTAATTCTAAATTTCTCACTACCTTTAGTGAGCCGATGATTTATGGCCTCACAAATGAACGTTCATAACTTGTTTTAGATAACAAAATAAAAATCTTTCTCCTTTCTTAAACTTTAACTCCAATTAAAATTGTCACATAAATTAAAACAAAAAAAATAATAAATTACGAATAGGCTGATTTTTTTTTTCCTGCTAATAAGGAAAAAACTAGCATGTTCGCCTATGCATACTCTCTAGGTATTATTACACCGCTAGTGGTTGGAAACTGCATATCAAAGAATCAAGGGCAGAGCTAGAGAGTAGATCCAAGTTAGACGAAATTATCTAAAATTTATAGTTATCTCAAAAGTATATTGAATATGTATATAAATTTTTAATTTAAACAAATTGAATAACTTAAATTTCAAATCACAACTCTAGCTCTTGAGCTGCATTGTTTCAATAGCTTGGACTCTAAATTCTAATATATGGGGTGGGGATTTAGTAGTACATATATAAGAGTGGAAACAACAAAATCATCAAAGCGAAGAAAGTAAAGGCTAATGTATGTAATATATAGGCATGAATTTGTGCTTTTTATGCGGCCCACCCCCGGACATGGATAAGCGTGATATGTTCTATCTTTTTAGTATTCTGTTTCCCCTCTTCCACCTTTATCTTTTTTTTCATGCCGCCCACCCCCCCGCCATGCATAATCCTTTGGAGTGAATTTGGAGTTAAAAGCAATAAGTTATAATTTTAATTTATGATTATTGATTGACTTTTATTATTTAGTCTTAATTAGTAAGTATTTATAAAAAAAAATTAATTTTAATTAAACACTTTTAAACTGTTTAAAAATACTTAAAATTATAAGCCAATACAAATGACAATAAAACATGTCGCACTACATTTGCGTGTGATATCTTATTTTACGTATAATATAAGGAGAAATGAGAAAATAGCCATTTTTCGTACTGTTAATTAACATTTATCCATTGTTCTAAAATTCTTGGACTAGGTGAATTTAATACAAAAATAAATTTAGAGAAATAATCATAGCTAAAATATTGAATACTCGAATTGAAATTTTAACATTTATCAATTCAACTCTACAACAATAATTCATAGATTTTGAACCTTTATCAATTGAAATGGGAGCTTTTGGATTGACCTTGGGCTTTAAACTCCAAAGTGGAAAGTGTGGGCCTAATTGCAAACAAATTATGAAGTATAAATTTTATAAATATCAAATTGATAAATGGAAATTTTTAAAAAAGTTTATTTTTTTCAAATTATTAAAAATATCAATTTTTTGAGGCATTTGATACCTGAAATATTGTGATTGATATGTATTAATATTAATCATTAATTGAATTCAGTTACTGTAAATAAGGAAAGAGATCTTTTTACAATCTTTTTTTGTCTTTTTTTTTGCCAACAGTACAATCAAAGTTAATCACCCAATTAGTTACTTATCTTAAGCGGTTTAATTTCAAATTATATCACCCAATTAGTTACTTATCTTAAGCGATTTAATTTCAAATTATTACCTTTTTGAAGTTACCTTGAAAAAAGAAACACAGTAGGTCTCCTTTTTCATCCAAACAAGAAACGATTTTTATCTTTTCTCTTCTCCAGTTTTCGTACCAAATTAAAAAATTTCTATGGATTTATCTCCTTCTTTTAGTCTTAGTTTAACTTAATCTTTTGCTGATAATGACAACGTCCCTCCATTTTCATCGAATACAACAAAGAAGTGGATCAATTACGTATGAGTTGTTCCAGAAGAGTACAAGAAGTTATCTTTTTTTTTCCCCAAACACCTTAATAGAAAAAATTGTGTTTTGAGTTTCTCTCAAGGAAGAAAAAGCAAACAGACGGTATGCAGAAACTAGGAGACAAAGTTGGCCATCAAGTTTGATTTTTTACATCACTTTTTTTGTTGAACAAGTTTCATTGTACCGAGTTTCAAAGTTTCAAATTCCTTTTGTGCCAAATTAAAATATATATTTTTAAAATCTTTGTATTAAGTTAATTCCTTGTATTAAGTAAATTAAGTTTCATAATTATTTTATAAATGAGTTCTTGATATAGTAAATCACTACTCCGGTGTTGATACTTTTCGGGTTTAGGTATTTTTCGAATTTTCAAGTATCAAAAATTGTGTTATGATGACAACCCACAGGGATCATTGTAAACCAAGTATCAATTTATAAGAAAGTCATGTAAACCGAGTATCAACTCATATGTAAGCACTGTAAATCAAGTATCAACTGATAATAGAGATTTGCAAATGCAGTATCAAATAGTATATGATCACCTATTTGATACTTATTTCAATATTGTTTAAACCAGTAACTTTGTCTATTTAATTTAAGATTTTTTCAAAAAATTCGTCACAGTTTCCCAATTATCCAATAGCATTGAGTGTATGACTTTTAAATGAAGAAACAAATTGTATATAATCAACATACCTATTTCTACACTTTCACCCGCATCATCACATTTACTTCGGTATGAACAAGTGCAAATAAGTTGATGTCTCTACACCTGCCAACACAGTGTCATCCACAAAACTCGAGTTATATGAAGATCCAAACTTTAAATTGTGTTTAGGGATGTTCTTTATAACATAGCTCTTCCCCTGTGAAATAAATTTACAATTAATTAACTAAGAATATGTAATTGACTGATTCTTACTGACTGATTATATAGCATAGAACATAAGATAATTTGATACTTGAACAAAACATGTTTTACCATATAAATATGTGTGTACGCCTATATTGTTATTCATATTTGATACTTCAAACTTGAATGACAGACAATATTTAGTATGTATGATTTAATGTGTCTGTATAAGGTAATTAAAGTTTGTATATTGAGGATTTGAAAAAAAAAAAAAATCAACACTATAAAGGGAAAAGGGGGAGGTTCAAATCTTTACCTTTTTGAAATTGGAATATAAATTTAATATGATAAATCTAAAATTGGCATTAATTGATAAAAATGGAACTGATGCCTACTTTTTAGGCGTCGATTATGTAATCATGGGTATGAATGGGTATGAATAGTCTATGTATCAAATGATAGGAGAGAGAAATTGAAATTATGAAATTTTAGTAATTTTTTTAAAATGGTAGGGATTATTAGTAATTAAGTTTATAAAGATGGGAAAATTACTTGGAAAGACCATCTTTAAGACTTAATTACATGAATAATAGGATTTTTTAAAATATTTTAAATACGAAAGTTTATTTTACGTATATAGCAGTTTTAAATAATTAGAAAAGATAATCATAATCCCTAATTTAATGTTATAACATATTATCCGTTTACCTTAAATTAAGGAATTCTTTTTAATATTAATAAAATATTATAAAAAGAATATCAAATATTTTTCTCTCTATAGTCTCTATAATACAAAATATTATAACCAAATATTTTATCTCTACTATAATCAATATTAATAGTATTTATTTTAATATCACTCCTTATTTTCAAAGTCAA
>JAPFFP010000094.1:22008254-22032048 GCA_026153255.1 Solanum medicagineum | reverse complement strand
GGGTGAAGAGAAGCAATTTGCTGCTGAAGAAATCTCTTCTATGGTGCTGACAAAGATGAAAGAAATTGCAGAGGCCTTCCTTGGATCTACTGTGAAAAATGCTGTGGTGACTGTGCCAGCCTACTTCAATGACTCACAACGTCAGGCTACAAAAGATGCTGGGGTTATTTCTGGACTAAATGTCATGCGTATTATTAATGAACCTACAGCTGCTGCCATTGCCTATGGATTGGACAAAAAGGCTACTAGTTCAGGTGAGAAGAATGTGCTTATATTCGATCTTGGTGGTGGTACTTTTGATGTATCCCTCCTCACTATTGAAGAGGGTATCTTTGAGGTGAAAGCCACAGCAGGAGACACTCACCTTGGAGGCGAGGATTTTGATAACAGAATGGTGAACCACTTTGTCCAGGAATTCAAGAGAAAGCACAAGAAGGATATCACGGGTAACCCGAGAGCTCTAAGAAGATTAAGGACAGCTTGTGAGAGGGCTAAGAGAACTCTCTCTTCCACTGCTCAGACAACAATTGAAATTGATTCTCTGTATGAGGGAGTTGACTTCTATTCTACCATTACCCGTGCCAGATTTGAGGAGTTGAACATGGATCTCTTCAGGAAGTGTATGGAACCAGTTGAGAAATGTTTAAGGGATGCCAAGATGGACAAGAGCAGCGTTCACGATGTTGTTCTTGTAGGTGGATCCACTAGAATTCCCAAGGTGCAGCAGCTTTTGCAAGACTTCTTCAATGGCAAGGAGCTCTGCAAGAGCATCAATCCAGATGAGGCTGTTGCCTATGGTGCTGCAGTGCAAGCCGCCATTCTCAGCGGAGAAGGTAATGAGAAGGTCCAAGATTTGTTACTTTTGGATGTGACACCACTTTCTCTTGGGTTAGAAACTGCTGGAGGTGTGATGACTGTCCTGATCCCAAGGAACACCACAATTCCTACCAAGAAAGAACAGGTATTTTCCACCTACTCTGATAACCAACCCGGAGTATTGATTCAGGTGTTTGAGGGTGAGAGAGCAAGAACCAGAGACAACAATCTGTTGGGTAAATTTGAGCTCTCTGGTATTCCCCCTGCTCCTAGGGGTGTGCCCCAGATCACAGTCTGTTTCGACATTGATGCAAATGGTATCTTGAATGTCTCTGCTGAGGACAAGACCACTGGACAGAAAAACAAGATCACAATTACCAATGACAAGGGTAGGTTGTCAAAGGAAGAAATTGAGAAGATGGTCCAGGATGCTGAGAAGTATAAGGCAGAAGACGAAGAACTCAAGAAGAAGGTGGAGGCCAAAAATTCATTGGAGAACTACGCTTACAACATGAGGAATACGGTGAAGGACGAGAAAATTGGTTCTAAGCTTAGCTCGGATGATAAGAAAAAGATTGAAGATGCCATCGATCAGGCAATTTCATGGCTTGAGAGCAACCAGCTAGCAGAAGTTGATGAGTTTGAGGACAAGATGAAGGAGCTTGAGGCCATCTGTAATCCCATCATTGCGAGAATGTACCAGGGTGCTGGTGGTGGAGCAGGTGTTCCTATGGATGATGATGCTCCACCAGCAGGTGGTAGCAGCGCAGGACCTAAGATTGAGGAGGTTGATTAAGCGGTTGATGGATACTAGTTGAATTCATTTTCCATTAGTATAGTAGGATTACTTTTGAACTGGTACTTCTTATTTTCAAGTTTTGTCTTTGCGAATTTCATGCTGGTGTTTTTAAGTAGCAATATTATGTTGGCAATGTCTTGCTATTTGCCAAGTACTCAATTTGGATGTCTCCTCGTACTTAAATTTTAAATTTTCGCCTACTATAACCAGGGGCAAACTGACAACTGGCGATTTGCAAAGATTGCCTCTAAAATAAACAAACGCTAGTGATGAGTCTAACAAATGCTGCCCAAAATATCAAACAAAAGCAACAACCTAGAAAAAAAACTAGCCTCAAGTTTTTCACCTCGTTTTGAAATAGATATTTGTCCGAGTATGAGAAAGTGAGCCCGCTGCTACAATTTGATAAGTTAATCATGCCTAGTAATGAGTTTGATTCAAAAACCGCTCACATATTTTTTCCCATCAACTGCATAATATGATATTGCTGTCTATTATTATTATTTTGGCTATTGCTTTTTTGAATAGGTAATTCAAGTAAAAATCTAAGGCCATTGGGTGATCAACTCTAGTATAGTATGAGTCCAGATCATAGACAAATTTCTTGATATTAACTACCAGGTTCGTAATAAACTGCCCGAAAGAGTTCTTCCTATTTCAGAAGTACATTACTAAACTAGCAGCTCATGTTCCCAGAATCCCTCACTTTGAAACACAGTTAATAGATGCTGACAACAAACATGTTAACTATCTCTAATGCTAACAAATATGAAATGTGTGAATATTTATTCATAGTTCAAAGGAAAATATCATATCCTGCCTATACTATTTGATGATTCATCAGAAGCAAAGCACTGAAACTTTCCCCGAGAGGAGGCGAAGTTTTGAAACATAGTCATAACCAGCTGCACAAATGAAAGTCATAGAGAAAATCCAAATACAGCAAGATATGGGATTTTTATTAAGCCCAATGCCTGCTAATTAAATGACGCACCAACGCACAATATGTAGCTTATGTTATACACAAGCAATTTTATTACAAAAACTACCTCCTTCCCCTGTTAAGCCTTTGGAGGTGATAATTAATGCTACCCCATCTGTTTTTGCCACACTGTAAAAAAAGGTTTAATACGGGTCAATCTTAATGTTGGAGCATATTAAACTATATACTACTGTGGCAAGCAAATGAATAAACCGTGTCTTTTTCTAAATAACAATGAAATATGGAACGTAAACAGGGTTTGAAAACATAAACCTGAGACTCCATGCATGCATTTAAATGTGAAGATGCGTGATTTCGTAATGACAATACCCATTAGGCATTAGCTACTTGCTAACCTTGTCAACACAATACCCACTTACGACACATGTGTCTATTTAATAATCAACTTTACAAGTTCAAGTATCTACTTGGGCACATCCAAAGTTAGAAGACATAAATATTAGTTGAGGTCAAGTTAAAAGGCATGGTTATAACTTATATATTATGCCTAACTAAAATCTTGTCCCTAAAAACTTATCATTATTATCAATATACTTACCAAGTTCTCGAATGTTGTAATTTATTTTTGTTTTGCTTACCGAGGAATCCCTGAAGGGTCACTGGAACATATGGATCTGCCCCTCCACCCTCATTCACTTATATACCAGCCTTTTTCCTGTGGCAGTATTCAAACTCATGACGTTCATCTAATTACCAACACATCACTCTCAATGCTCTTACCACTAGACCAAAGCCCCGAGACCTCTAATGTCCTATCTTAAACTCAATAGCCTTCATTTATAGACTTTTCTTCTTCAAAGAGGTAACTTGATTCAATCCTGTAAAATTCTTAAATTTAAGATGACCATAAAATAGATCAAACTTTTTTTTTTGGAGTATCATGCCAATGAATTTACCCCGCAATGAGCGGGAGCCTTTTGAGGCACTGGGATATGTTGTTGTTGTATGCCAATGAATTTCATAATTTTTCACACCATTGTGAATTCTAACAGGATCAACACCAGAACACTATAAAAATAACGACTTAAGGTTCTCTTAGAATTCAATTTGAGTATCTCTCTCTTTTCTCCTAATTTCTGTTGCTTTTGTCTTAGAAAACATTTTTTTTTTTCAAAAAAAAGCAAACTGATTACCATGATTCCAGATTATGCATGTCACATCTTTCATAGAAGCAAATAGGAGAGAATAAAGTGAAAAGAGCCTCTACTGTAAATTTCAAAGTGAGCCTTAAAACGGGCCGAATAGGAGTTAGTATTTGCAATCCACTTTGTGGATGATTTCACGTATATCCACAGTTTAGAGCTGTTACCCAGCATTTGTAATTTTAAATTAGTATAGATGAGTACATTAATATAGATGCTAGTTATTTGATGTACGGATAGTTTCAACAATAATATATTTTGTCAGAGTTATTTTTAGATGTATTGTATTTACTTCTAGATATATAGGGATAATTATAGTGCATAATCATTCGGTCGAAATAATTATTAAAAAAATAGTCATTCATCGTATAGACATATATACTTAGCGTACATTGTATGTATAGTCAAGATATATTCACTTTTTGGGCGTACCTAATATATATACAGTGTATAGCATATGTATAATCAATCTACATTGTATAGTCAATGTATAATTTTTTATGACTTTTGGCAAGTTATATAGTATAGTCATGTATATTTTTTACGATTTTGGGTTATTTTTTAATGTAAATAAAAGAGGACTATATTTGTTATAAATAAATTGTATATATTTGAAATTATCCCTATCTTATATCTATCAAATATATCTTGCCTTTCTCATCTCTCTTCTCTCGATCATCTCTCTCCCTTTCTTTACTTCTTTATATCTATGTTTCTTAAAATGAGCTTTACAATTTCATGTATTTGTATATTTAAAATTAATCATTCAATGAGGCTTTTATTCATTTTCACTGAACAATGGCAATAGAACAAAATCCAACTAAAAAACTTACATTAGACTTAATTATATTCAAGGTTGAAATTTGAACCAATTACTTCCATCACATCTAGCTAACACTCTGCTACTGAGTGATATTCTTTTCCCACCTCATCGAGAAATAGAACAGACTAATGAGTCGATTATTTCCGAACAAGAGTTTATATTCTGTTGATAATAATTGAACAATTTTGTTTGTAGGGTATTCGTTTCCCTTCCTTTCCTGCTATTTTCTTATTGGGATAGTTGAATTCTTATAGATCCATCCCTCAAGGAAATTGGACATGATAATTTTTAATCATCCAGTTCAAGCTCGAGCAAGAATAAAAAACCCTAAATGAAAGGGTAGAAAACCCCTTTAACCTTTTCAAAACGATAACAAGGGTACTCCAAAGTCCAAACTTTTAAATTAAAGTTCTTCATATATTGAACAAAATAGTTTAGGTCGTGAATATTGTTCTAATGCTTTATTTTCTAAATCCTAATAAGGGAAACCATATTATATGACCACCGGAATCATACATATATCGAGAAACTAAGGACACAAGGGATTTATCCTAATGTTTTTCATAAAAAAATAAAACAACTATATATATAAGGTTGTAAAGGAGTACCTCATTATGTATTCATTTCTTCATATTTTTGAATTCTTAAGAAAATTCAAACTTCTCCACCACAAACTATGAACTGAATTTGAGATAAAACAAGGGTAGATAGATAGCTTTTACTAACACTAGATAAGAAGGGTGATAATCCTCTTTAATTCACAAAATGAAACCACATATTACATTCACAATATATTAGGATAAAGGATAATATGATCACATGTACTACTATTTTAGATGAATACCAAATACCACTAACAAAACAAGATGAAAGAAGCCCACACCTTACCATTTAACAAAACGTCACAACTCTCAAAACTAGTTAACTCTCACAAGAACCCTTCAATTTCCACAAAGAAAGTTAAATACCGGATGAGGTCGATCATCGACAGCACCAATTCCAAGATCAGTAAAACAATTTGCTTCCACTGAATTTGAAGTAATTGTGGACTCATGATCATGAGGAGCAGCAGAAGTAGATGATGAAGAAGAAAAACTACTAGTCTTTTCTTGTAAAACCCCAGTTGGATGCAGTGGAAAAAGATTCAAAGTTTCTTGATTTATAAACTCCTTATTTGCATTTCGGATGCTGTTTTCTTGACAAAAATTCAAAGTTTCTTGATTACAAGTTGCCCTCCAGCCTGGTCCTGGGATGATCATACTGGGAACTGGATAAAACCCTAGGTTGCTTTGTGCTGTGTAGTAAGGGCTGCAAACAACTACAAAAACCTAATTCTTGTGAGTACTATTATAATATTGATCCAATTTATAGGAGCGGTAGTATATATAACAACATTTTATAATTATGTAAATAAACTAAATGCGTATTTTTCTAATCGTCACAACTGAAAAGACCATTATTAAAAAGAATTTTCATGTCCATCAGGCCACAATACTACTACAAAGGTAACTTGAATTCTTTTTCTTTTCAACTAAGTAATAATTCATTTTGTGATGATTATTTATCGTGATAGATGACGTGTAATAAGTATTTTACACACGATTTATGTAGAGAAATTAAACACAATAGTTGTAGCTGCTCTTCAAATTAAACTTCTTAAAAATCATTGAAAACCCGTTATGATAGAGAAAAAAACAAGCTTCACGATTGGACTACACCTAATAGCTAGTTAAGGTAGCAAAATGAAAAGAGACAACATATGTCATTAAAAAGAAGAAACTACAAAAACTGAAAATATACTCAAAAAGGAAATAAAAAAGCTACACTTCATACATGTATAACACAAAGTTATAAAACGTTACTCTCCGTATTTCAATTTATGTGCAGAAGTTCAAAAATATCACACTCAATTTTGACTATGAATTATAAAATAGGTACATTTCAATTGAAAATAACACTTTCATATAAAATGAGACAGAGAAAATGAAAATTCGCTTACGATTTGGGGAATTAGTTGGAGGAAAAACAGAAGTCCGATGAAGGAATCGATTGTAATAAGCGAATTTATCTTGCTTCTGTTTCTGGCGTTGCCTTGCCTTATGATTTTGAAACCAATAAAAGACATTCTTGCCCTCAATGTGACCAAATGCCCTTAACCTCCCAGTAATCTGCTGTATCTGCTCGGCACTTGGTGTCCTTATCCCTTGTCTGTACAAACTCTCAAGCAAATCAATTTGTTCCTTGGTTGGATTCCACCTAGATCCTACTGGAGTCCCTCCAGATGTTAACATATCCACACTCATATTATCACTCATTTTCCCAAAAAAAAGAAAAAGGAGAGAAATAATTCTTAATATTTTCTGCATGAGTTTTAGACTTATATATAATAAAGGAAAATTAGGAGAAAGATTGAAAATTAAGAAAAGAGATTGACATGCGTATTGTTTTTGGTGCTGAAAACATGGCGGTTAGCGGCCGATAGGAGGGATTTTCGTCTTGGTATGTATGTAGGCATGCATGAAAAGACGAAGATGCCCCTACATTGGACTTGTCTCGGGAAGGAAAAAATTAGGAAAATGATAAGAAGATGTGTAGGGGTAATTCAGGTAATTATGGAAAAAGACAGCCGGTTGGGTTGTAAGGTGTAGGGGGTAGGCTTTGGGAATTGTAGTTAGTTAGAGAGAGAGAGAGACTCTGCAGGCTCTTTCTTTAGTGTAGTTTACATACAGTGAAACTACGTGAGACTAAAAAATAGATTAAATCATAGTATATCATTCATTACTTCAAATGGAAAATACTAGAAGTAAGAAGGCTAAAATAAATGGAACTAACATTGACAACGTAACAAAATGTTTTCACTATTAAATTACTTATAAAGTTTATGTATTTCCTTCGTCATTATCACCAATTTTTCTTTTAAAAAGCTATTAAAAACATCATGAACTTAGTACAAGTTATTATTTTTATTTTTGAACTATTGATAGTTTTAAAAAAATCTCTACTTGACTAATTAAAGTTACAAGTGTTAAAAACACTCTTTTAACTTGGTAAGAATATAATTTCGAGATATATTTCACTCTTGTTACAAGATTAAGGGTGTATTCAAGTTGAATTAATCAGGTGAAGAGGTGCTTTAACGCTATCAATAATGCAAAAATGCAACTAATAATTCGTGCTAAGCTTAGGAGTGTTATTTAAACTTTCTTCATACTTTTTACCTTTTCCCGCGAGTTTTCACTTGCTCCTTTGATATCTTGAGATCACAATGTTGAAATTAGAAGTCAAGGATATTATCCAAATAACCTCCTCTTATGAACAACTAAAATATTTTAATTTTCGAGATTCATTTGATCTTTTACTGATTATATCATTGTTGATAATAAATTTAAAAAATATTTTTTGTAAAAAATATATTAAACAAGAACTCTTTAAAAGTAAAAAAAATATATAAGAAAAATAAAATTTGATAAATAACAGTTCACATTGATTATCTCCTCACAACTTCCGATGCACCTTCATTATCAACATGACGAAAAAGAAAAAATAAATGTAGAGGTGTATAATTTGAATTGAGTGTGAAGTCCAATAAAGGAGGCTCTTTGAATTATGGTGAATGGCGTATTGAGGAATGAGGCAATCACGGTTTGTGAATGTATAAATGAGCTAGCTGGGATCCTTGGTAATCTAAGAAATAATAATCCTGGGATTGCTATCATCTTGTGTCCAACTTAATGATCACTTCTTTTTTTTGTCTTTTTTTTTTTCCTATACATTTACCTAGTTTTAGTACTCTGCCACTCTTTTTTTTAAACAATATCTTTTTTTTATAATCATATAGTAATACTACAAAATTTAGTTTTAATTATATATATGTTAAAAAATATTTTTCAAATCGAATAGTATCACAGATAAAGAAAATAATGTTTAGTGTTGTTAATAAGATGAATGAGTGAAGCAGCAAAGACTGGACCGTTGGCTAAGTGCTTGTATTATTATCCGGTTTGAAGATATGCTTGGCTGAATTAGACTCTTTTTTATTATTATTATTATTATTATTTATATCTACCCGTTCTTTGACTCCATAAGATATACTTATTTCTTTTGTTCAAATAAATGAAAAAAATTTAATGGTTGTAAATCCCTATATATTCGACTTTCATTACTTCACTAAAATTGAATTATCGCCGCCGCCCTATAATTAATCCTCATATTTATGAATGCTGATCAACTCCCCTGGTTGGTCCATAATAATTTGCTAAACAATTGGTTTTCCCAGATTTGAGCGTATTTTCAAGACAAGTAGATTAGAAATTTAGAATCATTTAATTAAAGTATCACTTAAATCTGAACGCTGCATATATACTCCTTCGGTCAATCTTTACTTGCCGTTTGTATTATTTTAGTATGTCCAATAATATTTATTGATTTTATAAAATTAAAAGATAATTTTATACTGAGTTTCTAATTTATTCTTATCATTAATTATACTCATTTTCCTATTACATTTTCCAAGACATTGTATTTATTATATTTAAAAGGTAATTTGGTAAAATTACTTCTATTATTTATTACTTCTTAATTCATATGTCAAGTCACTAGGGCATAAGTAAAGATGGACAGAGGGAGTATTTATCTAATTTTTAGGAATTTAAAGGTAAAAGGGAAAGTGTGTTATAAAATAGGATCTAAATTAACTGGAATAAATTTTAGGGTGGAATAAAAATCAGAAAATTATACTGAGAAGAAAGAAGGAGGAAATATGTTTTTATCCGAATTTCTCTATGTATTCATTCTTCAACAATGAAGGGTTATTTATACCCAAATTCTTATCAACAATTGACAAAGTAAGTGGGTTTCATAGCCCACTAACACCAATAATTCCCCTTTCCACTAACAATTATAATACTTTGTAACATTCCCCCTTAATTGTTCATGTAAAAGGAAGGTTCTATGTGACCTTGATATGCATTAGTTGTCTCGTTAAAAACCTTGCCAGGAAAAACTCAGTGGGAAAAAACCTTGGCTAAGGAAAAAAGAGTACAACATGCATTTTCTCCCCCTGATGAAAGCTTCATTTGATACTTTAGAGATGACATCATTTTTCAGTCCACATTTCTCTTGGATGGAATGTATCGTCGATCTCAACCACATATATTCTCTACTTGCTTCATGAATTGCTATTATTTTTGCATGATTTGAAGAAGTAGCAACGACGGACTGCTTTCTAGATCGCCATGATATAGCAGTTCCTCCGTACGTAAACAGATAGCCTGTTTGAGATCGAGATTTATGTTGATCTGATAAATAACCTGCATCTGCATAACCAACTAGGTTTGCACAGTCTTTGTTAGTATAAAACAAACATATATTAACTGTACCTTTCAGGTATCGCAAAATATGTTTGATACTGTTCCAATGCCTTCGCGTCAGGGAAGAACTGTATCTTGTTAGCAAATTAACAGAGAATGTTATATCAGATCTAGTAGAGTCAGCAAGATACATAAGTGCTCCAATATCACTTAAATATGGTACTTCAGGACCAAGGAGTTCTTCATCCTCTTCTGGAGGACGGAAAGGATTTTTATTCGCTTCAAGCGATCTAACAACCATTAGAGTACTTAACGGATGTGCTTTGTCCATATAGAATCGTTTTAAGATTTTCTCAGTATAGGCAGATTGATGAACAAAAATCCCGTCTAGTGAATGTTCAATTTGCAGACCCAAACAAAGTTTTGTCTTTCCGAGGTCTTTCATTTCAAATTCTTTCTTTAAATATTCAATTGCCTTTTGGACCTCTTCGGGGTTCCAGTGAGATTTATATCATCAACATAAACAGCGAGTATTACAAAATCTGATCCCGATTTCTTAATGAAGACACATGGACAAATGACATCATTTAAATATCCTTCATTTATCAAGTACTCACTAAGGTGATTGTACCATATACGCCCTGATTGTTTCAGACCATATAATTGTCTTTGCAATTTGATTGAGAAATATTTCTCGAGATGGATTACATATTTCAGGCAATTTAAATCCTTCTGAAAAATTTTCATGTAAATTTCATTGTCAAATAAACCATATAGGTAAGTTGTAACTACATCCATTAGATGTATTTCAAGATTTTGATATACAACTAAACTGATGAGATATCAAAAAGTTATTCCATCCATAACAGGTGAATATGTTTCATCATAATTGACACTGGGTCTTTGAGAGAATTCTTGTGCAACAAGGCATACTTTATATCTTACAATTTCATTTCGCTTTTGCACAAAACTCCATTTATAGCCGATTGGTTTTACACCATCGACAGTTTGGACTACATGTCCAAATATCTCACGCTTAAAGAGTGAATTCAACTCAGATTGAATTGCTTCTTTCTATTTTGACCAATCATATCTACATCGACATTCTTCGACGGATTTAGCCTCAATATTATCACTCTCTTGCATGAGGTTAAGTGTAACATTATATGCGAAAATATTATCCACTGTAACTTTTGATCGATCAAAATTTATCTCATCAGTAGAATTTAATGGAAGTTCTTCATTCACTTGAGTCTCGAGTTCACTGATTTCTTTAGGAATATCAAGATTTCTCAAGTCTTGACCTTCTTCAGGAGGTTCATTTGTAGTATCATTTTATTATTCTTTATGTTTTTTTTCTAGGATTTTTATCCTTTGAACCCAATGGTCTACCGCGCTTCAGGCGTCTTTGGGATTCAGAAGCTGTGATACTAGCAGATGGTCCCTTTGGGACATCAATCCGGATAGGCACATTCACTGCAGGGATATGTGACTTAATTGTCCATTTCAAATCAGTAAATGCATCTGGCATTTGATTTGTTATTGTTTGCAAGTAGGTGATCTTCTGGACCTCATGTTCACATATGTGTGTTCGTGGATCAAAATGAGATAGTGATAAGACTTTCCATGCAATTTCTTTTTGGGGTTCCTTTTTCTATCCCCCTAATTGTGCAAAAATTATTTCATCAAACCGATAATCTGCAAATCTAGTAGTAAATAAATCTCCTGTCAATGGTTCAAGGTATCGAATTATAGAGGGTGAGTCAAACCCCACATATAAACCTAACCTTCATTGAGGGCCCATCTTAGTACGTTGCAGTGGTGGTACAGGCATGTATACCACACAATCAAAAATTCGTAGATGGGCTATATTTGGTTCATGACCAAATACTAATTGTGACAGTGAATATTTATTATAACTGGTCGGTCTGAGACGTACAAGTGTTGTTTCATGCAAGATAGCATGACCCCACACGATAGCGGGTAATTTAGATTTCATAAGCGATAGTCTTGCTATCAATTGTAGGCGCTTAATAAATGACTTTGCAAGGCTATTTTGAGTATGAACATGAGCTATCGGATGTTCAATTTTTATCCCAATTGATGTGCAGTAATCATTAAAAACTTGGGATATAAATTCACCAGCATTATCTAGACGAATAGATTTAATTGGATGATTTGGAAATTGACCCTTTAATCTTATTATTTGTGCCAGTAGTCACGCAAACGCCAGGTTGCGGGATGATAAAAGGCACACATGAGACCATCTTGAAGATGCATCTATTAGCACCATAAAATATCTAAACATTCAAATATATGGGTGAATAGGTCCACATATGTCCGCATGTATACGTGTCGAAAATCTCGGGGATACAATGCCGACCTTCAGGGTCGATGGTGGCAATTAATTTTCCTTGATAGCAAGCAACACATGAAAATTTGTCACGCGCAAGAATCTTCAGGTTCTTTAGCGGATAACTATTGGAATTTTCAATAATTCGTCTCATCATTATTGATCTGGGATGACCTACTCGATCATGCCATAGCACAAAAATTTTTGGATCGGTATCTTCTGGTTTACGATCGAATGTGTTTCACTGCTATAAATTCTTGCATAATATAGGCCAGATGATAAAGTCGATAATTTTTCCAGAATATATTTATTTCTCGAGACACACTTGGTTATACTAAGGTATTCAACATTCATTTCATTAAGTGTCTCAATATGATATCCATTTCTGCGGATATCTTTAAAACTTAGCAGATTCCTCGGGGATTTAGAAGAGAACAATGCATTCTCTATAATAATTTTTGTCCCATTAGGTAGAAATATAATAGCTTTTCCGGAGCCTTCAATTATTTTTGCATTACCAGATATTGTAGTACATTTGCCTTTCTTCTAAGTAAAGTAGTAAAATATTTCTCGTCTTTAAAAATTACATGAATTGTTCCACTGTCAATTACACAAATATTTTCGTGATTGATTATTGATCCAAACAAAATTTGAGGCATATCCATTCCTTTTAAAGAGAAAAGTAATTAAATGAATATTTATTTTAGACTTTATGCGTTTTTAATGAAATGTCTTATATAAATATCATAATAAGAAAGATGTGATTTTATTCATTTTACATGGATTTTTTTTCGAAACAGTAATAATTCATGAATAAGAATATAATTATTGAATTTTAGTCAAATAATACAATCATAACATATTATATATAGGGCCTAATGGAAAGTGTCATGTAAAGTGTCTATTGATATTTCTTTAAAAAAAATATTTTATGACATCAACAGCCAGAAGTTGTCGGCATATTGAAAAAAAATTCGTCTTTTATTACAAAATAAGAAATAAAGATAATAATAAAAAAGATACAGTACAATTTTATTTATTTTAGATGGGCTATAAAAATATAAATACACACATAAAGAAAGTTATTTTAAACATTGTCAGGCTTATCAATGTCCATATTTTCATCAATATAAAAATTTCTTCGGATAAATTTAAGTAGTTCGTTACATCCAAATACATAGGTTCTATATTATTTTCAGACATAAAGTTTATTTCTAGACTTTCGTCTCTCTTTAATGATGCCCGATACAGCTGAACAAGACATTTAAATGATCGGCATGTCTTTCAGCAATAAGAAGGCGAGTAAGCAATTTAGAATATTTAGTAAATCTCATATCGCGATGTTGCTACTTCAGGAGCATATTTGCGAAGGGAATGTGGAGCATTTTTTTTTAAGTTTATCTTGTTCAGTGATTTCTTTTCCGCATAAATTCAGCTATGATATAATTATAAATATTGCTGAATTATATTCAGTTTTATATTTGAAATCTAATAATTTTAGATTTAACCAATCATGACGTGCTCGTGGAAGGACGTCCAACTTCAGGTGGTCGAATATTTCTTTTATATTTTTTCACAATTTTAACGTATTTGTGGAAGGACGACCAACTTCAGGTGGCCAATTCATTCTTTAAGATTCTTCCATAGTTTTAGCGTATTTGTGGAAAGATGACCAACTTCAGATGACCGTATCATTCTTTAAGATTCTTCCACAATTTTAGGGGATCTTTTATTATAAGATATTGTAATTTTCACCCCTCGTCAAGATGGTGGCAGATAAATATCAAAGCTTTGGCACGGTTTTGACTGGATGCTTTATTGTCATCTTTAATGGTGTCTGTCAGACCCATTGATATAGTTCAGCATCTAGTGCCCGTAATTAAAAAAAATTGTTTCAGAAATATTAAGAACAATAAATTCAACTTTGAAATATTAGATATTTAATAAAATGAAATTCTTACCTCCTTTATTACTTGTTTAAAACAGTTTTAAATGGACAGAGTTTCGTGCTGATAACGTGTTATAAAATAGGATCTAAATCAACTGGAATAAATTTTAGAGCGAAATAAAAATCAGAAAATTAAACGGAGAAGAAAGAGAAGAGGAAATATGTTTGTATCCGAATTTCTCTATGTATTCATTCATCAACAATGAACGACTATTTATAGCCAAAATTCTTATCAACAATTGACAAAGTAAATGGGCCCCATAGCCCACTAACATCAATAATTCCCCCTTTCCACTAACAATTATAATGCTTAGTAAGAAAGTGTTTATTTTATAGAGATAAAAAATATTTAGCTGAGTTCTTAGAAAAAAATACTTTTGTATAGTAGCATGCGCTATACAACAACCTAAAGGCCTTGATCGTCTCAGGTAAATGATAGCTTTTTTTGGTTTATCTTTAGAACTGGAAGTTTTACTTTTTTCATATCCCCTTATAACTAAAGGTAAGATATTTCATCCCTCTTTTATATTCTTTTGCTTAAATAATAGACAAAATAAAAGCCCGAGCCAAAACCCCCTTCCTCAGGGAGGTTAAAGCTTGGGTGGATAGATACTATTAAAAAAAATACACATGAATAACAAATGTTGATTAACCACTATTATATAAAAATATATTTTAAAACCAAAGAAGCTAGTTAATCTCATACATTGGACAAGGACATATACAGTAGTTTTCATGATATGATAGACGGATTTTATTTATACTTAAAATGAAAGAAAAGGGACTAAATTCAGGGAGAAAATAAATGAATCTCAGAAAAATGACAGAATGAATGATAAAGAACAAAGTGTTCAATGTGGAATGCATGTAAGGCAAAGCAGACCGACTAAATTGTTCAGGATGTTTTCGGCACCAAATTCAGTTTGAGGATTCGCCTAATCTGCACACTAAGGGACAAAGTGCCTGCTGCCTCTTTTGGAATTTTGACCACCTTAGCAAGCTACCTTCTGTTGGAAATTTCGTTCAACTAACCAATCCTACTCTTCTGCTTTCTTGTCATTCTATATATACAGATGCACCTTTTTCTTTTTTATAATATTAAACACACAGGGAATTAAAAAGTATATTAGATTTTTTCTCAGGTACCCGATTATTTACATCAATATAATTTGATATTTGTTTATTTTATTTTTAACTTTTTGATTTGTTTAAAAAATGCTTCGACTGTTCTTTAATTTCAATATCTTACGTGACATGTGTAATCCACCCCATGACATGTGTAATCCGCCCGCTTCGTTGCGATCCCTATTTCATACCACAACAAACGAGAAAACACACTATTTACAAGTGTGAGAACTTTTCTTAGATTAAAAATTGTAAGGCAGAGCATGGGTCAATTGTTATAAAAATTAAGGCGATGTGAGTAATTAATGGTAAACATATCATGACATAATGGTAAAAGAAAAAACACTTTAATATTATAATTTAAATATTAAAAAATACTTTACTCTAACAACGTTTAGCCTATTTTGTGTTTTCATTTCGGTCGAGTCACATTTGAATACGGGTAAACGACCTTATTATGTAATAATTAATATACGGTCATGTATATGTAATAATTTTTATAAAATTGTCTATTAATATTTTTTGAGTAAATTTTACAAATAATATATATATATATATATATATATAGCCTAAATATGCCCCAGGATTATAATTAGGTAATTACACTTTATAATTATAATTATAGCAGTATTTATATAATTCACATCATATTTGTATACATTTGTATAATTCGATATACAGTTCACAAATTTTGTATATTACACTATATAATTTGATTTGCGCATAAGTCCTATATAATCGTAGATAATATTTCTATATATCACGTAAATTATAGAAAACTTAAATAATAATTACGACTAAATTTTTAATGCAGCCATAATAAATTTTAAATTATAACTATATTTGTTAACCAATTAATATATATTTATTTATCCGCGCAATTGTTTTGCTAAATACAAAAGGGATGTGATCCAAACGTGACCCTGATAAACCAGAGGCCCAAAAAAGCTCTCCTTAAAATGTGGGCCCAAAGCCTCAGCCCTCAGGCACCCAACCCTTCCATTTCGACGTCGTTGTCTTCTTTTCATTTTTACCCCTAGTTCCCATCTTTTTTTCTTCTTTATTGACTCGGAAGTTATAATCTCAAATATTGGAGGTTGGAACACTTTAATTCCATCATTCCGATCAATATTTCTGAGCTTGTTTAATCGAATTGGTTAACAATGTTAAATCCAAATTCATTGTTTGGCAGAACCCATCCGTACGAGATTTCTGAAACTTAAAACTCTGATAAGTCACGCAAAATTCAGCGAAGGTGGGAAACTCACCCAAACAGCCCATGGAGATTTTACAAGCTGCATGCAGGCTTTAGTTAGCTACTTATTGTGTCCTCTAAGTAGTTGATCAATTGTATTTCAAACTTCCGGTTAATTGATCCCCAACATCTTCTGCATTCCTTTTAAATCTGTCGCAATTTCCTTTTGATACTCAAATTTTGACCGCTATATTAAGATCATTTTATTGATATAAAAATTTATGTATAAACGTTAAACAATAACGGAGGGAGAATCAATCCTTTCAAGGAATAAAGAGGATAAAAGTATGGAATAACTTAAGGAGTTGTGGTAGATAAAACCACACGTATAAACAAGATCCAGCTTTTAGCAGCCAGTTTATTCAAGAATTACTACTACACAAGGAGGATACGTACACAATTATTTTATTACACAACTAAATTAAACACACCAGTTATCCAAGTATCGTGGATGATACTACCATTTATGATCTGACATGGCTTCCAATTCTAACGACATTACCGTCGGGATCTCTCACGTATCCAACTTTCTGTCCCCATTTCTTCTCTTCCGGCTCGCTCACCGCCACTGCCCCATTTTCAATCGCCCTCTGATCAAATAATGAAGAGTCTCGATTATACCGAATTGAAGTTGAAGTGATTAATGAAGCATATTACCTTGTAGGCAGCATCAATGTCTGTATAGTCGAAGCAAAGTTCAATGGGTTGTCTATCGCCCTGGGATTGAGGGGTCTGCACGTGACCCGTTATATCATCCGTCTCGTGCTGCTTCATAGGCGTGAATGCGATTGTCGTAGCGCCGCTCTCTAATTCTCCCCATCTACAAACCAAATACGTTAATCCATCCAGAAAGAATTGGCTGAATATGAAGGTTTTTTTTTATAGTAATTCACCTAACATACACAAAACTCGTACGTATTTCTTACTTGTGACTTTCGTCTAAGCGTCGAACGTTATAGCCGAAAGCTTTAGCATAAAAAGCGACCGATCTAGCAACATCTTTACAATACACCACTGTATAAGCAAACGCTGGCCCCAAATTTGATGCCATTCTTTCTTCTTTTCTTTCCAAGCAGATCGATCCATAATACTCGTTATTGGTTGCCTTAAACTATATACTGCCAAAATGACATATCATACAACACACGTGGCAAATGGAGGTGAAACATTTTGAACACGTATACATTGTGCGCCACTTGAACACGTTATGTGCTTACCACGTTATTCATCTTCTCATCTCATGACTCTTTTTTAGAGTATTATTTATTGATGAGATAAAAAATTATTTCGACGCCACTTAAAATAATAAATTCTTATGAGTTATGTTTGGTAATAAAGATGATAAATATCTGTATATTATTACAATTGAACTTCTCTGATATGATACCAATTTTTACATTGTGAGATATATATAACTTATAAATTGTGAATTTTGATGGTGACTAATTTTTTTTTATGTCAATTACGTAAAAATATTTGTATTGTTAATGGCAACAGATGTTGGCTGGGACGTTTGTCCAGTTTGGGCTGCTTATTTGAGATTGGGCCTGACAGCGACCCAAGCCCTTTCAATTTGGAATCTTAACTAACTACACAAGTTAAGTTAATATATTTTCAAAAATTCACATACATTTTAAAATACTACATAATTCGCACTTTTTTACTTTTGACTATTGTAGAAGTGATACACGCCTCTTTTCCTATTTTTTCAACTGAAACAATAATTATGATTTATATCTGCTGCATTATGCTTTTCTCATAAATAACACATGAGCTCTGTGATTGGTTGTTGATTTTATACTTTAGCAAATTTGTTGATAAATTTTTTCAGTTTTAAAAAAAAATTCTTATTTAAGAGTATCATATTACATGATATCTGAATAAAAATTTGCTTACATGAGTTTTATCATGTGTCATGAAACAACATTATTTTTTTTAAAATATACTAGATACATGTATATTACAACTCATTACATAAATACTTATGAATCAACCAGAATTTTTATGTACCATAATTTTAAAAAAGAAATGATTTAGCATGATTTATAGCAATAGAATCATTGAGAATGATACATGAGTTGTACAAACGTATGGGAATAAAATGATCATTGGGTATACACAATGGTTATCAACTTAGCGATACATGGTACAATAAGTCATACAGTAAACTCAATAAATCATGAAGAAGATCCTTTGATTTTTTTTTTTCATAAATCTCCATTAATAATGAATCATGAATAATTTTGAATCTCCTTCTTTCATGAAATTCTTCCTCGGCCAAATCAAAAAATCACGCCTCGAAATATGTTCACTTTGATTGCTTCAAACCCTTAGTTTCAGAATGTTAAAAATCACGCCTCAAACCCTTCAATTCACAATGTTAAAATATGAAACAAAGATCAAGAAATCAAGTGATGAACAACTTCATGAGAAATTTGGACCTAAACTAGATTATGGATTACAATCCATATTTAATAATGATGAACAAAAAAGCGCAAAGGAAGAAGGAGAAATGGAATTCTTCAATTTTTTCGCATACATTTGGGACAAATAGTTACATACCTTGTAGCATCAGATCTCTTTACAAACATTCATCGTTCTTTCTCTACAACTAATTGGTTTTTTGTCTGCAGTTTCTTTGATTTTGCTATATTTTGAAAATATCTTTCGTGGAAGAAAGAACTCTCTGTTAAATGTACGATGCCTTTTAAAATTTCTTTTATGGAAAGAAAATTTATGAAAATTTTATTGAAAATAGGGGTCTATACATTATCTATCGTAATTCATCATTATAGTTTCCATCACTACTTTGAACAAAAATAAAATTTTTTCCTCCTTTTTTAAAAATGGTACAACAAATATTAAATGGACACAATTTTTTGGGGAAAAAATACAGCTTTTAAATATGTATCATCAATTTATAAAAAGTATTAAAAAGTTAATTTTTTAAAGAAATTTTTATAATTATTAACAAAATAAGGACAAATTGAAATTTCTCAATTTTGTGGAAAAATTAGGCGAAATGTCTATTAAATCAAAACTTCACGTGGTCTGGCCACGTAACTCTGCAACATACTTTCAACCCTTACTTTATTTTTAAATTTCTGTTGTCTTTTTTTTAGTCCCATTTAAGTAAAACTCCTAGAAGTGGCAAAGCGAATATATGGAAAGAAGATGATCAAAATTGTCAAAACACAAAATAGTTGCTCCTTTTCTCTCTTCCTTTTTTATGAAGTGAGGGCAAACTCCGGTAGAAAACACAGATGCGAAATTCCCAGTTTCTTCTAAAATTTGAGATCCAGAAATCGAAATTCTCTGCTTATTCTCTCAAGGTAATGTTTCTTCTAGTACGATTGAATCACTTTATGCTCAATGATTAGCGTGTTCTGCGTTTGATCCCATTTCATATGATTTTGATTTCTCAGTTCCCCACGTGAATTTGATGTTTGTACATAGTCTCTTTTCATACTTTTAGACGTCGTTGAGTTATCGATCATAGTCTTCGCATCTGAGTTTGATGTCACTTGATTTTGTTATAATTAGATTGCTCTTTCACAGAATGTGGAGTTTTTTTTTTTTTTTGGAGCAAAGTGGATTACAGTATTGTTTGTGAATTTGTGATCATAACAGCTAAGAACTAGTATGAAATTAGTTCGGACAGAGCGGAATATAGAGAGGATTCAAGTGTTTTTTTTTTTCTTTTGGGAAAAGTGGATTGCTGTATTATGTTGAATTTGTGATCCTAACGGCTAAGAACTAGTATGCAATTAGCTTGGATTGAGGCGGAATATAGAGAGGATTCATGTCACTAACCCCCAACTAGTGTGGATTGAGGCTTAGGTGGTTGATTATTTTGACATGCAACACTAATTAACAGGATGGTTTACTTCCAGAAGTTGTATCAGCTGAGAACTGGAGTGGTCTTTCTCAGTTATGTACTTTTGATGGTTAGCAAAAGGGAATTTAACTTGTTTGTAGGACTTTAGTTGTTGTAGTGGTGGTCTTCGTATCGATTTAGAATTCTCATCATTGTGATATATTCCGAGTTAAAATTGTCATCCATTTTGTGTGTTATTTCAGGGGTATGCTGGATAGATGGGCTCTATTTTGAAAAGATTGGGCAACGTTATTTCCCAAGATTTGTTCACGATATTGTCTTCTCCTTTCCTTAAACATCCACTAGATGTGTTTTTACCATTACACATCTTTGGGTGACTGATATCTAGTATTTGTTCGTCTAGCTGTTGTGCTGGTCGCTCATCAAGTTCTTATGGGAGACTCCTTCAATCCCATCCCTGGAACAAAGTCAAAGTGTATTGTCACAACTGCTATCACTACCAAAAATGAATCTAAACAGCAGATCCTTTCTTCTCGCTCGAACACGTTTGCAAATGTAAGACGGTTTGATCTGATAAAATTCGGAAAGCAGAGAAGGGGAAGTGGTAGTCAGTTAGTTCTCTTTCTGGTTAAAGTTGTTGCCTTGGAGGCTGTGCGGAGGATCTCACGGTCCAAATGTCCATTTGTATGGTCCGGCCTGCAAGCTCTGCAAGTTGTGTGCTACCCGCCACTCAAATGGATGCAAAGGTGGAATCCCTTTAGGGTCCTGGTTGAAGGTATGCAGGTTAGTATGCTGTTGTCAAATTCAGAAGAACTAGTGTTGAGTCTCATGGACTCCTCTAGGTACATATGGTCATTCTGAAAAATGTTGTCTTGCCTCTGTCAATTGGTGCATCAATTATGTACAATTATGAAAGAAGTATATGATCCTATATCAATTGATATAAGGGGAATATTTAGTGCTGCTTTTCAGTGTAGGTTATACACTAAGTCGAGAGAAACAACATAAGACAAAATAGAGTGATAACGTACATAAAGATTTATGCTTGTAAAACACATTCAATCCACTTAATGTATAATTAGAAATCAAAGATTATTGCTCTTTCGAATGGGGTTATTTTATAGATATATATTGGTCTATTGTATAGCTATCTTGCATTGGATGTTGTACAATTACAGACTTATAGCATGTCTTTATTGTTAGATGCTATCACGGCCACTGCTAGTGCTATCTATCGCGACAGCATTTTCTGATCATTCAGAATTCGATAATGATGCCTCAGACAGCGCTCAAGTTTCCCTGGAAACCAATGATTCACATGCTGATTCGGACTCTCAGCTAGAAGTCTCTTCTGTGCAGTCTATCCCAAATGAAAGGTACAAAGTTGATATATTTCTCAAAAGTGTAATGAACAATTACCAGTTCTGTCAGAATCTATATGTGCAACAGTTATATTTCTACCTGAAACAGGACAACATTCTAATAAACAAATGTCTGAAATTGTAATTGTGACACCATAGAAATTATTAAGTGGATAACTAATACTTACAGACATACCAGTTTTTTTCTTGCTTCCGTATGTTCGAAATGAAGATCGCTATCATATGTTACTGATATACTCGGCTGTACTCATATAATATGCTAGAACTACTTTCCAACTTTTAGGCTGATACAAGGGATTTATTGTGCAATGTCTCAAATACATGCTTCCTCTTCTTGCTTCTGGATTTACTTCTTTAAACCATTGTTGGATTTATCCATAACATTTTAGCAACTACCCCGACTCAGAGCAAGGTTTTGAGACTGAACTGGTGGTTGATGAGTAGTATGACTTCCATTTCTTTGCAGGATTGGCAACAAAGCTTCTCAAAGTGTGTCTTCCGCTAGTTCCGCAAGTTGGTTGCATCTGCTTTACAAAGATCTGGAAAAGCAAGGAATTTTATTGCCAGAGAGGTATCTTTTTATGAAAACAAACTACAACAGAACATTACTTTTTCTAGTATCATGAATTGGATGTTCAAGTACAGAAATTGTGCCACTCCATAACTAGTTTTAAATTAATGTCAAGGCTACCAGTTGAACTGTCTGAATACCTAACAGAAAATGGAGGTAGTTTGTGCGCAAGCTTCTCTGGATACCCATTGAGCATGACTGTCTATACTAATAATAAACCATCAATGCCGTAGAGTGACTAATTGGTCTGTCTTGATGTCCAATCTATACCTATACCTATAACATACTTAGGAATACTCGAGCTCGCATTCTAACAATACTCCACTTTCCTCTTCATTCTTAGCCAACTGTCCCCAATTCTTACCTAGTTTTATTTATCATGAAAATTCTCAAAAATTCGAATCCGCTTTTTCTTTGATATTCAATTTGATTTTGTTTTTTTGTAAGATGTACTTAGAATGATTCGTTTTTCATTGATAACCAAGAAATGACTAAGGTTCAACATCGCAAGGTTCGAAGCTCGGCAGATAATGGGCCTTCCTACCCTTTTCCACTTAAATATCAGCATTTTGTCAGAGGCAAGGTTCGACCCAGTGATGTGTGCCTAACCCACACATCATGTGTTATACTCTTATCACTAGACTAACGCCCTGCTGGTTCCTTAAAGTGAATAATTATAAAGTAAACATGCATTGAACGTTTCACATCTACTATGGAGAAATGAAAGGTTCCTCCTTATCAGAAAATGCAGTAGGAAGATCTCTTTTCTACATAACATCCCAGTTTAACATAATGTTTCTTATATTCCTTGTTACTATTCTGGTAGTCTCCTTTATTTTATCACTTACTGTATTTAAGTATATGTCAGCGGCTAAGGTATTCCTTGCAGGTACGAAGTAAAGCTTTTATCTTCTGAACTGGTAAAAAGTGCCAATATTGTGCCCAGGCACAGTTGGTACTGTTTTTTCAAAACTTTTATTGTATTAGACTTAGGCAACAATCTGAAACCAAATAAGGAAAAACTAAAGTTGATTTTTAAGGCATTTGACTGCCTACATCACATTTTATCATTTGGCAGATCAAACTATTAATTTGCAAGTTAGGTTTGCCTTATGTCAATTTTCATACAAATGATTGAACAACTTTCTCTCACCAGTGCATGGATCCTTCTGTATACTCCTCGTTTACTCTTTCTCGAAAGGTCTCTCACAAGTGGAAAAATCATTCTGCAGTCTAGATGTATTCTCTAAATACTTTCTCTTGCTGGACACGCCAAAGATTCACTATTTTTTGGCTTTGCGGTATGATGGAATAAAGCAAAATGACTTTTAAACTGTCTGCGCTTCTTTCAACTGTGAAGTAGCAGTTAGTCAATGCAACTTTCGACGCTCATCATGGGTCATCCGGAAACAGTCGCGCTATGTTTTTAA
>JAPFFP010000094.1:21977574-21995997 GCA_026153255.1 Solanum medicagineum | reverse complement strand
CAGCGACTCAAGCAGCATACCACCTACTTTATTTAGTACTAATATAGTGCCAATCCTATCGGGTAAACCACTCTTATTTTACACGTATAAACAAATTGCTTTTATTAAAATATTGAGTAAATATTGGATATGGCAAACTTAGTATAATTATCTTCCGTATAATATTAGCGATTAATTTGGTGATTAGAACATTAATCTGACCCCTAATTGTTTCATGTTCGGCATATTTTCTTTAATGGATAGCTTTTATTTTAATCATGATCAGTAATTAAAGTGCAGAATGATTCTAATCTATGTTTGTATATAATGCCTAATATCGTACTTCCTCGATCCTCATTCGCTGCAGGTCGAATTCACTTTCATTTACAATTCTCAAAGTCTACTTTAATGGGAGTTTATGCCCTTTCTCAACCCTATCGAGCTCTTCTAGAATCTTCGTCTCTCCTCAAAGAAGTCATTAAAGTGAGGAAACTCGTATTCGGTAACTAACATATGAGGCGCTCTTTTCTTTCTGGTTCATCCCAAAAGAGTGTCATCTTACTTTAATTGGAAACAATTAAACTTTAAAATTTTTCTTTTATCCCTAATAAAATGATAGTTACACAAATATCTAAGAACTATTTTAGACTACAAGTTTCAAAAAGTCTTCCTTTTTTCCTTAAATATCGTGTCAAGTCAAAAAATGTCACATAAAATGAGGTGGAGGAAATATATGTTAATTAGATTGTATCTTGCATATCTTTGTTTGTTCGTACTAGGACGTTGTGCAATTTAGAATAATTAATAATGCTAACAAACAATTAACAGAAAATTCTAATTAGTTGAAAGAGATCTAGGAGACAATTGATACCAAGGTAAAAAATCATAGTGTCGTCGTCTTCAAGAGTATAGCTTTAAAATCTCTCTATTTGTCTTGTTCAAAAAGAACAAACCTTCTGCTGAACGCTAAGTAGGGTTCTACGTGGATCGGATTGGTTCGAATTATTTAAATATTTAATTAAATTATTTGTGTCAAATCTTTAGTTTTATATACCGAACCAAATTAATGAAACTAGGATTTTTCAACCTCAAATATTTTTGGGTTTTTTCCAAATTTCTTTCATTTTCAGATTTTTTCCAGTAAGATATTCATACAAACTACAATTAATAACTTGTGAATCAAATTTTCTCTAGTCCTATCAAAATATAACTATCTAAAGTGTTTCTTAAGAAAATTAAACAACACAAAATATGATATGAGCCATTTAATTCTAAACAAGCGATTTAATTTAGAATTAAACTACTTAGAAGCACAAATAATATATATCTAGCTACAAGATGCTAATGAACACACACACACACACACTCTCTCTCTCTCTCTCTAATGTAATTGATTTTTATGAAAATCCAAAAGTTATTTGTAAATCAAGATTAGTGAAATCAAGATACTCACAAAAGAAAGATACTTAAGAACTGTCCAAAAAAGGAACTTTTTAAAATCCTGTCCCTCGCAAAATATCTTAAGAGGAAGACAAAGAAAAGGTACAAAATGAATGTACTAGTGTCCAATGGAGGTAAAATTTGTAGAATTGCTTTGTCTTCATATTATAATTTTTATTTTAGCTAAATGATAAAAATGCATCATTATTTTTTTTTTCCCAGTTTCATTATTAGTTGTCCTCTTTCATGCTTATACCATCACCATCAATGTATCAAGACATCTTGAGGCTAACTAAGTGAACTATCAGTTGTTCCGTTTTTCTATCTAAACTATCACTAATTCACCATCAATATACTAAACTAGGTTTGTTTTTTAATATATAGATAATAATAGTTCAAGACAGACTGTGAATGATGTAAGTTTTGATCATTATCTCTTTTTGTTTTTTTTGTTTAGGATACCCATCAGCACGCTATTAATGGAAAATGAATGAAATTGCTAGTGATGGAAACTGTTGTTAATGGAGATATATTCTTATAGCATCATTAATATTGAAGCTTTCAATTGCAAATATATTCACAATTGCAAGTACCACTTCACCTGTACGGTAATTAGAGAGAGGGAACTACTGGTAGGACCATATAAAATATTAAATAATCTAATTAAATCCATGAATTATAATTATTAACATTGTAATGTCTTGTCTAAATTATGATTTCTACGTCTTTCTAGCTTGAATTAATATGAAAAGTAGGGATTGCTCTATTTGCATAATAAATAAAAGGGAGTCTGGGAGATAGCAAATTAGTCCTACCGTTATTGATATATTTTGATTTTTGGTTCATAAACTCGACATATTTAAATTTTAATTAATTAAAATATGTGTTTGTTTGTTCCTTCATATAAGAAATGTTATACTCCGAATTATCTTAGTACTATATGAATATCCATAAAATATAAAGAGAGATTAGTCGTACATATTTAACATAATACATGGGTAATCAAACGATGAGTCAAAAGTGCATATCTCAATTAATTTGAAGTTAAATATGCCTAATTGTATATTAAAAGGACAAATATCAATATTTATTACTGAGGATTAAAAGTGTTCTTGCTCAATACCACATTGCATAAGCAATATTCAAGGAAGTCCGTTTTAATTATTTTTCTAAGTATTAATAAGATCAGATATAAATTAACTTTTGTTTTAAAAAAAATAAATAGTAGAAATTTAAAAGATACTATGTGTTGCATAAATTTAAATTTGCACATATCTTGCATAATGTCTACAAAAAATCAAGTTAAAAAAAATGACAATTTATTTTCATATTAGTTGACTACCTCAACTCTCATCTTGTTGATGAAGGTTTGATTTTTCATATTGTAATCCTCTTTCTCTGCCCCTTTAATAAAAAACTAATGCAGAAACATTGTTCACTCGATCGTTTAAAAGCATACTTAATTATCCTCATCAATATATTAGTCCACTTAAACCCCCCCCCCTCCCAAAAGCAACCAATCAATACCCTCCCCTCATAGTTTCTAATTTATATTTTTTTTAGTCCATATTAAGTGAATTGTTTGAACTTCTTTTATAGTTTAGATAATTAAATTGTTCAAATTAAAATTCAATATATATAATTATTGAAACTTAACAAAATAAAATTCTATTTATATCATGAAATATTTTTCTTATAGGGCTCGATTCTTTTAGACAAGGATTTTACGAAAATAACTTCTTTTATCTTTATGAGATGATAGTAAGATCTGGATATATTTTAAACGTTTCAGATTTCACTGAGTTTGCACGGTGCTAATGTTGTTGGATGGTGTAGTGTCCACCATTCTCATATGTGGGTCCTTCTAAACTCTCACGTACTCCTCTATAAAAACACCCCCTCTCCTACCTCTAAATGCACATCCCATGCTTTCTCATTCTCATTGAGACTTGAGAGGGACGCAACGCAAGCCTTAGTTTATTCACGCAATGGCAACACCAACCACTGAATCAAGCCGAGCTCGAGCCATGTGGCGGACTTGCTTAGCGTCCGCCTTTCGAACTGCCTTGGCTTGCACAATAGTTGGTGTTGCAACCCTTTTCGGTCCACAATACATCAAGAAGCAAGTCACATTCCCAGCTTTTTCCTACGTTACGGTTATCCTAGTTGTGACCAATGCAACTTTAGGTGACACATTTCGTGGTTGTTGGCATGCACTTTACGCCACCTTTCAGGGCGTTTGTCCCGCTATCCTAAGCCTTTGGTTAATTGGCCCGGCCCGTCTCACGGCTGGCACCACTGCTATCGCAGTGGCCTTAAGCGCGTTCGTGGTGGTTCTACCCGAGAACACTCACTTAATAGCGAAGCGAATCGCGCTAGGCCAAATTGTTATTGTTTATGTGATAGCTTATATTAATGGTGGCCTAACGGAAACTATTATGCATCCTGTTCATGTCGCGGCTAGCACAGGGCTAGGAGTTTTTGCTTGTGTTTTGGCCTTGTTTTTTCCCTATCCATACTTGGCTTGTTGCGAGGTGAGAATGTATTCTTGATTTATCGTGCATGGTTTTTTGTTTGAAAATAAAATATGCATCAAGTTGGTACACTTTAATTAAGTACCACCTTTATAATTATAACATGCATTTCATGGTGTAACGCATTACAGTACTCCTCACATTTTCAAACATCAAGCATGCATCTTTCCTACAAAAGTGGTGCATGTATTTATATGTATAATTTTATTTATAATTGTGTATCTTGACTATTCTACTATGAACTTGCTATCTCTCATCAGATACATATACCGAGTAATTTTGCCTATTAAAAGCATTGATAAATTTAAAAAATATCACCTAGTAGCATGCATTTTTTGTCTCAATTTGAACCCTGATCTCCATATGGTATTTAACATCGTGAATAAGTTTAATATAACACCTATAACTCAGACCTTCATACGATTACAAATTTTTGACGATGACTAACTATAGAGGATGTAGAATATTTCCTCGAGAAATGATTTGAATAATTAACCAGATTGGTACTATACTATTTTCAGGTGAAACAGAATTGCAAGCTCTTTGCTGAAAATGCTTCAGAGAGGTTTAACTTGTTTGTGAAAGCATTTTCTGCTGAAGACAACAGTTGTGCACTTGCTTTCATTTCTCAAGCCAAGTCTTTAGACAAAACAGGATCCAAACTTCTCCAAGGCATTAAAACCAAGCAAGTAAGTCCCACGCAATATTGACATGTTATCTAGTACATACAACACCTAACTTATATACACCGACAATATAAAAAAATTTACACTATCGATTCACCTAAAAATAACTACATGTATCCATCCGTAACGAGGTGAAATTAATAACTTGTGACTGATTATTTCTCTTATATTTGGTGAATACATAGTTTCCTAATATCCATGTTTCTGGTACAATTTATATTATACAGGAAAGCATGAAGTGGGAAAGATTTCCATTCAAGTTTTTAAGACCATATGGAGAGAACCCTGGGAACAGATTTCAAGATCTTCAAACATCTTTAAGGGGAATGGAAATTGCCTTGGATAATTCTCCTCCATTTCCAGTTGGAATTCTTAACTCAGACCAAAAATCTGCTCTACATATGCTAGGTGAACACATAACAAAGCAAGTCAACATGTCCCTTGAGTCATCAGCAACTGTGCCAGACTCAAATCAAGAAAATACAAACAAGTTCTTCCAAACACTTCATACAATTCAACCAACAAAAAAAGATCTCCCTTCTTTATTCTTTTTATTCTGTTTGAATCTACTAGTAAACAAACCAATTGCCAATTCACCATCTTCCACCAATCCCAAGCAACAAAATCAAGAAGGGTTCTTCCATAATTACTTGTCGATTACTAAAAATAACAAAAGGTTCATGGCAGCTTTCAAATGTTCACTCTCATTAGGCCTGGCTATATATTTCGGATCAATCTATAGTAAGGGAAACGGCTTTTGGGCAGGGCTTCCAGTTGCCATTAGCCTAGCGGGATCAAGAGAAGCAACGTTCAAAGTCGCAAATGTTAAGGCACAGGGGACAGTTTTAGGATCAATATATGGTATTTTAGGATGTTTTGTCTTCGAAAAGTACGTTCAAATTAGATTCTTGTCTCTTCTCCCATGGTTCATTGTGAGCAGTTTCTTGAGACAAAGCACAATGTATGGCCAAGCTGGTGGGCTTTCAGCTATAATTGGGGCAGTACTAATTCTTGGTAGAAAAGGTTTTGGTCCACCTAGTGAATTTGCCATGGCAAGAATAACAGAGACTTTTATTGGATTGTCCTGTTCCATCATAGTGGAAATTTTGTTACAGCCCACAAGAGCTACTACATTAGCAAAATTGCAACTTTCCAAGAGTTTTGGAATCTTGAATGAATCTATTTCATCAATAAGCTTTGCATCATTGGGAACTTTAGTGGAAAGTCAAAATAAACTGAAATTGCACATAATTGAGATGGGGAAATTTATTGTGGAAGCAGAGGCAGAGCCCAATTTTTGGTTTGTACCATTTAACGCCGTTTGTTATCGTAAATTATTGGGGTCATTATCAAAAATGTTGGATTATTTGCATTTTGGTTCACAAGCTTTGATAATATTTGAACAAAAATCTGGAGGATCAATTGACAATTTTGTGAATAAGCTAGATGGTGATATCAAGCTTTTCAAAGATTTTGTTGGCTCTTCAATGAAATGTTTTGAGGAGGTTAGTTTGGTCAAATCACTAGCAATACTTGAAAAGGAATTTGAGAAGAAGAAACTTTCAGTTGATGTTGAATTAGGAACCTCACAAAGTAGTTATTGTAATGTAATAACGTCTGCAAGTGAAGAAGAGATTGACGAAACCTTCAGGTCTTATTTTGAACATTCAAAAGAGTTTGTGGACCAAATTGTCAATGGTGAGGAGTTTAAGGGCCAAGTTGTATTAAGTCTGAGTGCATTGGGTTTCTGCATGGATGGACTTGTGGAGGAAACTAGAGAGATTGAGAAGGCAATAAAAGAAGTTGTACAGTGGGAGAATCCTTCAAGTCATGTTAATTTGCATGATATTTCTTGTAAAGTAAGGGCTTTAGCTAATATTGTAGCAAATTAGTGTTAAAGAAACTACATTAATGTCTAATGATACTTGAAGATATCATATTTTGTAACTATCAATTGACGAAATAATTAATTGTCCTATTTATATATTGATTCATATTTATATTCCATTGTACATAACTAGACACAGAAGTCCACGCTATGATCATCTTGAATTTGTTTCAACGTAAACAAAGAGAATATAGAAAATGTTTGAGACATGATATTATCATTGTCTCATAAGAGTGGTTGTTTGTCGGGATTACCTCTTTTGGAATAAAACAAGTCTATCATCAATTGAATCAAACTAATATATATAAGCGTATGAATCAGTTGATGAGGGTCTTGCTGAAACAACCTCTCTATCTCTATAATGTAGTGATAAGGTGTGCGTACATTTTATCCTCCCTAATAGACTCCACTCGTGAGATTTCACTGGGTATATTGTTGTTGTATATGCGTATGAAGTAATTGATGCATCTATTTCTATAGAGAATATAAATATTTGAAATTGCACTTGTTCAATAGGTTACATCCCTTTTATAGAATAATTATGTTCTCTCGTAATATTTTTTACTAGTAATTATTTTAAAGATATACCCAAGTTATTTCAACAATAATATGGATCCAAATTTGCCATGCATGTATCCAACCTATACCAAAGGTACTTGTCTAAATAACTACTCTAGTTTTACATACTACATATATATCACACATTAATCTTCCAGATGGACCTCCAGTACTTTATGATGTTGAAATTGAAGTATAACTAAACGTATTAATGACGTAAATCTTTGCTTTGGGTGGGGATTTGGCCTTTGGGGTGTTATTGGGGGACATATAGATGTGTGTCTAGTTGAAAAGCATGAGTTGTCCCTGAGCAGCAAAATTTGAAAAATAGATGAAGTGGCTACATATGGGTCCTCAAGGCATGCACCTAGACCAAGATATTAAACGTTTCAATTGAAGTTTCAAAGTTCAAAGTACATTTCAAAGTTCAAAGTACTTAAAAATAATTGAAAAGCCCTCTGAAAGTGAAAGAGAAATAAGTTTTGCAACTTACATTCCATATTGATTGTACTTTTCACACTCTTTAACGTACATTCTACCCTTGTAGCTCCACACACTCACATTTCATACTATTTATTCACATTATGTATAATTACACACTATTAAATATTAAGATAGTAATTTTTGTCTTGCATGTCAAACAAAAAACAAGTAAGAAAATAATTGTCAATAAAACATTTTCTCTACCCTAAATTAAACTATTTTTTATGCGCTTCATGAAAAGTGAAAAGCAATAACAAATATCATATGGTAGTACAACGTAAAATTATAAAGTATTAAAATCGTTTTGCTGTCTGTAGTTTATTTTGGTGACTGATTATATATGATCGATTAGACGACAACAAAATAGTCTGCTGGAAATGGATCCTTATAGTCATTTACCATGATGCGAGTATACATGACTCAATGTGCGTGCAACCTATATGTATATATTGTACAAAAATAATTTCATCATTGCTGAAATACTTCCTTCAAAAAATTAAATAAAGTCTTATGTGATAAATGTAGAACATCAACCATGCGCATGCACTATATGAGTAATGTATACAAGTACCAACAAGTGTGGTGGTAGAGTGGTAAGTACTCTTTCGCTCTTAATTAAGGTCTTGGTTTCGAGTTAAGATATGGAGTCGCTTTTATTAGGGAGCGTTTTAGTCCTAATGTGGGACTTTCTGGCTTTTAATTCAAATTAGTCAAACTCCAATACGAATATCGAATACCAGAGGTGAAACGAAAAAAATTGTATAGAGAGAGTGAGTTGTTTCCTTCCCTTTTGTTCATCCCGGCTCATCAAACTGTCAAAGGCTAAAATTAAAGCACGCTAATGTTTTAGTGGATCAAGCACATATATCGAAAGGTCAAAAGTCGGTCAAACTGATTCATATACTATTACGTCCCGTTTACTTATCATTACAGCTGTGATGAATTATAACTCTTTTATTTAAAACTAATTTTCCTCAGCAAGTAGACAACTAAAAGAAAAAAAGAGACGAATCTAAATTTTTCACAAATAATCTTTGCTTCTTGTCTTACCTACTAGGAAACTTCGTTAAAAATTCTTTCCGACAAAATATGATGGAATAACCTTTGTAAGCTTTTTACAAAGTCAAGATCCCGCACCTTAAGAAATGCCAACTTTTTTGCTGTTTACAGAAAATAAATATAGTATATATGGCTTTTGCTAGGCGCCGCATAGGTTAAAAATAAATTTAACTACATAAGACGGCGAATAAAGCTATACTATAAGCTTTTCTGATAGGCCAGTGGATCCAAATTTAGTACTGAAACTAAATTATTTTATTTATTTTTTTAAAAAAAAGAAAGTTGATATTGGCTTTTTTTTGGTGAACTTTAGAGGGCTGCTTGCAGTGTAAATTCGAAAAAAGAAAAAAAAAAGAATACAAATTGCAAAAATAGAATAATATATTGTTCAAGGACCCAGAAGTACTGGCCTTAATTGACGTTCAGTATGAAACCCAAATGAAAAATGATTGTTGTGTATGGAAAAAATTAAAACCCAAATGAAAAATGATTGTTGTGTATGGAAAAAATTAAAATTTCTGTGGCTGCTGGGATTCGAGCCCAGGTCTCCACGGCCACAACGTGGAATTCTTACCACTAAACTACAGCCACAAGATGTTTCACCTGTTTTTATGTAAAATACAAAGATTTTTCAAATATATAACTGAAATACTTGAAGCTCTCCGACTAATGAAAATGCTGAAATATTGGGTACTTATCGAACAACAAAAACTTCATATTTTGTATTTATGCAATTAGTGCTATGAACATACATTGTTTGAAAGTTATAAAATCATCCGTTTTATTCTATTTTGATTACCTTTTTTTGTGCGTGTTACATATACTAAAAATAACATTTTTTATCCAATGAATGTCACTTTTACCCACTCCATATCTCACTTGTGAGTTTCAAATTTATAAGACGTATGATTTGATTATACTTTTTTTGAGGGGGGGAAACATATGGGGAAAAAAAGAAAAGGAACCAGAAAAAAAAATATTGTATCATTTTGATTGTATATTTGTATTCACTTGTTTTTGAGAATTTTTTTACATAATTGTATACTTGTATAATTTAATGTGTATCAATCTCTATTCACATGTGTGGTAAGTTGTATTTATGTATCAGCCTTCAAAAGATTAACATATTTTTAATTGAAACTCTGTTAATTTGTAGTTATATTTGATATTTTGATACATGAATACATATTTGAGTGAAGCTACAAATACATATTTAACCATAGGTGTATTCAATGCATGTATATATACTGTAATAATAGGTGTAATCACTGTATATATATTGAGTGTAATAATAGGTATATTCACTATATGTGTATTCATTGTATTTGTGTGATTTTTCAATATTCTACTTGTATACATGGTACATTATTTGAATAACATTTAAATTAATGGACAACATATTTGTTAGTGAGTTTCAGCAACATCGATTTTGTAAATAATTGTATTAGTTACGAGGAAGAACAATGGAAGAAAATTGAACAACAAAGTATATTACATCTCAATTTTTGTTAAAGCGCTAAGAATTTTGACGAATTAAGTATGAATAATTTTTAAATGACAGTTTAATAATGTGTAATCTGCTTGTTTAATGGATATGGTTTGAGAACGTATCATTTTAAAAATTGATTCTGACATGTTTAGTGCCTTGAAATTGAATATATATACTAGTATACGATAAAAACAAACCTTAAATACATTAAATGTAATGAAATAACTACTTAAAATATAATTACATATGATAATAAATAGAACTATGACTATTGAAATCTATTTACCGTTAAACTATAATCATTTCTGTAAATTTCTCAAAAAATAACTAGGCCCTATCAAAAAAGAGGATTTTTTGCATATAATAACTAAATAATATTTTAATTATACTCCATAACTATATTTTGCTAATTATGATTCATAGTTATATACTAAAGGGAGGAGAGAGACAATCGAGATTGCGAGAGGGAGGAAAGATTTGAGTGAGAGAATGCAAAGAGAGGAGCGAGACGAATTGTGTCAGTCCAATAATTATATATATGTAACTAGTATACATATGTATTTGTATACTTGGCAGATGAGATTGGAAGAGGGAGGAGAGAACGAGTGAGAGAAGGCAGAGAGTGAAAATAGGCTAGTAGTATTTGTATATATTGGTGTAATATACCATAAATATAATATGTTACAATTGAAAAATAAAAATGACAAAATTGAATAAAAAGTCACTCAGGCTGAGTCGCGAATATCTCGCTCTCTTTAAGGAGATTCAAGTCCAATAAGACATAATCAACACCGTTCCAGCAATACATTTCTTGACTTGTCCTCTCCGGGATATAACAGCCCAACAACGTTGTATGACTCAAACAACTCTGGATTAGTTGAAGAGTCCAAAGCTCTACAAAAAGAACATCTTCCTTCAACATATAATTACTCTCTTGACTTGGATGGTGGATATAGTTGAACACTTAGAATATTATCTTTGTCCCACTCTTTCTTTCACCAACCTCAATGTAACACAATATAATACATCTCATTATTCTTCACTCTATATTTCTTGTCTCTTTTTTCCCTACACAAAACAAAGTAAGATCAACCACTATTTTATAGTGAGTAATTCTTCCTCTTCACAAATAAGAAGATATTGGATAGTAAATTGGGTAAATGAATAGCCCAAAGATTACATAAGTTACAAGAATAAAGAGATAAAATAATGAGTAAGAAATTACAAGAACTAATTCATATGAGTTAATAGCAAAAGGAGTTACATAAGAACTTATTTTTTTTAGCCACATTTTTCACTAACTCGTGATACAAATTAATATTATTATTTTAATATTAAAATGTATTTGCACCAGCAATATATCTGTCATATAATTGGTATCTGTCATATCATATGTATTTTTATATCTGACAAGTAAAATTGGGAGAGAGAAGAGTGAGGCAAGCGAAGGTAGAGAGGAAGGAGAGATATGGGCGAGAGAGGCTAATTATATTTATATATCTATTATATGATCGTATATGTATATATAGAATTTGCATTTGATGATTTGTATGTGTATATACAAAAGAGGAGAGAGTGGGAGAGAGGAAGAAAAGTAACATAATTACATCTATAATTTAATTGCGAGTTATAATTAATTCAAATTATAATTATATTAATTAATTAATTAAAATATATTTATTTATCAATGTAATTTTTTCTTTAAAAATAACTTATCTATCCCATAAAAGTGAAAGTCATTCTCTACTATCCATTAGGCCTAATGGTCCATGCCCATTCCTTTAATAGACATTTTCCTTTGAGTTCCTTTGATCTACTCTTAATTGTATCAACAAAGGTGCTTTAAGGATGAAATTGTCACAATCATTTTTTGGAACTTCAATCAAGTTTTTATCACTATTTCAAAAATTTATTAATATTAATTAAATGAACTTTTGACGAAGATTATTCTTGATTAGTTTAAACACGAAAAAAAACTTCAAACAATATTTACGGAAGTTGTACATTTATCAATTTGAACTTCTTCAATTATTAGTGGGGTCTAAACTCCACAAATCATTCATGGAGTTTGAAATTTTAATAAATTTTCACACTTAAATTGTGAATATTTGAACTTATAAAAATTTAATTTATTGAATTCAAATTTCGCATTGTGTTTGATTTTTAATTAGAGAGAATTTTATTTAAATTTGTAACATTTTGAAAAGTAATTAATTTTCAATTACATTTGAAACAATAGTTAAATTATGATTGCCAACTCAAAAAATGATGATCCATCTTATTTAAACGATATTTAATCAATGAGGAAAAAATTGAAGTAAAGAATTATTTAACTCTAAAAAAATAACAATGATTTTTTCTTAGAGCGAAAATTCATTATCATTTAGTAAGTTTATATAATAAAATCATAATATTGTTGAGTTGCAATTCGTAGCGAATTTGAGAGAGAGTAGAAAGACAAATTGTATTTGTATATCTGCTTAATAATTAATTGTTTGTAACTAATATATATATATATATATATATATATATATTAATGATTAACATTTATATGTATCAATGAATACAATTGTATTAATAAATACAATTTGTATCTATGAATAAATTGTATTAGCAAATATAATTATATTAATATGTATCAAGTTCAACATTTGTATCTGTACAACTGATTTGTATCAATCGTATTAGTGAATATAGTTTGTATCCGACCACAATTATATCAATATTGTATAATTGATTGTGTCAATATTATATCAACTAATACATATATATTTATATTTTTTAAATATTTTTTATTATTAAAAAGTATTTATATAGTCAACACTTATTATTTGTATTTGTACGAATGATAAGTTGCATCTGTATTGAAAGAGAAAGTAGAAAAAGATGTGAGAGAGAAAGAAGAAACTATGAAAGGAGAAAGAATAGAAGAGAAAAGATAGTAACAAAAATTAATATCTACAAAGTATAATTCTTTTAAATAATATAATTAATTCATATCATATGCTTATTTAATTATATAATTTTTTCCAAATAGCCACCGAGGAAAGCTCTACGTGGACAATAATTATTTTTCTTTCGAAAAATAGTTTTTCAAATAATTTAGACAAAAGATTCGATTCTCGTTACTCCCTATTTTTCTCTCAATGAAAAAGCACAATCCGCGACCATACAAAAAGAAACATTCCACACCGTAGATCTGACATCAAATCAACGGTTCACTTTCAGTTTCCGCCATTCACGTGGATCGACATTACTATCCGTCCGATTAACAGGTAAATCCCCCAAAAATTAGCGGCCACGATTAAAAGCTCGCCTCATTTCAAACCTCCCACGAAATCCACGAAGCCCAAATTCACCAACTATAAATACCCAGCACCATCCCCGTCCAATCCCCATCAGTCTTCATCAGTAATTGCATCCAATTTCAAAACCCTAGAAGTTTCATTTTCTTCAAGTTTCTCTGTGAAAATGTCTGGTCGTGGAAAGGGAGGCAAGGGATTGGGCAAGGGAGGAGCCAAGAGGCACAGGAAGGTTCTAAGAGACAACATCCAGGGTATCACTAAGCCAGCTATTCGCAGGCTTGCTCGTAGGGGTGGTGTGAAGCGTATCTCCGGTCTCATCTATGAGGAGACCCGTGGAGTGCTGAAGATCTTCTTGGAGAATGTGATTCGTGATTCCGTCACCTACACCGAGCATGCCAGGAGAAAGACTGTTACTGCTATGGATGTTGTTTATGCCCTCAAGAGACAGGGAAGGACTCTCTATGGATTTGGTGGTTAGATTGTGATTATTAGGTTGTTGTCATGGTAGTAACTGTAGGTTTCGTTTGTGGCTGTGTTGCTTCTGTTTAGTGTTGTTCTTATGCTCTAGATGTTGTAATTTCTCGTTACACTATCAATGAACAGAGTTCGTTTCTAGTAATTTTGTTTGTTGTCGTTTATATGATGATTTATTATGTTTAATTGTTTGATCTTCATGAATTGTTGAATCTGCAACTCCTCTTTATAAAGTTAACAATTACACTTACCTTTTTGAAAGCCTAGAAAATTACTTGAGAATTTTAGCAAGAGAGTGACCAAATATGAGATCTTAGAAGTATTCAATTGTTTAGCAGAGAGGAGGCATTACATATTAGTAAATTGAATAGACTTCTACGCTTTACCGAAGTCCATTTTTCCATCAATGTGACGTTACTGCCCAATGCTTAAATTCTAGTAAGCTAGTTCTACATTTTGAAGAATGAGTAGTCAATGTCTGCATTTTCATCTATAGTATAGGTCTAGTATATACTCCATATGTTCATCAGTGTGCCATTAGTACCTTCATCTTGATCTGCATTTTGTTCATTAGTGCCTACATCTTGTTCGTCAGTGTGCTCATTAGCACCTTCATCTTGATCTCAATTTTGCTCATTAGCGCCTACATCTTGTTCATTAGCATCTCCATTTTGATTAGCATTTTGCACATTAGCGCCTCCATCTCCATTATTATGACCTTGTTCAACAGGGCCAAACCTGCCTCTGCCACAAATTATTCATTTGTTAGAACATCTTACAAGTCATATCCCATATGTGGACAATCTCAATTTGCAAATTTTTATCAGGAACTTACAATATTATAATGAATTTTCCTTCTCTCATAGTCATTGTAGGTTGGGGGACTGCAACCTGGAGAAATGATACACTGTAAGAATAAATTCCAAAAAGAACTACAATATCGTCCTTTGGTACTTACAAGTTTATACCCAAGCAGGTTTCCACATTTGATACAGTAAATTTCTGCTATGGTGTTGCCACTTAATACTTCATGATAGCTTTCGGCCTCGGGCACTTCAACATTAAACCTGCAGATATACATGTTTAAGGTCGTCTGTGACGCATGCCTATATGACTCAGACTGCAGAAAAATGTCTAAGCTCGTCTATAAAATCCAATTTCCGTACACGAAACTTACACTTCATTAACGATCCAAATATTATTGGATATCTGCATAATGTACAGTACAAGACAAGAAAATGAGCATAGTCAAGAATATAAGAGAGTGCAGAATTAATCACAATTCATGATACAAATGGGTGTCAAAATTAAGGATGAATCTTACATGTCTTCTTTATGAAATGAATAGCAATTTTATCAAAAGGAACAGTTAAGAACAACTAAGAAGAAATTAATACATTTACTTTGGAGTATTGATGACAAATTGCAAGAAATGTAGTGAGTGAGAATCCATACATTAGCAAAGTGATGTCTGATGAATGCAATTCGAATTCTGCAGCGACGACAATGGACGCAATCACGATCAGGGATGTCATCGTAGTAAAGTATAAAAAGCCTTCCCATTGTCGAATCAAGAACCAACTACCAATAGATATGTTACAGACAAATATCACAGATGAACTGCTGAATTATGAACGGGAAAAAGACTAATGTGAAAAAGAACGGAGGTGGTGGAAGATGGTAAATCAAGTAGAAAAATGGCTGGTGATTAATACTTCTGAATTGTGAGAATAAATTGATATAGAAAATCAGTTCTTGATTCTTGAATGAATCAAGTCGAGAAGAGGGAAAATTTCAGTTATGTTTCCTTCTCCTCTTTTCTTTTACTTAATAGAAATACTGTTCTTTTTATGTTACTGATAACCTGAAATATGTGATTCTATTGATCTAATTTCAACAACGGAAAAGGCTTATATTTACCTCTCTATTATAAAAAAAAGCTATGTTTGACCTCCGTAATACATCTTGAACAAAATATACCCCTATCGGCATATTTTAGAGTTATATTTACCCCTCGTCTATTAAAATTTCGTTTTACCTCTTATTAAACGAAAAGGAACATAGTAAGGTGTATCTCTTAAATCGAAAAGGAACATACTTTTTGATGAACTTAAATGTTACACTTGATCTTAGTCAATAATCAGGCTAAAATGTACAAGGAGTGTTTTACTCATAAAACTATAACACTCATGCTCTTGTCATAGTATTTTATTTTATATTCCTTAATATTGCTCACTTCATTCTATTTTTTTAATCTTTCCACTGTATACTATTTTCGGGAAAAAGGAAAAAATGCTCTTAATATATTTAAAAAATTGCTGAGTCTACCTATTAGATCAAGTTTCCCCATCCTTTCAACTTTTGGATCAAATATGCCCTTAATATATTAGAAATGACTTTACCTCTTGTTGAGGATTCACTGCTTGAGAATCAAGTTTCTACACCACATACTAGCATAAGCAGCATATCGGGACAGAGCTCAAACAGGTAAAAAGTTCAGGGTCAATTTCTTTGTTCCAACCTGAAGTAAAATAATAATATATACTGTAATCCCAAAATATCCACACAATTATGCATTAACATTTTGTAAAGTATGAACTCTATTTCAGAAAGTGCGTTAATATTATCTATTCTATCAGCCAGTTGATTTACATCTTCTTCGTTTCATAGACTGGCCTCCATCTTGGTCATGATTCTGTTCATTAGTGTCTCCGTCTTAATCAGCATTTTTCTCATCAGCGTCTCCATCTGGATCAGCATTAGAACCTCCATTTTGATCACTGGCGCCTGAATCTTGTTCATTAGGAGTCTGTTTCTTAGCCTCTCCATCTTGCTCAGCATTTTGATCATTAGCACCTAAATCTAGTTCATTAGGATTCTGTTTATTAGCGTCTCCATCTTGCTCAGCATTTTTCTCATTAGTTCCTACATCTTGATCAGCATTAGCGCCTAAATCTTGTTCATTAGGAACCTGTTTATTAACACCTCCAGCTTGATCAGCATTTTTCTCCTTAGCACCTACATCTTGATCATTAACACCTAAATCATGTTCATTAGGAACCTGTTCAGTAATGCCTCTAGCTTGATCAGCGTTTTGCTCTTTTGTGCCTACATCTTGATCATTGGTGACTAAATCTTGTTCATTCAGGACCTGTTCATTAACATCTCCAGCTTGATCAGTGTTTTGTTCATTAGCGCCCTGATCTCGATCATTAGGAGCCTGTTCATTACTGACTCGAAAGACAGCGTCATGCAAAGTTTCACCACTCTGGTACATAAGCAGCTTCCTGCCACAAAATACTCATTTGACTCAACACCTTACTGCATATATACAGCAAATTTGTAATTAGAATATTACAATTTCACAAAGAATCTTCCTGCTATGAAATACTCGGACTCTTGGGCAGTCGCAATCTGAAGAAATCATAATTAAATTCTGTCATGAAAATCGTCTTGTCGTGAAGATCAAATGCTTTTTTAAATAATGATATCTTACGAGTTTCCAGCCGAGCCGCATTCGACAATTGACACAGTAAATATTGAGTAGGGTATTTCCATCTAGCTGTTCTAGATGAACTTTTGTGGTTAATTGGTACAACAATATGAAACCTGCATATGATGCACAAACCTCAGAAAAAAGCTTGGGTTAATCACAATCTCATGAAATATCTAATTTTTTCAAAATCCTGAGACTTACATTCTTTTAATGTACCCTCCATATACTAAGTCATCCGGCTGTAAAATGAACAAGACAAGAACATGAACATAATAAGTTTTTCTAATTAAGAGATGGAATACTCTTTATGAAATGAGTAGCAATTTCAGTGAGAATCCTTACATCAGGAACGAAATCTTCCATGTATGCGACTCGAGTTTCACATAAACAGCAAAGGATACAATCATGTAAGTCGATTTGATGATCGGAAACTCCAAATTGGGACATTGTTGTATCAAGAAGCAACTCCTGTTCCACAGCGCATTATAACACTGGCTTACTACACATAGTTTGATTACGATTAGGATTGCTCAATTTATTTAGTTTGTTTTGGTTGTTATTTGTTCTTACATTCTAGGAGTTAGTTTAGGCTTTTTCTGTTTATTGCATCTGTATATAAACTTTACAGGAGTTTCCTTTCATCTATTCTATTTCTGCAGGATAATAAATTCTTTAGAATTTTGAATCTATAAGCTTCAAATTCCAACTCTCTCATAAGTTCATTGAAAAAGGATTTAAAAAAACACCCTAATGTATTGAAAGTTGGTTAAATTTCTCCTCCTTACATCTGCTAGACCGAAATTGTCCTTAACATTAATTATCATGTTAAAAATATCACTCCTATCTATTGGATCCCAATTGCTCTCCATGGTTAAAAATGTCCTTTCTTCTATAATAGACTTATGAGATGACATATAGTCATGGCCCCGGGGTTGGACTGAATTTGCGGCAGCGGAGATGGTTGGAGTTGCTTAAAGACTATGATGTTGATATTCTTTATCATCCAGGGAAGGCTAATATTGTGGCGGACGC
>JAPFFP010000094.1:21964174-21977474 GCA_026153255.1 Solanum medicagineum | reverse complement strand
CCGTGCGCTGGTGCATGGGCGACCCATGGCTGGCAAAGCGGACAATATATGCACGTGTGGGGTCCGGGCTGTTACACATATATGGATCTTCAATCAAATACATTATACTAATTTATTGGTCCACATAGCTATTCGATCCAATCCATATATAACTCGATTCTATAATTGTCGGTATTAGATTTTTAAGAACCCATCATTGTCAAAGTCAGAAGAAGATGGGTTGAACCTACATTTGGAATTGGAGCTTGTTTGTATGCAACCTTTTGGGGAAATCCATGCGAGTTTCGTCCAAAGTAAACAATATCACACCATATAAACAGTATTTTTGAAATGTTCTAGCCCAACAACTGATACTAGAGTTATGTCTCCGTGAGGAAAGTAAGAAGATGGTGTCAGAGTGATTACATAGATTCCAATTTAGTACCTTTGCACATTTACTTGCTCATTTGCTATCTTTATCCATAGCTTCAAATACCCATGCACACACACAAAATGAACGTTTAGTCCAAGAACAGGATTTGTATTAGAACCTTTAGGCAGCAAGAGTTTCTTGCAATAAGTCACAACCAAAAACAGAAACAGAAGTCAAATTGATCCACTATCAAACATCTGTTCAACTTTAAAGATTTCAGAAGGTTACACATTTGCAATACATCAGGCAATTGAACAGCAGAAAGCCGACACCCAAATAAGTATGACATGAGTTAGCATATGTTACTAGTCGTCATCGAAACAGTTTTCCCGTCCTTAGAGGAAGGGGAGAAAACAGAAACTGAGACACCTAATAGCATTCAGACTGACAGAGCACGGAAGCAGTAAATATGCTCCAAATATTGCAGATATATAGATTTCAAATGTACTGTAATCTCAAAATAAAAAAGAGAAAGGAATATAACACAATTATACATTTAACATTTTGTGAAGTATGAACTCTATTTCAGAATGTGTGTATCATTCTGTATTTTGATCAGCATGACTAGGCTATAATGTCTGCATATTCATCAATGATATCTATCTGGTCTACGTTTTCTTCGTTGCATTTGCCGGCCTCCATCTTGATTAGGATACTGTTCATTAGCGTCTCTGTCTTGATCAACAGTTTGCTCATTAGCGCCTCCATCTTGATCAGCATTAGCACCTCCATTTTGATCAGCTTTAGCACCTCCATCTTGATCAGCATTGGTGCCTAAATCTTGTTGATTAGGAGCCTGTTCATTAGCGACTCCAAAGACCGCATCACGCAACGTTCGACCATTCAGGTATACAAGCAGCTCCCTGCCACAAAATATTCATTTGAATTAACACCTTACAAGTCATACTGCGTATATACTGCAAATATGCAATTAGAAACTTACAGTTTTACAAAGAATCATCCTGGTACAAAATAGCGGGACCTTCGGGTAGTCTTAGCCTGAAGAAATCATAAATTTTGTATTTCAACAAATATCGAGCAACCAAATCGTCTTGCTGTGAAAATCAAATGCTTTTAAATACTAGTATCTTGCTAGTTGCCACCCAAGCCGCATTCCACATTGGCGACAGCAAATAGGATTTAGGGTATTTCCACCTTGTTGTTCTCCATAACGCCGTGGGTTGTTTTTTAAATTCAGTATAATGTAACCTGCATATAATACACAGACCTCAGAGAAAAGCTTAGGCAGATAACAATGTCATGAAATATCCAAATTTCAAAATCTTGAGACTTACATTCTTCTAATGTACCCTCCATACACCTAGTCTTTCGCCTGCAAAATGTACAAGACAAGAAAATGCACATAATAAGTTGTTCTAACATAATGAATCCTCTTAATGAAATGAGTAGCAATTTCAGTGAGAATCCTTACATTAGGAATGAAATCCTCGATGAATGCAACTCGAGTTTCACAGAAACAGCAAAGGATGCAATCACGTACATTGAATAGAGGATTGCCAACTCCAAATAGGGACATTGTTGTATCAAGAAGCAATGGCATTACAGAGCAAATTTTCTTCAACAAAGACTGACAAGAGAATTTTAATTAGAAGAGAATGAAACTTTGAACAAATTCATTCAATATATACATATCTCTATGAGCTGGTGGAAAATGAGAATGCAAGAAAGTAGAAAAATGTACAAGACCAACAACAGAATTTTAATTAATAGAGAAAGGCCACTTCTTGATTCTTCAATCCAGAAAGGAGGGAAATTCAACTAATTTTTTTTTTTTAATTTAGAAATCCATTATGTTAGAAACCAACGATGTCAATGAAACTACATATAGTTAATCTCCAAATTAAACCAAAATAATAATGTATCATGTGGAACTTAATTCAAGAGGAATATTATTTGGTGTGCGAATCAAGTCCTATATATATTGGCAGTGGCGAACCAAGTGTAAGTTAGTCGTTGACGGTTTTGGCCTTGTATATTCCAAGAATCGAACACGACAAGTAAAAAGATAAGAGTTGGACTATTGCACCAAATCAACTTTTGTGTTCAATGGCGAACAATTAAATATATATACATTCTTGGTATATACATAATTTTTTTCGAAGTTTACGGATGCACGTGCACCCTTTCTCTCAAATGTGGTCTAGCTCTGCATATTGTTAATTATAAATAAAAGCAAGTTATTTATGAGGTGTTGATTGTGAGACTTTTTGAAAAAAAAGTACGAATTTAGATCAAAATGAATAATATGACACTCATGCAACAATATATTTGGATAATTAAATATATTAGTCACAAATATCTTTTTTGTGAAATAAAATTTTTATTTTTACATTATCTCATGAGTTATGCCTCATGTCCTTGAAGAACTTATGCAACTCTAATGCAGAAAGATACACAATTTGATAGCCTACTTATGCAATGCCCTCGTAAATTAAATTGCTTAATACATAAATTAAAGATAATGAATGACTAGGAAAGTTGTCTTTTCACCCTAAATATTGGTACTCCCTCCATCTCATATAATTTGAATTTTTGAGATTTTTTTAAAGGTTCAAAATATTTAAATTATTCAAAATTCAAGGTGAATGTTTGAGTCTTTTTTCATATTTGTCCTTTTATTTATTGAACTTTTATATTTTCTAGGACATAATTTACATTATATATTTATGATTTTACAAAAGACAATAGTGAAAAGTATGCTATAAATTTTATCTTTAAATATTTTTCTTAATATGTGTACATTACTTCACAAATTCTTCTTAATGTGTACATTACTTCACAAATTTAATTAAAATGGGACCGAGGGAGTACTATAGTAATTAGGTGCGAGAAAGATGTATGGACATCCGTAGATCTTCTCTCACACGGATCGGGTCCCCTTCTAATCAACGGTTAATATTTAGTTTCCAGCGTTCACATGGATCACCAATTTTATCCGTCGATGGCCTAGTATTATTATTAGCGGCTAAGATTTATGACCCGCTACATTTACAAATATAAATACCCACCACCACTCGCACCTCCATCTCACCCAAAGAGAGTTCAACTTCACCCAAATTCAAAACCCTAGAACTTCCTCTTCTTCAAATTTCTGTGTGAAAAATGTCTGGACGTGGAAAGGGAGGCAAGGGATTGGGCAAGGGAGGAGCCAAGCGGCACAGGAAGGTTCTAAGAGACAACATCCAAGGTATTACTAAGCCAGCTATTCGCAGGCTTGCTCGTAGGGGTGGTGTGAAGCGTATCTCCGGTCTCATCTATGAGGAGACCCGTGGAGTGCTGAAGATCTTCTTGGAGAATGTGATTCGTGACTCTGTCACCTACACTGAGCACGCCAGGAGAAAGACTGTCACTGCTATGGATGTCGTCTATGCCCTTAAGAGACAGGGAAGGACTCTCTATGGATTTGGGGGTTAGATTAGGTTTTTTTAGGTTGGTGTAGTGGAAGTGTAACTGCAGGTTTTAGCTTACAATTTTGTTAGTGGCTGGTGTAACTGTAGATTTTAATTCTCTGTAGATTGTTGTGGGTCATGTCTTTAAGCTCTAGATTTTGTAAATATTCAAGGAATGAATTTCAGGAAATTACATCTGTTTTAACAGCTAATTACTTTTGATCTATTTCTTCTTCCTTGATGGTGGGTGTTGATTGTTTTGTTGTGCATATGAGCTTATAGTTGGGCATGTTAATTTTTAGTTTACTTGGTCATAATGATGATTGCATATTGTATACCATGAAGTTAATTTGCAGAGTTGAGCTAGAGATATCAGCAGAGTAATAAACATTTTAGTTTAACTCATGTAAAGCCTAAGTAGTTATTCTTGGAACATATCTACATTGCAGTTCAGAAGGTTACACATCTGCAAAACAGGAACCCATAGCATTTACTGTCAAGCAAAATAAGTAATCTTTGTAGTAACTTTTAATCAGTTGATTATACTCAAATGCTTGACAGATGACTTGTATCAAGAAATTAAAAACAAACTAAGCAGCATTTACATAACGGTAGTACACAAGCTCAAACATGTAAATTGTTCAGTCTCAATTGGATTATTACAACCTGAAATAGCAATAGTATGTATTGCAATCTCAAAAGAGAAATGGAGAACAGAAAACCACAAAAGAGAAATGGAGAAACAGAAAACCACACAATTATGAATATAAGCAGCCTCTGCATTTTCATCAGCCAGTTGATCTGTATCTTCATTCAATTCATTGGCGTGCCTCCATCTTGATCACGGGGCTGTTCATTACTGCCTCCATCTTGATTGGCATTTTGTTCATTACCGCCTCCATCTTGATCAGCATTTTCCTCATTACCGACTCCATCTTGATCAACATTTTGCTCATTCTCATCTCCATCTTGATCAGCTTCATTTCCATCTTCATCCGCAGTGTCTCCATCGTCATCTGCATTTTCCTCATTAGCACGTGGTAACTGATTTAAACGAAGCAATGGTTCACCGCTCAATGTACTAAGCTTGTGCCTGCCACAAAATACTCATTCGTATTAACCCTTACAAGTCATACTGCTTATTTGCACATTTGTAATAGAAACTTACAACAACATAAGGAATCTTCCTGCTCTAAGAAACAAGTCCTCTCCGCGCCTGCTGATTCCAAGCTGGAGAAAAAAGAATTCATTATTTCTTAACAAAGAGCAATAAAATCTTCTTGTTGATGAACACAAAATGCTCTTTTTAATATTAGTATCTTACAATTCTCCACCCGATCAGCGTTCCACATCGGATACAGAAAGTCCGGGCTACGTTAGTTAGTCCTAGATGAAAATCATAGTTGTATGCTACATGAACATTTGACCTGCAATATACATAGATGCCTTAGACCGCAGAAAAAAGTGTATAATATCAAATTGCATGAAGTCATGATACTTACACCCTCTTAAAGATCCCTCCTTGCCACCCCTGCAAAACAAGAAATGAGCATAATAAGTTGGTTCTGCTAGTAGTCAAGAATTTGTTGACATATTGAAATCAGCATCAGAAGAAATAAATTGAAAGAAAATGTGTGTGGCATTTCGAATCTTTACCGTATGAATACAATCCCTGGCACATGCGACTTGATTTGTGCATCCACGACAGTGGATGCTACCATCAGAATCGATCGACCTGCGTTGGCGTAAATAGCTTCTCCGCATTGTATCAACTTTATTGAATCAAGAAGCGCTGCTCGAAATGAACTATAAGAGAGTAGAAAAATGCAGCAGAGGAATGAATTTAATGGCAATACGAAGAGAGAATGTTGATATAGGACAAGTCACTTCTTGATTCTTGAATTTACCCTCCAAAACTACTTTCTTTTTTATTTCTGATACTTGTAATATCCACATTTTAATTTTGCAACCGATTTAAAATTGTATATTGAGAATAAATACACCATTATGTTTCATTTACTTACGAGAAATACACTTTATATCTTGTAATCATATTGTTGTGTGACCAATAAGTATCTGACATATGATTAATTAATGCATACACTAATTACATACGTTATAACTTTGCCATTTAAAGTTAATATGACTCTCCTTATAAAAGTGGAATGAAGTTCTATATTTGCCATCACAATCTAGGCTTATATACATCTGTTTAGTTGTGCATATGACCATGTAAATGGGCATGCTAATTTTCCGTTTTTTGCTCATGGTGAGGATTTGCATATGTTGGGCCATGATCACCGTTTCATCACCAGCTTGGTTACTATATGCAAAGATCTCAACAGTGGTTTATAAACCATTATCAGGAGAATTTGAATAACTAGATGCAGAAAACTATATGAAATATTCGTAACCAGTCGATTCTACTCAAATGCTTGACCAGTTGACTATGACTTGTATCAAGAAATTAAAAACAAACTATGAAGCATATGGAGGATGCTAGTATGCGAGCTCAAACATGTAAAAAGTTCAGTCTCAAATTTGTTTTATTCCAACCTGAAGAAATAATAGGTACTGCGATCCCCAAACAGAAACGGGAAACAGAATACCACACAATTATTTACAGCATTTTGTATAAGCAGCATATCAGCATGAGTAGGCTATCAGTATCTGCATTTTCATCAGTAATATCTATTCCGACAGCCAGTTGATTTATATCTTCATTCGTTTCATTGTCCGGCCTCCATCTTCATCATCATTCTGTTCATTACCGCCCCCATCTTGGTCAACATTTTGCTCATTAGCGCCCACATTTTGTTCTTTAGTAACCTGCTCATTAGCATCTCCATCTTGATCACACTTTTGCTTATTAGTGCCTAAAGCTTGATTAGCATTTTGCTCAGTTGTGTCTCCATATTGATCAGAAGCATCTCCATTTTGCTCAGTTGTGTCTCCATCTTGATCTACATTTTCCCCATTAGTGCCTAAATCTTTTTCATCAGCGTCTCCATCTTGATCTGCATTATCCTCATTAGCCCATAAAATAAGCTTGCTCCTGCCACAAATTACTCTTTTATATTAACCCTTACAAGTCATACCACATACGTGTAAAGTCTCAATTTGCAAATTTGTTATTAGGAACTCACAAATTCATCAAGAATCTTCCTTCTCTAACATGCATGTCCGGTTGGAGGACTGCAATCTGGAGAAATAAAAGAATAAGTATTTTTTTTAAAAGCAACAAAATCTTCTTTTTTATGAAAATAAAATGCCCTTAATCTTACAAATTCTCGCCCGAGCAGCGCTTCACACTGGCCACAGTAAGCATTGGCTATGGTATTTTTATTTAGTGTTTGATGATTATTCACAGCATTTGATACTTCAACATTAAACCTGCAATAATACATATATGCCTCAAGTTTCTAAAATCATATGTAATATCGAATAACATGAAATCATGATACTTACACTCTATTAAAGATAACTCCTTGTTCAATCTGCAAACCCGTACAAGAAAAATATAACAGAGTAGTGCTTAATTCATGATGTAGAAATTAAGGGATTGAATCATACATATTGTCTTAATGAAAGCAGAAGCATTTCATCAAAAGATTCAACATAATTCAGAAGAAATTAATTGAAGTATGAAAGAAAATGTGTGTAGTCCACAGAGCCACAAATCGATAGCAAGAAATAATGCAGAATCCTTACAGTCGCAATGTAATCCTCCATGAATGCAACTTGAGTGTTGCACCTACGACAGTGGAGGTAATCAGAAGAAATAGACATGTTTCACGTATTACAAAACAAAGCGTCAGAGAAAATATCAAATATAACAAATGTAGAATCCAAGAAAGAAAAAATGTAGCAGATTTTACTGTTTACCCCATTTTTTAACCCTTCCAAAACAATTTTCTTGTGTGAATTTCAATGGTAAAAAATTCAATTGAATTATTTTCATTCATAATTCGATTTCTTCAAGGATCTGGAAAATTTATTGGCTTGAACTAGGGATGGCAAAATTAAATCAAACCCATCCATTTATTAGCTCAAACCATCTCAATCCAACCCATTTAACCTATTTAAAATTGGGTTGATATTCAACCCGAATTGACTCGAGAGATCTTATCAAAATAATTTTTAAAACACACCTTTTTTTAATTTGATATGTTTTATACAGCAAAAAAAAATTAATAATAATTAAGCACTAAAATATTTTAAAAGAAAAAATAAAGTAATTAAAACTTAATAAAAATTAGGTCGAATTGGGTTTTGACTCGTTCTATAACCCGTTACAAATCAACCTGTTTTGGCCCAAGCATATTTGGGTTAGATTGAGTCATGACCTATTATAACCTGTTCAAATTTGACCCGCACTTCCAATTACCACCCCTACGATTACTTTTAGATTATAGCCAAAGTAAATTCACATGAGATTGAGGAAGAGAGATTGAACAAAAGAATAGATATAAAGTTCGAAGCAGCCAAGGTATCGTGGTGTAGTTGGTTATCACGTCAGTTTAACACACTGAAGGTCTCTCTTCAAGTCCGGGCGAAGTCAGTAGATTATCTCCAACCTGAGGCAATAATATGTACTGCAGCCCCAAAACAGAAACGGAAAACAGAATATTACACAATTATGGGTTATAGCATTTAGTATAAGCAGAATATCAGCATAAGTAGGCTATTAATATCTGCATTTTTATCAATATTATCTATTCCATCAGCTATCTTCATTCGTTTCGTTGGCCGACCTCCATCTTAATCATGATTTTGCTCGTTATCTCCTCCATCTTGATCAGCATTTTCCTCGTTATGGCCTGCATCTTGATCAGCATTTTCCTCATTACTGCCTCCAGCTTGATCAGCATTTTGCTCATTACCTCCTCCACCTTGATAAGCATTTTGACAGATGAGATGCATCCAGTAATTATAAACATTGTACTGAATAGCTCCATCTTCATCTTGATCAGTACTTTCATCATTAGTGCCTATATTGTGTTCATTAGGAACGTGTTCACTAGCATGTCCATCTTGAGCAGCATTTTGGTCATAAGCATCCAAATCTTGTCGAATATCATCTCCATCATGATCAGTATCATCTCCGTCTTGATCAGTATCTTCTCCACCTTGATCAGTAGCATGCTCATTTTGATAAACATTTTGCCCATTAGCAACTAAACCTTCATCAGCATTTTGGTCATTAGCATCCAAATCTTGTTGATTATCATCTCCATCGTGGTCAGTATCATCTCCATCTTGATCAGTATCATTTCCATCTTGATCAGTGGCATGCCCATTTTGATAAGCATTTTGCCCATTCGCGACTAAACCTTGATAAGCATTTTGCCCATTAGCAACGAAACCTTGATAAGCATTGTGCACATTAGTGCCCAAATCTTGTTCACTAGTGTCTCCACCTTGATCAGTATCATGCCCATTTTGATAAACATTCTGCCCATTAGCACCTAAACCTTGATCAGCATTATGCTCATCAGTGCTCGAATCTTGTTCAGTAGTGTCTCCATCTCGATCAGTATCATTTGTAGTTTGATCAGTAGTATCCCCATCTTGATCAACATTTTCCTCATTAAGGTGTAAAGCTTGTTCCTCGTTTAAACAGAGTAATGGTACATCATTCGAAAAATTAAGCTTGTGCCTGCCACAAAATACTCATTTTTATTAACCCTTACAAGTCCTATCGCCGCTCAGTCTGCAAGTTTGTGATTAGAAACTTACAAATTCAGAAGGAATCTTCCTTCTGTAACATACTCGTTGATCGGTTGGTTGAGTGCAATCTGGAGAAATGTAAAATCCAGTATTCTTTTTAGAAAAGCAACAAAATCTTATTGTTCATTAAATCTTTAATATTAATATCTTACAATTTTCCACCCGAGCAAATATCCACATTGGCGACACATAGTCTTGGCTATGGCATTTCCCAAATAATAATCCACGTATTCTGCTACGACAACATTAAACCTGTACATGCAATATCTCAGGAAAAAGTGTATACAAATCTCAAGATATGCTGAAATCACGATACTTACACCCTATCAAAGACCCCTCCTGGCCACACCTGCAAAATGTTCATGTCAAGAAATATAAAATATTGAAATCAGGAACAGAACAATTCAGAAGAAATTATCGTTACCATCCGAAGGTAATTGTTGAAGCACGTAACGTGATTTCTGCAGCGTTCACAGTGGATGCTGTCATTATAAGGGATCTGATCACTGTTGAATTCAAGTGAATACAATCTCATCTTTGTTGAATTAAGAAGCAGAAACTCGGAGAGGAGATTATATCAAAAATGAGAAGAGAGAAAAGGTCACTTCTTGATTCTTGAATTTACCGTTAATTCTGAATCATATCCAAGTTCTGTATTTTACCCTCCAAAACTATTTTCCCTTTTAGAATAAGTATGCTATTATGTTTCATCTTCTTTTTATTTATACTTACCAGAAAATAGGCCTTATATCTTGATAATAATATTGTTGTGTGAATGATACATATCTGACATACTATTAATTAATGCATATGCTTGTTACATTAAATTAAATCACTTAATATTAGTAAGTCAAATAAAGCCTCCAAGCATTAAAAGCCCTTTTAGATTACTTCCTTTTTAATTGTTGCTTTGAGTTTGACTAACTTTCAAAATTAAATTAAATTACATTAATTGATATTTTCAAATAAAAATTTAGGCATATAAAATTATATAAAAAGTAATATAAACTGCATTTTATTTTCATATCAATATGATAATTTTTTTTTCAAAAAAATGACAATCGCAGTTCTTATTGTTTTAACTCTCAAATAGAAAAATTATGACAACTAAAAAGAGATGGATGTGATATTATATACAACATATGATTTACAAAATTGTTATTAATGTTAATTTGAAAAAGAGTCAAAATTTTTACCATTTTCTTTAATTTGGTTTAGATTGTACATAAAATAAAGAAGAGTACGTAAACAAATTATCTCTCATTAAATTAATAAATTAAATGTATTTACTTCCTCTTCAATCCAATCGTTAACTCATTTCTTTTTTGATGGTTTGATTGTTTCTGATAAATAGCGCAACAAATAAAGAAGAAGATAAAAAATACTCAATTTGAAGAAGGTGAAAAATACTACAAAGAAGAAGAAGATAAAATACGGTGAAAAATACTACGTAATTCTCTTTGTTTCAATAGCAAGGAATAAGTCATTATATAGAGATTTTTCAGCAAAACAGTAAACCCACAAATCCATGATTACTGGGACTCTTAACAAACTACTACTACATCTAAATATACGGCTACTTCCTACGGAGTTGAACAATTCAACAAAATAGAAAACTAACAAAATAAATGCTTCCTAAATAAAATGACAATTCCAATAGTTTCACTTTCTAATTCAATTTGGTTTTTCTGAATTAGCAATATTTTATTTTATCATGTTTGATTTATGCATCCGGAAATGATTTTTTTTTTGTGTCTAATCTTTTTTAATCAAGAAAAATCCCCAATGACAAATGGTCCAAGGTATGAAATTTGGTGGATATTAAAAATCGTCTTTTACACACATTGTTTTAATACAACAGAGTGAAAACAATAATATAATTTGAGAGGGTAGTGACGTCTATAAATCTTATTTTACATGGTTATGGTTAAACAATCAAATTGAACTGTAATCCGAACTAAATCGATACTATTTGATTTGGTTTTGGTTTTACTAAAAAAACCCTGCAAAAATAACCAAATCGAACCAAATAATTATATAAAAAATTTATAATTATTTATATCATATTCATAAATAATATATTAATATTTTTTTATATTTTAATTAATTTATATTTTTAACTTTACCATTTATATTTAAAAATTCTCGTGTTAGTGTTTTGAAATATAATTTTTCTGTATCCCTACCCCGGGTAGTTATTTGATTGTTGAGCTTGGATTTTCTTTTTTATGAAGATTTGAACTTTGGTGTATAACGATTTTAGTATTGTTTAACTAAATCACTTTATTCGTGTATAATGACTTTAGTATTGTTTAACTAAATCATTTTGTTCGTGTAATAATAACTCTAGTACTATTGTTTAATTGAATTCACAGTAGCCTTCTGTAGGTTATTCATGTACTAGGTGTTTGTGTCTATTGAGATGTCTATACCCTCAACAAACTTATTACTTTCAAACCGAAAAATAACTAAAAAATAAATCAAATCGATCAAAACCAACGATTATTTTTTTAATTTGGTTTGGTTTTAAAAACTTAAAAACTAACTAAATTGATTTGATTATCATTTTAACTAATAATTAATCCAAACTGTACCATGAACACCCTTATTTTTATCTTGTCAAAGAAAGACAGTTTTAAATAGACCTTACTTTAAATTGGGTTTGCATAAATTCTCAAAAAGTCGAGTGTGCTGTTTGCTTGTGTCTGTTGAAATCTAATTCACCATTAAAAAAAGAAAACCAAACTAAAGTGACTAGCATTTACGGTCAAGCAACTCCACTCTAGAAAAAAGACGATTATATAGCAATTGCATTTAAGTACCAACGTCTTGACCAACATTTTTCTCATTGACTCCTAAATCTTGTTCATTAGCATCTCCATCTTGATCAGGATTTTTCTCGTTAGCACCTTCGTTTTGATCATTTAGATCAATATTTCCCATTCCTTCGGTGATATCATTAGCGCCTCCATCCTGATCAACATTTTGCTCATCTGCGCCTAAATCTTGTTCATTAGTGTCTCCATCTGGATCAGTATTTTGCTCAACAGCATTTCCATCTTGATCAACATTTAGCTCATCAGGGTCTCCATCTTGATTAACATTTTGCTCATTAGCGCTTAAATCTTGCTCATTAGGAACCTGTTCATATGCATCTCCATCTTGATCAACATTTTCCTCATTTATGCCTCCATTTCGATCATGATTGTGTTCTTCATCTCCACCTCCATCATCATCACTAGGAGCTTGTTCATTTTCACCTCTAAAGAGATAATCAAACAACGTTATGTCGTTCCAGTAAATTAGCTCCTCCCTGTCACAAAATACTCATCTGAATCAACACCTTACGAGTCATACCACATATATACCTGCACAGAGTCTCAATCTGCAAATTCATAATTAGATACTTACAATTTCATATAGAATCTACCTTCTCTATAATACCTACATGATTGGGGGACTGCAATCTGGAGAAATCACAAATTCTGTAATTTAAGAGAGGGAAAAAGAGAGCAACAAAATCATCTTATTATCACAAAACTCAAATGATCTTTGATATTACTAATATCTTACAAGTTTCCACCCGAGCAAGTTTCTACATTCGACACAGTAAGTCTCAGCAAGGGTTCCGCCAACTCCTAGTAGATGATATTGTTAAAATTATAAAGTGCAACTTTTGGAAAATTATAGAATAGTGTAGAATATTATAGATAAAAGTTAGGAGATATTTTGTAAGAAAAGTGTGGAG
>JAPFFP010000094.1:21953655-21964074 GCA_026153255.1 Solanum medicagineum | reverse complement strand
GATTCTCCTTTAAGCGGGTTGCACTTCACACTTACATAGGAGATTTATATATGTGTTATCCCGTAGAAGCACTATTTGATATACCCTGTATCAAACTTAGAAACCATTAAAAGGTTATAATACCTTATCCTTGTTTTTGAATATTGTCTCATCATGAGAATGAACCTTATAAAATTTTTGACACTGTTTAACCATCATCAATGACTTTGTTTGATCTCCTTGAACCTAGATCTTAGGATTTGTAGTCTTCTAGGTAGAGTTACCGCCACGATGATTCTTCCTCGGCTATAGTCCCATTCTCTTTGATGATCCCTCAACTCCCTCTCTAGCTAGGCCTTTTGTAAGTGGATCCGACACATATCCTTTGACTTTACATAGTCAATTGTATGTGATAATTCCACTAGAGAGTAGTTGTCTAACGGTATTGTGTCTTCGGCATATGTAACGAGACATAACATTATACATAATGCTCCCAGCTCTTCCTATTATCGTTTGACTATCATAATGTATGTATATAGGAGCCACTGGTTTGGGCCAAAATGGAATGTCTTCTAAGAAATTTTGAATCCATTCAGCTTCTTTACCAAGCCTTATCTAAAGTTATGAACTCAGCCTCCATAGTACATTGAGCTATACATGTTTGTTTGCATGATTTCCATGCTATTGCTCCTCCACAAATAGTAAAGATGTATCCGCGTGTGGACTTAGTTTCAGTTGACCCGATAGTCCAGTTTGCATCATTATATCCTTCAACAACTGCTGGATACTAGTTATAATGCAAAGCAAAATTTTAAGTGTGTTCGAAATACCCCAAACTCATTTCATTGCCATCGATGATTTTGGTTAGGATTATTTGTATAACGACTCAATATACCATGATGTACATTAAACTTCCCAACACTCTGGCATAATCTAATTTAGAATGATTTTTACCTTTATTCTTAGCAAAATTAAGGTTCAGATCAATTAGGGTTTTTAGCACTTTTGTATTTTAAGTACTTAAATTTTTCTAGTATCATTTGGATATAATAAGATTGAGACAATGCTATACATTGAGGAGTTTGGTGAATTTTTAATCCCTAATATCAAGTCAGCAACTCCTAGGTCTTTCATATCAAACTTATTAGCAAGCATATGCTTAGTAGCATTTAAATTAGCAATGTTGTTACTTATTGTTAACATATCATCCACATATAAGTAAACAATGACAATTCTATTTGGAGTGTTCTTATGTAAACACATTCACACTCATTTATTTTAAATTCATTTGACAACATTGTATAGTCAAATTTTGCATGCCATTAGGTGCTTGCTTTAGTCCATACAATGACCTAACAAGTTCGTATATCTTTTTTTTTCATTACCAGGAACTATGAATCCTTTTGGTTGTTTCGTAAAGATTTCTTCCTCTAAGTCTCCATTTAAGAAGGCTATATTGACATTAGTTTGATGAATTTTTAGACCTTACACCGCGGCTAATGCCATTAACATTTGAATTGACGTGATTCTAGTTACAGATGAGTATATATCAAAGTAGTCAAAACCTTCACGTTGTCTACATCCTTTAACAACAAGCCTCACTTTATATTTTTCAATAGTGCCATCAGCTTTCATTTTCCTTTTGAAAATCCATTTAGACCCTAGGGGTTTATTTCTAAGAGGAAGATCAACCAATTCCCATGTATGATTATTCATTTATGGATTCAATCTCACTATTGACTAGCTCTTTCCAATATTGTGCTTCTGAAGAAGTCATAGCTTCTTTGATGGTTTGAGGCTCATATTCCAATAAAAATGTTATGAAATCAGGTCCAAAAAAAGTAGAGATCCTTTGGCGTTTGCTTCGCCTTGGATTTTCCTCATTATGGTCACTCTCTTTTGTTTCTTCTTGAGGCCGTTTAGTTCCTTCATTAGATGATTCATGTTCTTTTTTATTTGGATATATTGTTTCAAAGAATTCAGCATTATCTGATTCAATTATAGTATTAACAAGAATGCTAGGATTTTCTGATCTATGCACCAGAAATCAATATGCTTTACTATTCAAGCATATTCTATGAACGCACAATCAGTCATCTTTGTTCATATTTTTGTCCTTCCAGGTTTAGGAATCTGGACCTTAGACAGACACCCCAACACTTTCAAGTATTCAAGAATGGATCTTTCTTTCTTTCCACTTTCCACATGGAAGAGATTGTGTTTTACTATGGGGAACTCGATTGACTATATGATTAGCTGTAAAGATAGCTTCATCCCATAAGATTTGGGGTAAATCAGAACTAATTAATATGACATTCATTATCTCTTTAAATGTTCTATTTTTTCTTTCCGCAATTTCATTGGATTGTGGTAAGTAAGTGGTTGTTGTTTGATGAATTATGCCATATTTCAAACATATTTCCTCAAAAGGAGATTCATATTCACCACCCCTATCACTGATCTTCTTGTTCAGTTGTGTTGCAGCTTCACTTTTGTATTGTTTGAATGCTTCAATTGCCTCACCTTTACGACTAAGTAAATAAACATAGTAGTATCTAATACAATCGTCAATAAAAGTTATAAAATACTTTTTCCCAGCATGAATTGGTGTTGACTTAATATCATAAATATCAGTGTCAATTTTCGAAGGGACTAAAATTCCTTTTAACAGATTTATAAAGATGGTTAGCATACTTAGATTCAACGCAAATTTGATATTTTAATTTATTGCACTTAAAGTTAGGCAAAACTTCTAAGTTGCTCAGTTTCACAAGGTTTTGTAATTGACGTGTCCCAACTGTTCATGTCATAACCAGTTTGACTCAAGCAAGTAAGAACAATATATATATATATATATAAATTGAGTTCGAAAGGATCCTCCATGAGGTAACCTTTTCCTACAAATATTTTGTTCTTACTTATTACAATTTTATCAAATAAAAACATTTTTTAAAGTCAATTACCTTGTTGGTTTCAGACTAGTCATATCAATTATCATATCACATACTAGTAACAAAAAAATGCAATGACCACAATATCACATATACTCTAAAATGCTTTCGTGGGAATCTAACATCATACAAGAATAGAAATTCATATCTCATGCTTCCACATTTATAATAGACTTTTATTTTTATCACAAGCAAAGAACCCCCACATTTTAAGTATGATCTCAAAATTATTTTTCATGTATTTGTCTTCTCATGCTTCAAATGTATATGATCAAAATACACATTGGCAACATAAAGTCTCTTTTGAAAAAATACTCTATAAAAGATTTAGAGATTCAATTTCTTTGACACCCTCTACAAAATGTCAAAGTTTAATTCATAGAGATACCTATTGCAGGAACAAGATCATTAATTTTATGTCACTAGCCTTTTTTCCTTTCTGGCACAATTAGACAGATCATTTAGTATTTAAAATACTAACACTAAAACTGCAACATTGTACCACTTGTTTCCAGTTAACGATGAAGTTTTTATACTCTTCAATTCAGATATTTATTCAAACAAAGAGTTTAATAAGTTAGTTAAGTTTTTGTATTCTTCAAACCAAATGCACAGTCTAATTTATCTAGTGAAGACACAATCAAACTTCACATGGAGTAGAAAACTACACAAGTTTTAGTCTCCAAATTAGAATTAGAAAATTACAAGAATATGATTTTCTTTTCAAGTAACTTTTCATCTTATCAAGTTAGTGGTGATCTTTAAAGTTTATTCACTACTCAACTTTTCAGAAACATCAAATAAATTTGACTTTTTAGCTATTGTCTCATGACCAAATTAGCTTTCCAGTAAAAGTAATTTTGTCTCATGACCAATAATTTTGCCTCCCTCATTCAACTATTGATACAGATTCTTCAACCATAATTTATGGTGAAGGAATGTGACAGTGTAAGAATAGTCAATCCAAAAGAAGAGACTAGTAAAAATTATGTCACATTCTAATTGAAGAAAACATATTTGTAGGGACTTCTTGGATATTCTGGACCAAGTTAATTAAGGACAAATTTTTTTAAAAAAAATAATTATGCACTGTTTCACCAAATTAGTGCCTTTTGAACTTCAATTTTTTTCTCTCTTCAAAATAAGATAAATTAAATCTTCTTATCGTTTGGCTGCAACAAAGCAAAACACAGAGTAATAACAAAAGTAATCCCTACTTGGCATGCCATTTGTTATATATCTTATCTATGTTCAAAGAAAATAGACGAGGATTAATTCTCAATATCTTTTCACCAATCAACACACCTTATCAATTTAGTGGGTTGTTTTCCTCTTTTTTTTTTCCCCTATGCCTTAAGACAATTCTCGTGCATACATTTTCTTGGACAATTAATTATAAGAAACTTCTTGTAATTTACCCTAGTGCAAATGAAAATCATTAGTAAACGAAAAACAAAAACCATACATGAACATTAAGTTTGTTTGTTTCATTGTCTTCTCCAACATCGCAGACTAAATAATTTAAATGGTAATTTCCTTAAGATTATTGTTCAACATATATTAGTAAAATACTTAGAAAAAAATTTTTGTTGAACAAACACTTTTGTAGAAAAAAATATTTTGTAAAACAAAACCTTTGTAGAACAAAACTTTGTGAAAACAATAACCACAAAGATTCTAATCAAGTTTTCAAAACCAGAAACTAAAACTAGTAATGAAACAAGATCTACAAAGAAAATCACAAAATAAAAATTGACAAGAAGAAAATCGAGCCCACTGAATACATAGTGTGTGCTTAAGAAAATTATTCCCCTCAAGTACCCAAGGTTGATGGAATATATGCTCCCAGGATATAATGATTTTATTCACCAGTGTATTGGTACCTAAAACCACGGTGTCAGCGAACCACTCAATAGCAGTAAAGCACACTAGAATTTGTTTGTGTAGAAGAAGAAGAAGTTAGAAAAAACTCATTTTGAAATGATAGGAAAATTCTCTATATATAGAGAACAAAAGGTGCTTATTGTGCCTCATTGGAAAAGAGACAACCACTTGTGAAGGTCACAACCTTCTTTTAGAAAAGTTATAACTCTTCATTTGTCATTCACACCCTTTTAAGCTCAGCACAAAGTACTCAATTTCATGACACAAACTGCAAACAATGTCATCAAGATTTATGCTTGATAGATTACAATTTACAAAGATTCAATTGAACATCGAAATATTCTAAACACTAGAAAGAAATCGAGAGAGTAAGAATCCATACTCCGTCAATGAAGTGTGGACTAATCCAATTTAGGTTTTGCATACAATAGGAAATCCTCTTCTGGAAATTCATCATAATCAACCAAAAACAACACTCTCATTATATGCACGACATGTTTAACTGTTACAGGACAAAAGTACATAATTGATGAAAAAGAAACGAGCTGCTGGAAAATGAATGGGAAAAACACCAGGGGCGGACTAGACAAAAAGTGTAACAGAGATGGTTAATAATAAGAATTTAGAAAAAAAATGGCTGGGATTTTACGAAAGAGTAGACACCTACTTCCAAAATCAACTGATATAGAAAACCCAATTTTTGATTAGGAAGCATTGAGTTGAGAAGAGTTATGCTGGTCTTACAAGGTGTGAGTAAAGTGTTTTGACTAAAGAAAAATAATGTAATTGGAAAGACACCTTTTCACCTTGAATGGGTACTGTTCTAATGGGTGTGACTTTTTGCGACTTTTATGACTGAGTTACTAATGGGTTGTAATTTTTTTACGTAATGATGACTTTTTTTGAAACACATCATAATATTTGTTTATATTATCTTTTGTAGATTATAAATAAAGAAGTTTTTGTCATTTTTTAAATTTTTACAGAAATCATACTAATTATTAATAATTTAAAATTTAAAAGATATGAAAAAAAATTATGACAAGTAGATTAATTTGACTATAAGGATGTATCCCTCCATTCACTATTAGATGTCAAAAATTTTATAATTTGGTTTTCATTTTACTTGTTATTTTACCTATTTTATCCCCCGTTTACTTACAAAGTTAATGTTGAAAAAGAAAGAACTTGTTGAAATCTTCAATGATTAATTCATCCTTAGATTACCTAAGCAAAATTTCTTTGAAAAAGAAAAGAAATACTCTGTCTATTTCAATATAATTGAATTGTTGATTATATCACACATCTTAAGAAAAAAATACAAAGACAAAATTTAATCATTTTTTTCATTTTTATCTATTTTAAACTCTACACACTCACTTAATATATCATTTATTTCTAATGCAAAATTCAAAAAGAAAAAGAAGGGAAAAATTGGAAAAATTTCCAACATATCCTTTGAAAAGTGAACAATTCAATAAGAATTATTTTGAAAATTAAAAAATCCCCCAACAATTGAATTATTTTGAAATAGAGGGAGTATTATTAAATCGTGAAACACTTCTACACTGTTTTGATAGTATTGAATATATTAGAATTTGAATTATGACTTTAATGAATATTCTTATATAATTGGAGTATAATGGTAATCTCACTATACTAATCATTGTTTTTTGAATAGGTGTATCAAGTTAAAATTTGACATCTAATAATGAATAAAAGAAGTAAAAGGTAAACTGTTGAATATAGAATTCTACACTTCCACGTTTTAATGAGAAACATTTACTAGATCAATTAACATCCCTAGATCTTTCAATAAATGGTTCATATTAAGTTTTCGCCTTTTACATGGAGCGACACTACCGTCCGTCGATGTCTAAATAATTAGCGGCTATGATTTATGCTCCACCACATTTTAAACCACCCACTAATCGCACCAAAATTTCAACCAAGAGAGTTCATTTTACCCAATTCAAATCCCTAGAAACTTATTCTTCTTCAAAGTTTCTTTGTGAAAATGTCTGGTCATGGAAAGGAAGACAAGGGATTGGGCAAAGGAGGAGCCAAGCGACACAGGAAGGTTCTAAGAGACAACATCTAGGGCATCACTGTGCCAGCTATTCGCAGGCTTGCTCATAAGGGTGGTGTGAAAAGTATCTGGTCTGATATATGAGGAGACCTATGTAGTGCTGAAGATCTTTTTGGAGAATGTGACTCATGATTCCATCACCTACACCAAGCACGGCAGGAGAAAGACTGTTACTGCTATGGATGTTGTTTATGCCTTAAAGAGACAGGGAAGGACACTCTATGGGTTTGGCGGTTAGATTGTGGAATTTGTGGCTTAGATTAGTTCTTTGGTGTAGTTGATATATGTCTTATGGAAATTTCTCTGTTGTGGTATCTCTGTAACCGTTGTTCTAGTTCTTAAGTTCAAAATGTGGTAATTTCTCTTTACATATTCAATGAACAAAGTCTAGTTTCTAGAAATTACATTTGCTATCCTCTGGCTGATGATTATTGTTAATTGATTGAAATAACTTCATTAATCATGATTGAGAAATCCAAATTGTTCCATTGTTAGAATTGGAATGAGTTTACTGCTTGCATTCGATAACATATATAAGCAGGGCAGCTGAGTGATAAATTGGTCTTATGGCAACATACTTAGACCCATTCACATGACAAAGTACTTGCTTCCACTCGAACAGTGGGACATGTTAGCCTTTGAGTTTCTTTTGCAGTATGGTTTTGGCTTCTCACAAGATTGCATCTTTTGTCTAAATTCTAATGCGTAGGCAAGAGATCTGCGGAGTCGATGCAGAAGAAAAATATCTGTAAAGTTCAACAGCTATTTCTTTCAGGGTCTGGATATTTATAGTTGATAACAAACAATGTCACCTTGTACCTAGGAGACTTTGCACTATATTGCATCAACAGTAGCAGAGCTAGGATCCCTATACAGGGATTCAAAATTTAAAGAAATACGTCCATGAAAAACATAAAAAATGAAACAAGATTGAGAAGGGAAAAATAAGTCGTAACTCTCTAAACTTAATTTGCATCATTATGCAGTATTTAGCATTTCTTCCTATTTTTATTGTGCTCCATTCAACCGTAAAATTTCCTGTAACGACCCAAGCCTAGGGCCTAGATGTGTGTCACAACCCAAGCCTAGGGCCTAGACGTGACCAATGAATGGGAACCCGAAGGGACACCAAACAAGCCTCGTAGTATATCATTACACATCCTTGGTCGCGGAAGCAATTAAAAGACATTTGAAGAATGGAAATAAGGGCAAAGGGGCTAAGGCAGAACTTGTCATAGCATAGGATCAAGAGATAATAGAATCAACTCATAGCATAAATACATAGCTTTGTCTAATGACACATCTACTACATAGATAAGAGCGGGGGCCAAAGACATATAAACGAGCTCACCTCATAGTCAACAAGATCAATAAATTAAGGACAATAATGTCTTATACATTGCAAGAGTTCAAAACTAGGTCCCCGGAATGGAGGACGCACCAACTATGTTGAGAAGGTCATACTAGCGACACAGAGGAGGATGCTCAAGAGGGACTTCGGCTCCTACAAGGTGATATCATGTAGGCAACAGTACGCGTTTGTACGTTTGAATGTATTAAGTATGTAAGATGCAATGCTACAAGAGATAGACATCATAATCAAAATGCATAACATTAGGCAATAGGCACAATATAACAATATTGATGTATGATCAATGCTTAAGTAAAACATGCTTAAGTAACTCATGCTTATACAGGATAGCATATGTGTAGAAAAGTCTAAGCTAGATTTTCAAAGTACAAATCCCTTGGTAGGTTATTGATGATGCCACCCCATCGCCTAGGTGCCAAGGTACAAACCCCTTTATAGGTTACCAAGGTACAAACCCCTTGATAGGTTAGTGATGATACCGCCCTATTATCCTTGTGCCAAGGAACAAACCCCTTGATAGGTTACCAATGTACAAACTCCTTGATAGGTTAGTGATGATGCCTCCCCATCACCTGGTACCAAGGTACAAACCCCTTGATAGGTTACCAACGTAAAAACCCCATGATAGTTTAGAGGATAGTCACACCCTACCTCCCATGGTGATTGAGGCATACCCCTCAATTGGCTATGGTCAATCCAACATTATATAGAGAGATATCATATACATACTTCTCGTTTATCCCATCATAACATCATATACATTCTTTTCTTTCATCATCATAACATCATTCATAACATAAGAGATGCTTTGGACCTTCAACTCCTTAAGAAACCATAACCGAACATTTTATCAAACCCTTTGCGAGTGTGTAATACCAGAGTAAAACCATACAATTCAAGAGTGATATCATGCTAGAAAATTGAATGTAAAACCATCAATCAATACCTTCCAACACCCCCAAGCAATATACATTAAAAACCTTCATCAAATCTCACATTGGATCTAAGATTTATAACTCAAAACATGCTTAGATAATCATAAGTTTAAGAAACCCCAACTTAGTTTTATAGGTAAATTCATGATGTAAAACACCCATAAATAGATCAACTTAAAATTATCCAATTTGAGTAAAAAAGAAGCTTGGGCTTCATAGGTGAAGGGAACCCATGAATTAAACCCACATACCTTAGGTCTAGAGTTGCTTGGAATTAAGATGGGGAAGAATGGAGGCTTGGAAATGATCTTGGAATCCAATCTTGTTCTTGGGTTTCCTTGGAATTGAATTGGGATTGATGGAGGCTTTTGGGAGAATCGAGAGTGTATTTGAGATGAGAGTAATGAGTTTGATCCTTTGGAACCTTGTTTAGGTCTTTTAGAAAGGTTAAGATAGCATTGGAAGTCTAAAAAGGGCATTAGAGTAATTGTAATTTACGAAGACGCCATAAGTGAACAGATGGAAAATTTGGCAAATTGTTGTCCCACAGAAGGTCTCGTGGGTCGTGTGGCACTCCACGGGTCGTGTGGAGTGCTCGTGACAAGGTACTTAGTCCAAAAATTGAAGTTGGAAATCGATTGGAGAAAGACGTCTCGTCTTGACCACGGAGGCCTCCACGGTCGTGTGGAGGCTCATGGAACCATACTTGGTGCTGGAAAATGTTGTCCAGGCTCCATGCCAAGGGACATGGGTCATGGTGAGGGGGTGTGGCACAACACTTAGCAAAAAAACTCCCTCAAACACCCACTACTCCTCTCTTGTACTCACCTCACGACCAGCCACACGGCCAGTGGCAATCCACACAGCCCGTTCCACTGGTGGTGCCTATGCCTTAGCCCAAAAATGGCATTTTACAACTCAAGACACCTCAACATGACTCGTACAAGACACCATAGCCCATATAGGAGCCCGTGGGGCTTCACTGCATGGGAGGGTCTTCCGGAAACGGTCATAACTCCTTCATCCGAACTCGAAATGAGGTGAAACCAAGTGCATTGGCAAGCTAACTCAAAGGGATTCCATTTGACATATCCATGGGTCACCCAGTTCTAAATGGGCTAAAATATATGCTTGTTTAAAGTTGACCCTTGCATGAACCATCACCCAAAACTCAACTCTTAGGGAAGTCTTGAACTCGTTTAGGTACTA
>JAPFFP010000094.1:21919373-21953555 GCA_026153255.1 Solanum medicagineum | reverse complement strand
AATTTTTTTTTATGGGAAGTGGGGGAGGGGGGAGGGAGGGAGAGGGGATGAAGGTCCGACGTGGAGTAAAAAATAAAATTTACAAAATTTGAATTTTTGTAAAATAAATTTATTTTGGTCAATCACAAATGTTTCTTTTTTTTTTTTTAGAAGAGAATTATAAATAGGTGGAATAAGTTTAATGACATGACATCGCGGGATTGGACATAAAATACATATCATCACTGTTGTATGTCATGCACTTGGGTTGCCGGACAGCTATGCTTAAAGGGAAAATTTCATAAACAGCCACCTAGTGAAACATAATAGGTAAAAATAACTACAGTTTCAAAAATTACGTTTCATAACTATGGCCATAGAAATTCTTTTGTATAAATCAGAATTTTCAAAGGTACTATACAAAAAAATTTACACCATAATTAATAGATGTGCTGTTTTTTCTCGGATAAATATGAAAACTGTTCCATAATTTGTGGAATTTGAATGTGATTAGCCTTCCTTCCCTAAATTGACTCTTCCAACAACAAAAAAAAAAAACACTATTGTTGACAATTTCACTGTTAAATCGAAAGGAAAATTGCATATTTTTCTACAAATAATTTATGAATTTCTAGTGAGAATAATTTTGATTTCGTTAAGAAACGTTAGCTCGTTTAAAATGTATATTATACAAATTATTGATGATTTCTGATCTACAAAGACATTGTATTACTTTGAGTCTGAAGTAATTGTTCTTTCGTGTGTTTTTTTATATGGTGATTTTTTTTGTTCATTATACCAAACTGAATGATTTACACAAATATACATATTATGTGTATTGTTTTTGCTTATGTGTGCATAATTATTTAATTTAATATTGTGAAATTTTTGAGGCAAACGAATTTGGACAGTATGAGTCTATTATTCAAAGCAAGAGATGTCGTCGTCATCATCATCATCATACCCAGTAAAATCCCACAAGTGGGGTCTGGGGAGAATATAATGTAGGCAGACTTTCCCACTAGCTCATAAAGGTAGAGAGGCTGTTTCCTGAAACCCTCATCTCAAAACCAAAGCAAGAGATGTATACTGCATAAATCTACAAAATTGAACATGTACTATACACAATTGAACATGTACTTTAATGTATAATTTATGGAATGCGTGTATAAGTCCCAATTTGTATATAACAGCAAGTAATTAAAGTATCTATGCAAATATATGTACATATACTGTAAAATAACATTGGATATACTTATACAATCTTTTGTATGAGATTGTATACTGTAACAACAAAAATGTATAAAATCGTAAGAAATCAGCTGGTATATATTTACTATATAATTATATAATTTATATATAAAAAACAAATATGTATAAAATTGGTATAAAATCTATACCTATATTGCACTGATATGAGATACAAACTCAAAACAAATATTTAAAATATCTCATTGTTTTCAATGTCATTTTCATCATGTTTTTCAGAATCGGACACATTTTTTATGTTCACCATTGGTGGAAGTAATTTCATTTGCTTTTCTCTTCTTCTTTGAACTCGTTTTATATGAAATCGGATCACTCCGAAACTCAGATCTTTCCTTCTCACTAACCCTAGCTTTTGTGAGAGATTCAGCAGTATCCTTAACTTTTTGAGTTATACCTAGCAAAAAGGATGACGATTCTTCCATCATTTTGTCGTGCAAATGTATACCTCTAGTTATCCTCTTAGACGAAGAATCTTCTACCATAATGTGTTTATATTGACGAAAACAACTGTAAAAAGGGTTTCGTATAAGAAAGAAAAAAATTAAAAAAAATTAGCAAAAGTTCAAAAAATCGTCAAAAATTGATGATGCAATTGAAAATACTTTTGGAGAGAGTTTGAAAGAAAAAATAAAAATCAATTACCTGTAGATATGATGAATTATATTGAGAGATTGTAGGACATGAAATAGGGAAACATTTAAGGAAAGATGATCAGATTTTGTGTATACAAAGAGAGAGAAAGTATCATTGGAATATGAAGAGTCTTATACAAAAAGTTGTCGGGGCCCACAAAATCTTCTAACCAAATTTATTGAAATGTTAACTATAAAAAGTAATATTGTAAAATGTAGTTGAATTTTGTTATTTAATATTAAAGTTTGCTCAGTTATGTAATTTTTCAATGTTGTAAATGGTTAAAAACGGGCTAGTTAGAGTGCTTGTTTGTGCATTTTAAAAGTTAGGTTGGGTTGGGTCATGACCTGCTTTATAACCCATTACTCAACCTGGTTTGACCCAAGCAAATTTGGATTGGTTGAATTTTGATCTATTTGTTATCTTGACCCATTATAACCTGTTCAAATTTGATCCAATCCATCCAATTGCCACCTCTACCTTTACTCTTTGGCTCAACCATGTAAATTTTAAATTTTCTTTATAGAAAAAAAACATTGGCTCAACATCTGAAAATTCTATAAATAAATCTATAAATAGCTTTCAAGAACAAGATTTATTTTAGCTAGCATATAAGAAGTACTACATTCTGAAAATTCAATTAAACAGATGTTTCACATGTGCCCATCCAAATTCAGATTGCCCATCCTATCAGCAATTTGATCAACAACTCCTCCATCTTCATCCATTGGAGTTGGTCCATCACTCGCAAATCCATTTTGTTGAGCGGGAATAATTTGGCCTCCCCCTAGTTCATAAAAAACCTGGTCAATTGGAGTAGCGCTTCCATTTTGTTCATAATAAATCATTGGATAATCATTCCAGTAAACAAGCTTCTCCCTGCAACAAATTAAAACACTTATTTGTATTAATACCTTACAGATCATATCGTATCCAGTTGTGTTTTACATATTTCTGTAACAAACTTACAAATTCATCAAGAACCATTCTTCACAAATTTCCAGGGATGGTCGGGGCACAGATATCTACAGAAATGAATAAATTTTGTTAAGAGAAAAAGAACTGCAAATCCTCTTGTTCATGAAAAGGGAACATAGTAATACTGTATATCTTACAAGTTTCAACCTAAGCAACATTCCACAGCGGCCACAGTAAACATCAGCAACAGTATTGCCATTTACATGGCGAACATAATTCACATTGTCTAGTATGTGCACATTAAACCTCCATACATACACAACATATATTCTTACATATAAACTTGTCTATGTATATATAAAAATGTTTAATTGAATAATACTAGCCCATATTCGAAATTGAATGAACTTTTGAGACTTACACACTGTTAAAGACCCCTGTCCTACCATTTTGCACCTACAAAAGGAACCAGACAAAAATAGTTACCAAAACAAGTTGTTTTGTGCTTATATGACAGAAGCAAATAAGCGCATTGAATTCCATGCTTAAATCACATTTTACATGTACTTGTTGAAACTAAGGAAGTGCATCACATAAACTCTTTATGGACTTAGTACTTTGCCTGATTTAAACATATAAACAATAACATATCCAAAAATCTGAAAAGTGAGGTTAGAGTGTACACAGATCTTAAATGACTTATGGAAGTACAGAGATTGTTTTCAATTACTTTATCAATCGAAAATGTAGTAAAGTAAAAATTCATTTGGGGTGTTGACTTTTTTTTAAGTAGCTTATAAGTTAAAAGAGTCATAAATTGCAAACCCCCAACTTTTGGCTTTTGGCTTTTCATCTTTTTCTTTGAACTTTTTCAGCTTTAGATTAGAAGAGTTACCTAAACATTTTCAAAATTTTTAAAGTGCTTAAAGGAAGAAAAAATTCAAACACCCACTAAAATAATTCAAGATTTATTCTAAATGCAGAGTTTTCAAAGATCTTCAAAAAAAGTCACAGTTAACGGTATACATCATGAACACCACAAAGAGATGAAATTGATAAAAGATTTGCAAGTAAAAACCTCAGAACATTCAAAAATGAAAGCTAAAACGGATGCAGAGAGAGTGATGAGCAAATTTTGTACATTATCAAGGTGATCCTCGACGAATCCAATTTCAGTTTTGCAGACATTACAGCAGATTAAATCATCTTCGCGAATTTGACCAGGCGTATAAGTAACCACCACCATTGTATCAACTTTGTCGGTCAAGAACTTGTTACATAACAAAGAACAAAATGAAAAAGAAAGATCAGAGATTATTCGGTGCTAAAAACCAATGGAAAAAGCTCTTGCTGATGAACGATGTTACCTTATTCAAGAGAGATAAAAAAAGAGAGCAGAGTAGAACAGAGAAGACTGAGAAAAGGTTCTTTTATACTGAAAAATCAGTTCTTAAATCTTGCAAACAGATTGGAGAGACTTAAATGTATAAAGATTTCACTTATAAAAATCAGATTATAAAAATACTAATTTTAGCATACGTGTGACTTGCACGTGTAATTTTACGATTATGGTCAAACTTACATTTAATTGTAATAATTATTTATTTTAATTAATAAATTTATATGTGGTGATTACATAATTAGGATAATTTGTGACATCGTAGCATTATTTAGGTTTGAGCATAAAGGGGATGATAATGAAAAGAGGATGATAAATGAAAAGAATCATACATCAATGGACTCCTTTCATGTAGATATACAAGGTCAAATACAGTCAAATGGTACTATAGAGCAAAGTAAAACACGATTGATATCTTTGGTAATTATCTGGTAATGAAAAATGATAAATTTAATTCTAAAACTTCTATTTCTTAAATAATATACTCCCTTCGTCTCATTTTATGTAGCACTCTTTGACTTGGCACGGTGTTTAAGAAAAAAGAGTAAGACTTTTGAAACCTGTGGTCTAAAATCATTCTGAGAATTTTATGTGGTTGAGATTCATTTCATTAAGGGTAAAAGGGGAATTTTAAAGCCAAATTATTTCCGTAAGGTGACATTCTTTTTGAGACAAACCAAAAACTAAAGAGTGCCACATAAAATGGGATAGAGGGAGTAATACAGAAAATATGATATGATATATTCTAAAATGATGTGTAACAAAGTGACTTCTTTTAAAACATATAATGGAGTCCATTACTTGAATGATTATTGAATTATTGGTAATATGTGAACAAAGTCATTTATTTTTATTTTAGATCAAAAAAGTCACTTTTATTTTTTTATTTCACTCGAAAAAAAATCAATTAAGCTAGAAAGTCTTTCTCCATTTAAAAAAATGACATATTTGACTTTGCAAAGAGTTTAATAAAATAAAAATAATTAATTTTGTAGTTCTAAATTAAAGTTATGTCATATGTACGAAATGTCCTTGTCAGGTAGAAAGTTTAAAAAGAGAGAATAATAATAATAATAATAATAATAATAATAATAATAATAATAATAATAATAATAATAATAACAACAACAACAATAACAACAACAACAACAACATACCCAGTGAAATTCCATAATTGGGGTGTAGAGAGGATAAAATATACGCAAATTTTATTATTACCTCGTACAGATAGAAAAGCTATTTTTGGGAACATTTTATTTTAAATAAACATTAAAAAAATATTATTCTTTCTTAAATGAGATGATAATATATTGTACCATTTTGATTAACGCAATGAAATTTTTAAATAGAGAGGAAAAGGGCTTGTCCTGGGCTCTTACAGACAAGGGGGAGGTTAAATTCGTCAATCAAGATTTTGAGTACAGCCCTTAAAGCATAAATTACTACCTCAGGATTTTTTGCGGGGGAGTAAAAGCCTAGGAATAGTTGAAGGTAAAGATCGTACAACAATGGCGTGGAGGTCAAATCTCTCTCGGAACCTCAAAGAGCTTCGCATCCTCTTCTCTCCATCGTCACCTCAAAGTGCTGCCACCAGGTTCTTACCTTCTTTTCGCTATTTCCATTTTTTGTTCACTGTGTGGAAATGAGCTTCAATGGCACAGACCGAAGGAGATGTAGCTGATTGATTGATAGATAAATTAATCGGTTTCATCATTTATGCAGGGCATTCATTGAGAAGAACTACAGAGATCTCAAGACCCAAAACCCTAAATTACCTATTTTGATTCGTGAGGCCAGTTCCATCGAGCCTCAGCTTTGGGCGAGATATGGTAATTATTTCTGTTTTTCCTCTCATTTTCGTAGTAGTCCTATTATAGCTCTTCAGAATCTCTCATGGGCGCTAAATGCAGTTAATTTCTTTTAGTCATTTTTCTGTTGTACATCATACAAAAAATTGTTCTTTTGCGTTTTGACTGATGGCATTTTCATTGTTTTTGTTACATTTCATTAACTTTCTTATGTTCCAGCTTAATTGAAACTTATAAGTAGACTTTTTGGTAAATGATCCTATTAACGTTTGATCAGATAAGGGGATGGATAGAAATCTTATCAATAAACTGGTTCATATCAAAAGAATAAGCACAAAGGAGTGATATGTGACTAAAGAAAGATTCTATGATGTCAAATCTGATGGATGTAGTGAAACCGATGAAGATTTGAGCATAATGAACGGGCCTAATTCACTATAAGGAGGGAAATTGTCCTAAAGCCTTATAAGGAGACCACTCATCTCATAAACCATCAATTTGAGACTTTTTTCATTCTTCAACAGGACATCACAGCGGTTAGGTCTCCTAGGCAATACTGAATTTGTTCTAATTTAATATCCTTTACACTTTGGGATGTTCCAAATTATTTGACACCATTCCAAATGTTCGCTACATTCTTCTATGGGCAAATTTGATGAAGTTTTATTTTAGGTTTTCTTTAAACCCACTAGATCATTTTAGATCTAATATAGTCGAGTTGTTTTAAGTGATCTCTATCCTGTTCCTGTGTTTTGACCTTCTATTCATGGATTTTACTTTTTAAATGCTTATAGACCTGGGAGTTGAAAGGGGCATCAGGCTGGACGGATTGACGGAGGAGCAAATCTCAAAGGCACTTGAGGACCTTGGGAAAGTAGGGGCATCCCTTAAATCTTGATGACATTGGATCTGCAGAATTGTATGTCTTTGCATTCAGCACTTTGTAGAGTTCTGCCCTCACATTGTGCTTTCCAAAATAATCTTTTGGTGCTAGTTATCATGAATCAAACTAACCTTCATATACCTAGAATCCTGGGTATTTGGCTTTTATTTGCTGTTGGAATGAAAATGTTTGAAATCCTTTATTGTTAGCATTAGAAATTTAATGGTATTCCTTCTGTGCAGTTAATCCTGTTGCAGTTGAGATTTTTAAAGTGTATTGTTGAGTAATCAGTTCTCCCAATTTATTCCATATGCTCTTATAATGTGATTAGTCTTTGCATTGAGATAGCATTTAAGCAAATGAAAAGCTGCTAGCTATATCTCCACTTCCTTTAACAAATTAAACTCCAATCTTGTGTACTATTAGGTAGAACAACAACAACAACAATAACACATCCAGTTAAATCTCACAAGTGGGATCTGGAGAGGGTAAACTGTACGTAGGCCTTACCACTACCTCATAGAGATAGAGAGGTTGTTTCCGAAAGACCCTCATCTCAAAAATATCATCCCGAAAAGCGAAAAATACTAGATATGAAATAAAACGACTAAAGTGGAAAGTAAATGATAATTTATAAAGATAATAAAAGTAACAAAAATAAATGCCAGACAATAACAACACAATATATAAAGACATGACTACCTCTACTAACATACTATATCACAAGGCCAGACATCATCCTACCCCTACTAGTCGTCTAACCTTCTACCATAATACGCAACCTCCGCTCCTTTCTATCTAAGATCATTTCGTTAGTGATACGAAGTTGCGCTATATCCTATCTAATCACCTCCTCTCAATACTTTTTTCGATCTACCTCTACCCCTTCGCGTAACCCCTAAATCCAACCTTTCACACCTCCTAATAGGAGCTTCAACACTTTTTCTCTGCACATTGCCAAACCATCGCAGTCTCACTTCTCTTATTTATCTTTCACAGAGGTCACCCCTAACTTTCCCCGAATGATCTCATTCCTAATCTTATACCCATCGGTATGTCCACACATCCATTTCAACATCCTCATCTATACGACCTGTATCTTCTGAACATGTGCGTTTTTTATTGACCAGCACTCCATCCCATATAGTAAAGAGGTCTAACCACCATTCTATAAAACTTACTTTAGGTTTAGGTAGTATCTTCTTATCACACAAGACTCTAGAGGTAGCATTTTGTCTGTGTTGTCCCAATACGATGTGTGACATCATCATCGATATCGCCACTACTTTAGATGATAGACCCAAGATATTTGAAGTTCTCTCTTGGAATAGATTGAGTGGCTAGTGCAAGTCTTACTTCAATGTTTGCTTTATCCCTCGCGAGCCTATACAATCTTTTGTCCCCACCTTTTTTACCTAGCTCAACATATAAGCGTTCAAACGTCGCTATCTTAGCACTCATCACCGCCGTCATCGCTTGTCTTCGTCGTCTTATAGATATCTTTAAGCCTTTGTTTTTCATCCTCATCCGTACACTCCAACCACTTCATATAAGCAGTCTTTTTAGCTTTCGCTTTGCCTTGAACTTCTACATTTCACCACCAATCACCTTGACGTCCACTAAAGGTTCCTCTCGAAACCCTTAGTACCTCGGTAGCTACTTTTTAATGCAACCAGTAGTAGCGTCCCACATGATGTTCACATCTCCGCTACTACTCCAGGCTCCCAAACTACTCAACTTTTTCCCTATCTCCCGAGAAAGGGCAGGAGTCAGGCCTCCCCATCTAATCCTCGGTTGGGCATAAATAGCTTTCCTCCTCCTATCCCTCTTAATCTCTAAATCCATCACTAAAATCCTATGTTGAGCGGAAAATTTTCGCTCGAAATAACCCTGTAATTTTTATAAAGGCTTCTATCACACTTCCTGTAGAAATACATGCAACAAACAACAACATTGAGATGCAAAAAATAAATGGGATAGTAAACTATAGAAATATATGGTAAACAATAAAGCACAACATGCAAGCACTACAGGAACAACACAACAAGCAAGTAGCAAAAAGCTCACAGAATAGAATAAATGGACTCAAAATTTGTCGATAAACCACAACACAATATGTAAAGGCAAGAAATAGAAGGTAAGTACAAGGGTATAATTGATTCAAAAAATAGTAAATAGAGAGAAATTTGGAAGATATCACCTGGATGATATTCGTAAGGTTGGAAGTCGAAGCGTGCCTTGGGGATCTGCAGGAATCTGCTAAGTCACCGGAATTTCTCCAATCACTGTTTTGGTGCAGTGACTGAAAATAGAAAGAATCTGGCCGAAAAAGGGCTGGACGTCGTCGGAAAACACTGAAAATTGCCAAAAACGACTGGAGGCCACCGGAAACTGCTGAAAGACGTTGGAAATTGGTTGCCAGATCTGTGAAGATCTGAACAGTGGTTCTCCAAGAACAAGAAAAAAGAGGGAGAAGAGAACTCTCGCCAATGACTTCGTCGGAGACTTCGCTGGAATAATCTCGTCGGAGTTAAGAATAGTCCACAAAGTTTCGTTGTGATGAATGTTAGCAAGATCAAGAGAAAGAACCCAAAAGAGATTGACGTTTTTTGGTCGTAGAATCCTAACCCTTAATCTTCGGAAGAAATTAGGGGATGGGATTCTTGAAATGACGACGACGACGAAGAAGAAGAAGAAAAGCTCCTCCCAATTCTTCTCTCTATTAGTAGCAAATTATTTCATTTCACTTTTGAGCAGAAACTGAGAAATAGAAGCCCTGCTCTACCGGGAAGAAGACAGCGATCTTCAGTTAAGGAAATTCCAGTAGGTAAGCCGTGATTTCTTGTCTTGACTCATGAGTTTGAGAAAGTTTGACACGTTTAAAATCTTTTCTTTATATTTAAAGGAGACAGTATAGGAAATATCGAAAGTCTGCCCTGCTCTACCTGAAATATTGATATTTAAGCTCTGCAAGTTCCACCCACTCTTTGTTGAGCAACTGCTAGCACCAATGATGCTAATGAAGAGATATCATTCTTAGTCTTGAGATGCTGAATTGCTTGACCACAGGCTACACCAAACTCCCTAGTACAATGCCTTCCTGTTAATCTACTTGACTAAGGCTGTGAATGCAGGTCCTTGATTACTGAGTGGTATACTTTCAGTTTTGGAGCCTCATCAGGTTCAGGAAAAGAAAACATAGTGGTTCAGTATCAAAGAACCTGTTAATTTAAGGATATAAAGTCAAATTGGATAGATTATAATGGATCATTCAGGTTATGGAGTTTTTTGAGTGTACTTCAGATTCCGTAGAATTAGAGTTGCAACTTTGCAGCTGCACAATGCTAAACAGCACATGAGCCCTATTCATACGCTACAATCATGAAGCATGATAACAATACTATCACAGATTACAATAGAAAACATACCCGAATTATCAGTACTGCATAAATCCCTTTTAGCAAAAAGAAACTAGTGTATGAATCCTTTTTACTTGTTCAGGTGTGGGATATTGCAGTGCAATATCAGGGTACATATACCAATATAAGAAACGTGGAAAATATAGAAAAATTACAAAGTAAATTGCATTTGAAGTTTCTTTTGAAGAAGTTAATTGATTTCTTCAAAAGATCTCCATGCTAGAATCTTCCATCATAGATTTATATTTCCTTAATTACTGGTGTTCCCGTTGCTGCATTTGCTCTAGGTTCCACTGCTGCTTCTATTTGATTTCCATTCCTTTCCTGCAGCTTCCCCGTGGAAGGAGGATAAAAGAAAATGTGCAATTATTTACTCTATGTGATATGAAAGCATGAATTTGTAGCATATTATAACCTCCCATTTGCAACATAACCATGTCATTTCTTTTGACTGGATCCTTTTCAAATACTTCAATCTGACAGGGGTTTAAAAGAGGGATCATGTCAATAATTTTGCTCATTCATAATTTAGCAAATTTGGGGCATCGTAGTCTGTGTATCATACAAATTCCCATCGTAGTAAATTCTCACATTTGTTACAGTCGACATCTTCGACTGTGTGAGAACCAAGTTGCCTCTGTTTCTCTGCTTCGTTTACATACATATGTCATCATGCAGTTTAGTTCAGCCTGTGTAGAAAACTTCCATTAAACTATCCCAAGATATTAATTAATACTAAGAAACTTACAACTCATCAGATACACCTCCAGTCACCGCTGTCACACGCTGGAAAGACATGCATAGTGAGATAATTGAAATAACTGCTATTCCTGTCTACATTACATATCATTCCACCAGTTACCAGTCGAGTCCACTCAGTAAGTATAGAGAACTTGTAAGTGTTTTATTTCTAAATGCGTACAAGTAGTAGGTATTATAAGATGGAAGTTCTACTTCCTAAATGCTCAATGGCTATACATTTTCTTTATCAATCTGTCCCATCTTTCCTATGCACGTATGGATTGGCTGTCTTGCACATTCTTGCAAATATGAATGATGAAGAAGAGAAGAATGTTGGCGGTACTTGATAAAATGCATTTAGCTTTAGAACTCATCTAATAATCGCACTGTCGTTTTTAAACAGAAGACGAAACTTATCCATTTTGCAAAACGCTCAAATATTACTGAGAAGGTGATTTCTAGCAAAAGAAATTAGACAAGATCGACAGTTTCTCAACTTTGAATGTGTCATGAATCACTGTTGTAGGTACTGGTTATGATTCAACAGTGTCAGATTTACTCAAGTGGTTGGTTTTGAATTCTCAAATACCCAGTGTTCATCATTTGAAATTCAAGAGAGCTTTCAGCAATTCAAAGATAGAATCAAGTAACAAATGCCATTAAAGCCCCTTCTCTTCTCATTCAAAAGTAGTATACAATTCAACTGCTTCGCATTCAGAAGAATTAATGTGCAAGACTTGAAATCAGCATAAACATTTTGCAACAAAAGCAAATCGAAACAGAAGCATAACAAAATCGTATTCCAAATATAACTACACATACTGGATCGAGATGGATCCAAAAGTTCACCGACAAAAAAGTAAAATACTACAAATACAAAATAAACCATAATTCTAAACAAACATAGAAATCCGACCATCAAGATGGACCCAAAAACTATTCTAACCCATCAGAACTTCAAGAGCTAGTAAACTTGGTGACAGCCTTGGTACCCTCAGAAACAGCGTGCTTAGCCAATTCACCAGGAAGAACAAGTCTCACAGCAGTCTGGATCTCCCGAGAAGTGATAGTGGGCTTCTTGTTGTAACGGGCCAATCTAGAAGCTTCCTGAGCCAGCTTCTCAAAAATGTCATTGATGAAGCTGTTCATGATCCCCATAGCCTTGCTAGAAATCCCAATATCAGGATGCACCTGTTTGAGCACCTTGAAGATGTAGATCTTGTAAGTCTCCACACTCTTCTTGGCCTTCTTCTTCTTCTTATCACCAGAAGCAGCATCCTTTGGCAGCTTCTTCCCGGCCTTTGGCTTCTTCTCCGCCGGAGCTTTCTCAGCGACGGTGGTCTTCTTCTCCTCCGCCGGCTTCTTTTCTGCTGGCTTCTTCTCTGCCTTTGGGGCCATTGGAATTGAAAGGGCAAATATGAAGGGGAACTATAAGCGGCTGTTCAAGGGTGAAGTGATATTTTAATTCGGGTCCAGGTGCAATGTTTATATAGAGGCAAGAGGTGAAATCTTATTGGATATTTGGGAGGCACGCAGATAGATGAGCTGGCATGATTTGAAGCGTTTGATGTATATGTTCTCATGTGTGGATAAATGTGCGGTGAAGATGACTTTTGGCATTTGCCCCTTTTCTGGATAAAGAGAGGAAGGAGAATTTGGGAAATTTAATTTCCAGTGGTCGCGCCTTTCGATGGCGGTTCTTTAAAATTCATGAAATTTTGGCGTTAAAAGAAGTCTTTTATACAAGTAGCCAATTGAATGTGTTGCTTATCTTTTTAGCCATTCCAAATATAAGGTTAAATACTTATATAGTTAAGATTTTGTAGTTATTTTTTTTTTCCTTTTCCAGATATACAAATACATTAAAAAAAAAAAAAGAATTTCCCATTTGTCACTCAACGACGGAACATGTATATAGCCCGGTACAATTATGTGTGTGTATATATACAAACACACAAGTTGGCTCTCTCCACCCTCTCGCTCGCCTCTCTCGATTTCGTCTGCCTTCCTCCTCCCTCTCCCAATCTCGCTTGACATTATACAAAATATAAATGTATATCAGTTACATATATATACAATTATTTGATGGATATACACATACATTTTGATAGTTATACGTATATAATTCATCTCTATCCATTCTCTGCCCCCTTTCTCGGTCCTCTCTCGATCTCGCTCGCGTCTCTCAATTATATGTAGCTACGATTTACAATTTTAACAAAGTATAACTATTTTTCGCCTTATTATGTTTCAATACTTGTTCTTTTTGAAAAATCTTTTAAATTATACTACTATATATATAACCTGCTATTTTAATTTTAAAAGAGGTGGATGAATAATTATTTGATTAATTCTTCAAATTGATAGAACAATATGGCGGATAAATTAATACAAAGGGAGGAAACGGAAGGAGCTTAATAACGGAGTCAACCTAACAACGCAGTTGCTTATGGAATTGTTTCACCATGATGAATTTGAAATAGAGAAGTAGCAGATGATGCTATTGTCATGGTAAAAACATATGCTATTGAAATATATTTTTTGAAATTAACCAAAGGATTCAAGGGAGGAACGTTGAATGCAGACCATGTCTTGGAAGAAGAAAAGAGTTTTTGGCTACAAGGGTATTACCGTAGTTGTACATTTCTAGTTGAATACATGTATGTTAAGGGGGAAAAAAAGGAATGAACAAAATCAAATAAATACATGTAATAGTAGATATACGCTAGACTACGTAGAAGTTCACTTGTCTTAAAGAAAATTTTAGATTACGTAAGAAAGCATAGTGAAGTAAAGAAGAATTATTTCCTCTACTTGTTTTTAAGAAAGCATTAGAGTGATTGAGAGTGTTTCTCCTCCCCTATTTTCCAACAAGTGGTATAGAGGATGGATTTCCTTTAATTGTGAAGGCGTAAAGAGAATGTTGAAGATGAAGCTAAATCATCAAGATTAAGTGAAGAAAATGAAAATAAATTCAAGTTTAAGAGAGGATGTTGAAAATAATAAATTTAAGCGTTTAAATGTATTTAAGATGTAATATAAGTGTATATATTTGGTATATCCACAACATTATACTATATAACAATCAATTATAAAGTGTATATATACATACTTACAAAAAAACTTCAGCGAAAATTGGGCTTGTGACACCAATCTTTTGACACAAAAGCATCGCTGCTGGAAAAATATATTTGAAACGTGCACCATTTAGGATAAGAATATTCAAAGGTTTTTCGAGTTAATCATGTGAAAGAAAATATTCTAAGCATATATTATTATATATAGTTTAATTTCTTATCACCTCAACGAATAACTAAACGACATTGAAATTTTAGTTTGTTGAATAAGTGGGATCTAAGGGAATATAATCTTTTGCTTTCATCAGTAATGATCTTGACATAAAGGAATTGCATTACAAAATTGAACACTTTATTATATTTCGCTGATGAAAGCAAACATACATCTTCAACAATACAAATTGATCTAGCTAATCGATCGCGTAATACCACCTTAGTATATAGTTCATACATACATCAAATCAAATAATGTAGATTGATATATTATTGAGAAATTAAAAGTATCCAGGAAGCTACATCAAAGATCCAAGGAAACAATTGAAAACTTCTCAGTGAATTACGTTCCCATTATTTGCAGCTTAATTTGGATAGACCAAAATGTAAAGTAGGAAAAAAAACCAGAACAAAAGAGCCTTGAATCTTAATATATAACTAGTACCTATATATCTAGTAACTGCATAATAATGCATTGCCAAAGGGTTGAGTAGTTGCCCTACAAAAGATACTTGATCATAAAGAACCCTCATCGTCGTCGTCGTCATCGTCATCCTTTTGATTTCCCATTGTTGAGGGAACTGGGAATGGAGAAAAATGCAGGACTTGGGAGGAGGTGGGATCTTTAAAGGAAAGAGGAGGAAATTTAGTAGAGAGCGTCACTTATTTTTTAACTTTAAAAAAGTGAGTTGCTACTTGGTGGAGAGAGGATCTTCTAAGCATATGCTTCCACCTTTTTAACTTTTCTTTTTCATTATTCAAAATAAACCAGCATTTGCTCCCTAATGATCCAAATTAATTATGTCAAATCCCTTTCGTACTCGTAATTTGGCTTCCATATTTACCCTTTTAGCTTATTTGGAGTTAAAAAAGTTGTCCGCAAATGTTAGATCATAATGTCTACACGAGTCATCAAATTCCCTTTAGACAAACAATAGTTATTGGTCTTCCATGTCTTACTTTAGATGACATGCGGTGTTGTTAGTTAGGACGACGTAGTGTCTCTCAAATTTCTCGTGCATATTGTAGTGGAGGATGAGGATGCCTCAATTTGTTTTGTCTTTGTTTTCTTCTTGTATTAAAAAAAAATTACGTCGATAAACAAATATATACACTCTTTGTCTCAAATTAGTTGAATTTTTTAGGGTTTTTTTAATATTCAAAGTTCTAGATGACTGTTTGAAATTTTTTCCATATTTGTCATTTCATTTATTGAAGTTTTACATTTTCTATGAGATAAATTAAATTACACATTTATGACTTCACAAAGGGCAATAGTGGGAAGCATGATTTAAATTTTGTCTTTTAATGTTTTTTCTTAACATGTGTGCATTGCCTCAAAAATTCAATTAATTTCGGACGGAAGAAGTACTAGTTAGTTAGCTAACACTGTTATAGTTTGAATTAACTACGGCTCACGACAAATATTTAACAATAATTACAATTTGAATTTTATATAATCCGCGTGATTTATACAAACGTTGTGTGCAATTATACAGAAGATGTGCGCAAATTAAATTGTATAGTGACATATACAAACATTGTAAATTGTATAGCGAATCTTACAAACATCGTGCACTAATTGTATAATGAAATATACAAATGTTATGCAAAATCTGCAAATTGTATAGTGAATCATACAAATGTATACAAATATTGCGCAAATTATACAAATGCTAACATAGCTATAGTTATAAAATATAATCATCCAAACTATAATTATAAAGCATATTTTGAGTGGCCATATAAGAAAACTCTTCTAATACTAAGCAATGCACCAATGAATGTACTCTTTCATCTAACTGGCCCAGTGGACATGTCACTTGAAGCCCAGATTCAAAAAATTAAAACAACTGGCCCACACTAAATTCGTCAACCATAATTTTGAGTACAGTCGTTAAAGCATATATCACAACTTATGAATCGGTAAAAGCCTAGGGATAGTTGAAGGTAAAAATTGTGCGACAATGGCGTGGAGATCAAATCTCTCTCGGAACCTCAAAGAACTTCGTATCCTCTTCTCTCCATCCTCACCTCAAAGTGCTGCCACTAGGTTCTTTTCGCTATTTGATTTGAGGAAATGAGCTTCAATTGCACATACCGAATCATTAAGTGCTTGAATGTGTTTGAGATGTAGTTGATTGATTCATAAATAAATTAATCGATTTCATCTTTCATATAGGGCATTCATTGAGAAGAACTACAGAGATCTCAAGGCCCAAAACCCCAAATTACCTATTCTGATTCGTGAGGCCAGTTCCATCGAGCCTCAGCTTTGGGCGAGATATGGTAATTATTCTGTTTTTTCTCATTTTATTTATGGTCTAATTATAGCTCTTAAGAATTTCTCATCGGCGCTTCATGGAGGTAATTTCTTTTAGGCATTTTTCTGTTGTACATCATACAAAAATTCGTTCTTTGGCGTTTGACTGATGGCATTTTCATTGTTTTTGTTCATTTCATCGACTTCCTCATGTTCCATCTTAACTGAAACTTAAGTAGACTTTTGTATATGATCCTCTTAATATTTGATCAGATAAGGGATGGATAGAAACTCTCATCAATAAATTGCACATGAAGCTCACATCAAAAGAATAAGCACAAAGGAGTGATATGTGACTCTGAAGAAATATTCTACGATGTCACTCAGACGGATGTAGTGAAAGTGATGAAGATTTGAGTATAATTTATGGCCTAATCAATATAAGGAGGGGGGGGGGTGTGGTTATCCCAAGTTTATAATAATACCTCTCATCTCATAAACAACCAATATGAGACTTTTTTCATTCAGGACTTACAGTAGTTAGGTCTCCTAGGGAATACTCAATCTGTTCTAATTTAATGTCCTTTCCACTTTGGGATTTTTGCGAGTTATTTTACATCATACAAAGTTCTTTATTTTGTGTTTGACTGATGGAATTTTCATTGTTTTTGTTACATTTCATCAACTTCCTTATGTTCCAGCTTAATTGAAACTTATAAGCAAACTTTTGGTAAATGATCAGGTAAGAGATGGATAGGAATTATAACAATGATTTTTTTTTTTGGCAATTAAACAACATTTTATTACCACAGTAGCAGATCAAAAAGAGCTATGATTGTATGGCATTCACACAGCAGTAAACCAAACAACTAGACATCAAAACCTATGTGCTATTGTTAATCTATGGCTAACTATGGGTAGAAATTAAGGCTATTTAATCTTCTCGCAAGTTTCTTCTTGAATGATCCTCTGTAGAATATGTCCGGCACAATTTTCCTAATCACCATCTTAGGTTCACAACATTTGGCCTGGAATATCTTTTGATTTCTCTCTATCCACACTTGGTACACTGCTGCAGCAAAGGTCATCCTGAATATGGTTGCTGTTGGACCATTTCCCTTAGCATTAGTGCATACCCAGCTAAGTTCATGGGCACTCTATTGATGCCTTGCCATTGAAGTAGCCTAGACCAGATTTCACAAGAGTAGTCACAGCTGAAGAAAAGTTGATCAGTGGTCTAATTCTTCTTGTTACATAACTCACAATGTTGTTCATCAACACCCCATTTTAGCAACGTGTCTTTTGTGTGTAGTCTTCTAAAGCCAATCAACCTAAGGATAAAAATCCATTTTGGTGAGCCTGGATTATTGCAAGTAATTCTACTCCACTGTACTTTTTGGAACTCAACCCTTAGCAAGACATACGTCTTCCTAATGGTAACACTATGCATGTTTGGCAGATCACTCTCTTGTAGACCAACGTCCGTAGGTTTAGCTTCATCTTCAAAATCTTTTGGACAACCCAAGATACTTGCGTTGGGTTAGACTCCCATACTGGCCTTCCTTTTATATAATAACTATGCAACCCAATCTAATCCATAGAGTATCTTTTTTGGACCGCAGATTCCAAAGCAGTTTGCTGATGGCTGCTCTGGTCCAAACCATAATAAATTGGTTCACGTCAAAAGAATAAGCACAAAGGAGTGATATATGACTCTAAAGAAATACTCTAGGATGTCAAATCAGACACATGTAGTGAAGCTGATGAAAATGTGAGGATAATGAATGGGTCTAACTCAATATAAAGAGGGGGATTATCCCAAGCCTTATAAGAAGATCACTCATCTCATAAAACACCAATGTGAGACCTTTTTCATTCTTCAACAGGACCTTGTAGTGGTTAGGTCTCCTAGGAAATATTCAATCTGTTCTAATTTAATATCCTTTCAACTTTGGGATGTTCCAAATTATTTGACACCATTGCAAATGTTTGCAATGTTCTTATATGGACAAAACTTGGTATAGACTAGTTGTTCTATTTTAGGTTTTCTTTAAAGTCACAAGTTCCTTTCAGATCTGGTATAGTCGAGTTGTTTTAAGTGACCTTTGTCCTGTTCCTGTGGTTTGATCTTCTATTCATGGATCTTACTTTTTTAAATGCTTATAGACCTGGGAGTTGAAAGAGGCATCAGACTGGAGGGATTGACGGAGGAGCAAATCTCAAAGGCACTTGAGGACCTTGGGAAAGTAGGGGAATCCCTTAAATCTTGATGACACCAGATCTGCAGAATTTTATGTCTTTGCATTCAGCACTTTGTGGAGTTGTGTCCTTGCATTGTGCTTTCTAAAATAATCCTTTGGTGCTAGTTATCATGGATCAAACTAACTGTTCGTAAACCTGGAATCCTGGGTATTTAGCTTTTATTTGCGGTTGGAATGAAAATGTTTGATATCCTTTGTTGTTAGCATTAGAAATGTAGCAGTATTGTTTCTGTGCATTTAATCCTGTTGTGGTTGAGATTCTTTCAACTGTATTGTTGAGTAATTAGTACTCCCAGCTCATTCCGTGTACTCTTACAATGTGAGTTGACTAATCTATGCATTGAGATGGCACTTAGGCAAATGAAAGCTGATAGCTATATCTTCGCTTCCTTTTAGCAAATAAAAACTCCAATCTTGTGTACTATTAGGTAAAAAAGAAACAAAATTCTCTATCTGGAAGAAGACATCAATCTTCAACTAAAGAATTTCTGGGAGGTAAGCTTGATTGATAATATTGAGTCTTGACTCATTGAGTTTGAGAGAGTTGACATGTTTGAATCTTCTTTATATTCGAAAGAGGAGGCAGTACAGGAAACATGGGAAGGCTGTGGTGCTGTGCCTGCAAGTTTCACCCACTCTCTGTTGAGCAACTGCTAGGACCAGTGATGCTAATGAAGAGATCTCATTCTAGTCTTGAGAAATTGCTTGGCTACAGGCAACCCCGAATTCCCAATACATTGCTTTCCTTTTAATCTACTCGACTGACACTGAGAATGCAGAAAAGTATGCTTATGAGCCAGGCTAGTCCTTGATTACTGAGTGGTGGCATAGTTACAGGTTGGGAGCTTCACCAGGTTCAGGTAAGTATACCATAGTGGTTCAGTATCAAAGAACCGGGATGAATATAAGGATATTAAGTCATGTTGGATGGACTATAATGGGTTATTCTGGTTATGAATGTACTTCGGATTCCATAGAATCGGAGTTGCAACTTTGCATCTGCACAATAGCTGATGCTAAACAGCACAAGAGCCCTATTTAGAGGCTACAATCGTGAAGCCTGATAACAATATTATTTCACGGGTTACAATAGAAAACATCCCCGAAGTGTGTGTGAGTAGTTTAAACTGGTGTATAAATCCCTTTTAAAGAAACTAGTGTAGACACTTCCATTGAACTATCCCAAGATTTTAGTACTAAGAAAACTTGCACCTCATCAAATACACCTCCAGTCACCCATCACATGCTGAAAAACACGGCATAGTGAGATAATTGAAATAGGAACTGTTATTTCTGTCTACATAACATATCATTGCATCAGTTACTGATGGAGTCTACTCAGCAAATATCTACTTGCTAAATGCCAAAGGGGTATACATTTTCTTGGTCAAGCCGTCCATCTTTCATATAGACGTAAATAGATTTGTCTTGCATATCCTTCCAAAATGAATGAGTGAATGAAGAAGAAATAGAACGCGGGTGGTACTTGATAAAATGTGTTTTTTAAGATTTAAAACTTATCTAACACTTGGTATTATTCAACAGAAGAAGAATATTATTCACCTCGCGAAAAGCTCTTCCAAGTATTACAGACCTAAATGAATTTGACTGAAGAATGGCAATTATGAATTAATAGGAGAAAAGAGAAAGGGGAAAAGGATTATCGAGCAGCTCAAGCTGAAACCGCAATGTGGTTTTGGAAGAAATGGTACATGTAGAAACAATTGCACACATTGAACTCTAGGAGAAAGGAATTCCCCATAGCTGAAAACTTCCACAAATTTGAAGCAGAGATAGAGACAAGTGATGTTAACTAACACGAACTTGTAAGTGGTGATAAACAAGGGCATATGAAGACATTTAATGGACTCCTGTTGAAAAAGAAAGATGAAGAGGTTCAACAGAACAGGGGAAAAGGAGTTATGATCTTTGTTGAAAATAAAGAGGAACCGATGCAACGAATAAAGAAGTAGAACTATGAAAGCAGTTTCGTGATGAGATAAGGAAATTCCTAGTCTTGGGAATTAGACAAGATCAAGGGTTTTGGCCTTCGACTATATGTACAATTCTGGTTTAAATTCACATCTAAGTCTGATGTCAAGCAAAGAACAGTTCTTACTGACAAAGATTAATCCTACAACATACTAATTTTAATTAGCTTATTTCCATCAAATACTGCATCATGGTAGCAGAGAATTCAAGGATGAATTTAGTTCTTCTAAAAAGCAGAGAGCTTTCAGCAAGTCAAAAGGTAGAATAAGGAACAAATGCCTCTGGAAACCTTTCTCATTCGAAGGCTACCAACTAAATTCAACTCAACTTTTATTGAGTTCAGCAGAATTTTAGGTGAATTAATGTGAAAAATACGATATAAAGCATAAATTTTAAGAATTGAAACAGAGATATCAAAGGATTGTATTCCAAATCTGAACTACACATAACAGATCGAGATGATCCAAAAGTTCACCGACGAAGAACAAAAAAAGTAAAGACTAACTATTACATAGAAAGCCGACTATCAGGATGGACCCAAAACCTATTCTAACCCACACGGAGCTTCAAGAGCTTGTAAACTTGGTAACAGCCTTGGTACCCTCAGAAACTGCGTGCTTGGCCAACTCACCAGGAAGCACAAGTCTCACAGCGGTCTGAATCTCCCGAGAAGTAATAGTAGGCTTCTTGTTGTAACGGGCCAATCTGGAAGCTTCCTGAGCCAGCTTCTCAAAAATATCATTGATGAAGCTGTTCATGATTCCCATAGCCTTGCTGGAGATCCCAATATCAGGATGCACCTGTTTGAGCACCTTGAAGATGTAGATCTTGTAAGTCTCAACGCTCTTCTTGACCTTCTTCTTCTTCTTGTCACCGGAAGCGGCGTCCTTTGGCAGCTTCTTCCCGGCCTTGGGCTTCTTCTCCGCCGGAGATTTCTCGGCGACAGGGGTCTTCTTCTCCTCCGCCGGCTTCTTTTCTGCTGGCTTCTTCTCTGCCTTTGGTGCCATTGGAATTGAAGGTCGAAGTTGAAAAGGAAAATATAAAAGTAATATGTAAGAAACTGTTCTAGGGTGCGGATTGATTTTTTTGATTTGGGGCTGAATACATATATAGAGGCAAGCGGTGAAATCTTATTGGTTATTTGGGGAGATGTGCGGATAGATGAGCTGGCATCATTTGGAACGTTGGATATATATGTTCTCATGTGTGGATAAATGTGCGGTGATGATGACTTTTTTACTTTTGCCCTTCTTTTCTGTGAGGGAAAAGAGAATTTTCAGCTCTCGTGCCCTTGACGTTGGCGGGTCTCTCAAATTAATTAAACGGAACCTTTACGCAAATAGCCAAAAGTATACACCACTCTTCTTTACGCAAACAGCCAAAGTAGATTATAAGTATATAGTCAATATATACATTTTACATGTGAATTATAATATTATATATTATGTGTATTTCGGCATTTGCGATATTTTTCATTAGATATATTATTGTTGTTATTGTTGTTATATATGGTATGTTTCAAAATTTTAAAGAGGTCAATCAACAATTGTTTGATTAATTCCTCAAATTAATAAAGATTACTTTGGCAGATAAATCTAAACAGAAGGGAAATAATGGAAGGAGTTCAATAAGGGGGTCAACTTAAAGAAGCAGTTGCTTATGGAATTGCTCCACACTTGACTATCAAAGAATTAGATTTCTTTTCATTAAACTTGAGAAAAAATGAAGATGAGTGATGATTCTAAAATAAATAATTCAAACGAATATGAAGATGATTCTAAGATATTACTCTTTTCGTCTAGTAATACTTATCTATTATTGATTTTGCATGCTTGTTTCCATCAATCTTGGATGGAGTCAAAGATTCACTACTTTTTGGCTTTAGGATATGATGGAATAAAGCAAAATGGCTCTTTAAACTGTCTGCGCTTCTTTCAATTGTGAAGTAACAGTTAGTCAATGCAACTTTCGACGCTCATCATGGGTCATCCGGAAACAGTCGCGCCATGTTTTTAAACGTAGGAGTCAGGCTGCGTACACTCGACCTCCCCTTACCCCACAATGGGCGGGAGCCTTTGAGGCATTGGAATAATGTTGTTGTTTGTATTGATTTTGCATGCTTAAGAAATTATAAATAAAGAAATGACTGAGGTCTGAAGGGATACTGATTTGAGCCAAGCGTAAAGGAAACCACCCCTATTATTTCAAATGTACGCATACTATTTAGGATAACAATATCAAAGAGTAATTACGTGAAGAAAGTATTCCGAGTTTATATTGATCATATATGATTTAATTTGTGATCACATGCTCGAATAACTAATTGACATTGAAATTGTAGTTAATAATGCTTTATTTTAATTTAAATGACATACTTGAAATTTTGCTAGCAACAATGTTTTAGTTTGACTGGATTTTCAAAGTATATATTTAAAGTTGTCAATTATTATGATTTATAATATTTTTTCGTAGTTTCTAAATATACATTTTATTTCAAAAAATTTAAAGCTTCTATGTACACATCAAAATTTAAAAATTTGAATTTCTAATTTTGAAGCAAATAAATTGTGACAAAGCGAAATGTATTTCATTTGTAATGATAGTGACATAAGGATTTGCGTTAGTAGATATGAGAACACTTCACTATGGACAAATTAATAACTATAGCGTGAAAAATGAGGTTCCTGCAGTTTAATTTCTGTAATGAAAGCAAACATGTATGTCTTCATTAATACAAATCGATCTGTAGATAGATACCGTACCACCTTCTTATATTCATACATCACATAATTACTGTATATTATTGAGAAAATAGAGTGTACCCATGAGATCCAAGGGAACAATTGAAAACTTCTTAGTGAATACAACCAAAATAGTACTCCTATTGAATTACATTCCCATTAATTTTAGCTAAATTTGGATACAACCAAAATTGTAAAGCAGAAAAAAAAAGGGAATATGTTTCTGCAAAAAAGGAATAGTACCTATATATCTTGTAACTGCATTGCCAAAGGGTTTAGTAGTTGCCCTACAAAGATACTTGATCATAAAGAACCCTCATCATCATTCATCGTCATCGTCAGTGTCATCCTTTTGATTTTCCATTGTTGAGGGAACTGGGAAAGGAGAAAAAAATGCAGGAGAAAGATTGGGAGGAAAGAGGAGATAAGTTCAGAGCCTCATTTTTATTTTCAACTTTAAATAAGAGAATGCTACTTGGTGGAGAGAGGATCTTCTAAGTATATGCTTCCACCTTTTTAACTTTTCTTTTTCATTACTAAATTCAAAACAAACCAACCAATTAACACGTCGAATTCCCCTCGTACTGTTGATTTGGCTTCCATAAATACCCTTTCAATAAATTATTTGAGGTAAAAAATATGTCCGCATTATTAGCTCATAATTCCACTCGAGTAGTCAGACAAACAATACTGGTTTTCGTTTTTACTTGTTACTATTTTACCTTTTTTTATGTCAAGCTATATGAATTTTAATCAATATTTTATATCATATTAATATGAGAACGATTATAACTTATAGTATTTTTTATGTAATTCTCAACGATTTAAATTTTTAAATATTAAATTAATCTAAAAAAATTGAACAGAGGGAGTACTTTAAGTACTTACTTTAGATGACGTGTGGTGTTGTTAATTAGAACAACGCATTGTCTCTCAAATTTCTCATACATATTGTAGTGGAGGATGAGGATACCTCAATTTGTTTTGTCCTTTATTTCTTGTCGTATTAATAAGCAATGCACCAATGAATGTACACTTTCATCTAGTTAAAGACAAGTTGAATAAATCCACGTGGAATAAATTAATTTCTGGATGGAGCTGGCAATTAAGCTTATCATGTTTTCCCACTTTTGGCAGAATACGTCAAAATTAATACAATCCTAAATCTCATATAATGGAAATAGAAAATCATATTAGCAAGTGCAAAGAAACATCATCCAGTAAAATGAGGCCGAACACAACAAACAAACAACATTTCCTAATGTGTATATGTGGACTTTTCTCTCCACCTTACCTTAGAGGAAGAGAGACTATTTCCGACACATCTTCAGCTCAGAACTTTAAATTTTGTTAGTGCAATCACACAAGGGGAAAAAAGTACATCGATGCCGCCATTGCAATTGGTATTTGACATGCACATATTTGTTCACAAACGTTTGCACTGTCAAATTACAATGGCCGAAGCATATAATGCACATATTTTACATCACTTTCTTTACAGATACATGGCTGACTAAAATAAGTTACTTGTGTCTTATTTACACAGACAGTGAATAATCTTTATTTTATCATTGATCAGCAACTGTGAACTTACAGATTCAGTTCTTCCTTCCCATATATTCGCTGGAGCTCTCGAGTTGCAGCTTGAAATGATTCTGATCATGAGAAACAGTTCAATATGAATCACATGTATCAAATAGTCGATGAGTGTGAGAGAGAGATCTAATTAGAACTAATCGGGGGTATGACTACCTTTCCAAATATGGAAAGCTTTTTGATTGATGGGGGAACCGGTCACGGTTTGAATAGCTTCGAACAACAAACTTTGTGGCGTGCTCCTTAGCTCCTGGGTTATTTGGTAGACGGTTTTTCCATTCTCAAAGTATATGTGATTGTTAGGGTGCTTCGTCTTGCAACCAGCATGACGCTCAAACTCATAGGCATTAAGCACCTTCAAATACATATACAATAGCAAAATTACCATAGGAAAAATATATAAACATACAATGAATAAGTGAATAACTTGCCTTTGAATAGTTACATGGTTGACAGCCGCATAGGTATCCAGAACCTTTTATAATACCATGAAGCTCCTTATAACACACAGGAAGATCGCAGGTAAAGCCGACAGCAAAGTTAATGAAATTTGAATAGAGAGAAATGTACCTGCCGGGACAAGACATATTTCACAGGTACCCCGTCAAGAATTCCTGTTGCTAACAAACTTCTAACATTCGAAGGAAAGCTGTTAGGAGCACCTTTATGTGCAGGTTTAGACTCCGATTTGTTTTTTGTCATGGAATCACTCCTAAGTTTTGATGTCTGAGAGGAGATATCAAATGCATTAGTATTTGATCCATCCAGCTGCTTGTCACAATGTGTTTCTGATGTGTGAACTGATGATTGATAATGCAAATAATCATAACCGCTAACTGGCCTTGCCAGAGCATCAATATCAGACACCAATTCAAATCCAAATATTGCGTCGGAATCCCCTCTAGTATAGGAATCAGCAATTGGTGTAGTGCTATGACTTTTCTCAACATTGGATCTGATATCCCCAGGATTATAGGCCTGAGTTTCACCTTCCTTTCCATATGCCTGATCCATGGATAAAAAAGATGTTTCACTTGCCCTATTATATACCTGACTGATAGACATATTAATGTTGTTTCCAATCGATGAATGAAAAGCATTTTCTGAATCCTCCGCCTGATTAACATTAACTTTTCTGATTCTACTGTTGCTTATGCATACCTGTGGTTCTTCAATAGAGTAGGACATTGACAAACCAACTAAGGGATCACCTCCACTTTGATTGTCAATCACCTTTTTCCGCATGGTGGAGTTTCCTGTGTTACCAGGAGATATGCTTCTCTCGATCAAGTCAACTGGCCTGGTGGTATCAACTCCAAACAACCTATCAATGAATTGGTTTGCCCCTGATGGAAGATCATAAGAAGTTTCCCAACATGTAGAATTTGTCACTGCAATTTCCGAAGTTGATTTCCCGAGTGAAGTGTCGACAGCTTGTTTCTTGTTAGGAAACAACTCTGGTTCAACAGCACTGGAGAACAATTGGTGAGCACGTTTCACGTTGATTCTTGATGAGCTATCAAAAACTGCTTCTCCACCAGATAGATGTCCACCACATTTTGGTATCCAAAAGTCCTTGTCATGGAAAGACTAGAAAAGATCTGATATGAATGAACTAGATGACACCGATTCATCATAGTAAACAGGAATGGCAAGCAGTGGTGAAAATAAATGACTGCAGAGGGGGAAAGGGGGGGGGGGGGATCCCTTTTCTCAGACAAGCACTGATACTGATCCCTATTGGCATTTCAACTTTAAGAAATGGACTAAAGCTGTGCAGAAAATGACAAGCCTTTCACCAGTGAGTACAAGTATAAAGCTAAACCAAAACATATTAGCTTCAGGGTAAACTAATCCCACTCGTTGAGACAGAATTTGGATTGGGTAAACTAATCCAATTCAGTGAGACAAAATTTGGATTGGGTAAGCTAATCCCACTCGTTGGGAAAGAATTTGGATCAATTCACTGATTGGACATCTGAAATATCAAAGAAAATTAATACTCCTTCTATCTCGGAAAGGATGACACTCTTACCATCGGAAGTCAAAATGATTTCCTTACAGTACTATCTTCTTTGCAATTATGTAAACTTTACCCCCCTCCATTTCAATTTGTTTGACTAATTTTGACTTGACATAGTTTTAGAAAGTAAACAAAACTTTTGAATCTGATGAGGTAAAATGTACCAAAATACTCTTCAATCTTGTGGTGCAGAATGTGAAAAATCTAGAATTAAGGAGTTGCCGAAAAAGGAAAGAGACAACTTTTTTTGTAATGGAGAGATTATTCCATAAGAATTACGAAATTTATATTGAAAATCAGGAATTTTGACCCTTGCACCTCAAACCAGCCATTCATTTTTGTCACAGAGTGTGTGATTACTTTTAGTGAAGTACCACGAAAGCTGAATTGCAAATTATAAGTTTCATATCTAAATAGGGCGTCGAGCTGCCAAATAGAAACTTAAAGACAAAAGAAAGGTCCAACTCAATACAACTAGCAATCTGAAACTACAAGCAGTTAAAATATAACTAGAACTTCCGGCAAAATAGCATAACTCAGAACAACGAAATAAAACGACAATCGAATATGGAGCTCCTAATAAAACGACACTCACCATCTTGCAGCTCTTACTTCAACGAATCTGACAACCACAAATGCTCATAAAACAATCACCTAAAGTTCAAATTCAGCAAAAACAGTTACTACAATTTTCTACCGTTTCAACTATTTGAAGTGAGTGAAAATTCTGAGTCAGTTACAAGCCCTAAATTGTGAATTGCGGGAAATAGAAACAAGAGGATCGTACCTTAGTAGATGGAGAAGATATTAGGAAAGGTCAGGTAATCTTCCCGGCGGCATCATTGCCGGCGATTATCTGTTTTGAACTAGAATTTATTTTTTATTTTTTTAATTTTTGGACGGGCAGAGTGGTTGTTATGGTGAGTGAGGAGCAGACGATCGGCTCTCTCAGAGACCATAGAATTGCGAATGAACCTTCGATATTAGATTATACAGTGAACCTTCCTGCACCGTCTACGTGTCATTGATTTGATTAATCTTCATCGTTCATGGCTTTTGGTCTCCTAGTTTTGGGCTTTCCGGGTCTTGGTGACGTCGATGAGTGGTGATCCCATGGAATGGAGCCTACAATGTCATCCAAGATTTTTTTATTTTTTTAATTAGATATTTTAAATTTAAATTTTAATTAAGATTTTTTTTTACAGGGAACGCTCCTTTTTTGAGTGGTGTCGTGAAAATCAAAATAATAATGTTTTAGTCGAATGAGAAATAAAAAAATTATATTATAATTTTTTTATTCATGAATAATAAAGAGGTTGATTATTATGAAATAAATAATAATGATAAATAACAATAATAATAAGGTTTTAGTCGAATGAGAAATAAAAAATTTATATTATATAATTTATTTATGCATGAATAATAAAGAGGTTGATTATTATGAAATAAATAATAATGATAAAAATTGTTATTTGCATTTATATTTGTAAAAAATGAAGAGATCGTGCTTAATTATAAAGAGTTAGCATCGTTTTGGTTCCTAACATACACATTATTCCATATGCTATACTATTTAAATTTATGTGGCAAAGCATATATATCATATTTATGTGCATAATAATACTCCCTCTATCCATTTTTACTTGGTTTCTATACTATTTGGGGATATTCAACAATACTTACGTACTTTATGAAATCAAGAGATGATTTTACACTTGATTCCTAATTTACTCTTATCATTAATTATAGTCATTTTCTTATTAAATTTTTCAAGGCATAATATTTATTAAATTCAAAAGGTACTTTGATAAAATTATCTCATCATTTATTACTTGTTAATGCATGTGTCAAATCAACCGGGAGCAAATAAAATTGGACGAAGAGGATAATAATGAAATACGTTTTATGTAATAAGTGCTCCATGAGTATATAATATTTCTATAATAAATGTATCCATGTGGATAATAAACATATCAATGTGTATTTACGATAGAACTTCAAACTTCATCAATGTGTATCACATATTTTTAAAGTATCACTACTTCGAATAAATATAAAGACATAATTTGCTATGTTACATCAATCATTATTTTCATGATGTGAAAATTTCATAGTAGCTGATGATAACATGAATTGCTCATGAATCCACAAATCAAGAAAAAATTTCACGAATTACCCGTTGTATTTATATCACTTGATTTTTTTTTAATTTCAAAATTTGAAAGAAAGAGACTGATTTGGGAAATTTTCTGAATGCTTGCATTTTCTTCCCTGAGCAGTATTTATGCATGTATCTTATTACAAAATAAATTCACAAGAAAAGAAAACCACTATACAGTTGTCATCTTCTTATTTGACCAGCTTCTAACAAAATTAACAAACTAAAATTCTTCACATGCTTGATGCCAGAGTAAATTTATCTGGAAACTTCTCTTTTCCGTACAACTGTCCTTCTATCAGATGTGTTAGGAAATAAAAATCTACAGATCTGTTGAAGAAAGAACAATAAGAAGAAGGAAGAACAAAGTTCTTCTTTTAGAGAGAAGAGAGAGAGAGTATTTGTGAAGAGAGAAAAAAAAATTTCGTGGTAATACCTAATGGGTAAACTCAACGACGATAGAGTTATATATATTAATGATATCTGAATATTTATAATTACACACAATGCATATATACATGAAAAATAAATAATAAAACCTAATATTTGGATCCATTACCTAATAAGATGGTTGAACCGCGACAGCTGCTATATGTAATATCATGCTTCACTACCTAACAAGATGGTGTACATTTGATCTCTCTAATTTTGATCAATGCATCTGATTTTCCCACATCATGAAGAGAATTGTTTTCTATGCACCTGGACTTTGTCAAAGATTAGGCTTTCTTGTCTGAAGCTCTTTCATTTCCTTCTCCCTCTTCTACACTTTTCTTCCCTTCTATGAAAATAGATGAATTTGATACGCCAATAAAGTTACATGAAAATCAAATTGCATTGTATTTTATATGTATTTTTGTGTTTCAAAATTATATCTAATTGACGTATATTTTTACTTATTGATTTTTTTATTTGTATGTTCGTAGAATACAAAAATCTGATTACATTGCATTTGCATCGAATTGTGTTTATACTTCTAGAGTTATGAAGATTGATTTGTGCGTATTTGGAATACATCGACTCTCTTGCCAGCCTTGCCTTCCTCTTTTTCTCACTTTTTTCCCTTTCTCGCTTGCCTATTTCCTATGTATCTGTATCTTTACTACATTTTAACAGCAACCATACATGTATCTAGATATATTTTATTTAAACTTTGATATAAAATTATTAATTAGTGAGTCAATATATAATTATTTCAAGCTATATAGAGAGAGAACTGAAAAATATGATATAAATATTTCTGTAATTAAATAAATAATTTTTCATAAACAAATAACTATTCAATCGTATATAGATAGTGTAATTTTCCGCCAAATAAAATACAGATGCACGGATACACCAAGAAAAATGAAAGACATGTTCTAGCTAGTCCTTGGAAGACAAAACAGGTGCAGGTGCCGTGGGCCAAAACTGAAAATCATCATTCTCGTCAGGGGTTAAATTAAGATCCACGCAAAATACTCTCTTGCTACTACTCGATTTCTTCAAAACTGGTGTCCTTCTCGCCGACGAATCTTCAATTTCATCCACGGAGGAACGGTGACGCCTCATATGTCCACCTAAAGCCTGCCCCATAGAAAACTCCATTCCACAAATTAAGCATTCGTGTACCTTACGGTTTTTGGATATTTTTCCGTGAAGAAACTTTCCAATGTCGATCGAGGATTTCAGTGATTTATGACTCGTCCGATGGCCGCCAAGCGCTTGGAAAGAGGAGAATCGTTTCTTGCAGGTTTTACATTCAAATAAATTGCGACGATCTCGATCCATGGATGATAACAGCATTAAGCAGTTCGCCATTGCTTGTGCTTCCACTTCACCATTGTCTTCTCTTCTTCTTTTCATTGCCGTCATGATCGATGCAGAATTAATGTAGATCTATTGAATTCGAACAAAATGATAGATTACTGAGCTTACAATTGCTTCACATATTATATATATATAGATAGAAGGTTAAGTTAGTGCTTGTAGTGGAATTTAGCGCGTCTTTCTATTGGATTAGGATAGAGTGATAATGGGGTTAGAAAACTCGCCGCGTATTCTGCAATCATTGAATGTGAATGTAATTTTCAGGTAATTTTTATTTTTCGTGTACGCTTAAAACAGAACCAAATGGCCATCAAGTGAGCTTCCATGAAGTTTCCAGAACCATTCTTGGTTTGACTTGATCAAATGAGACACAGAAGTTAAAAATATAAAAATCACACTCTAAAATTTATGATTTTAAATTAAAGTTATATCGAATGTATCAAAATACTCTTAGGCTTTAAATATATCATGTGAAAATTAAAAATTAAAATTTTTCCAAAAAAAAGTCACTATTTTTAGGACATATCAAAAAGTAAATAAGGTTTTTTTTTAAACGATGGAAGTATAAAAAACATAATATTAAAAAAAAAATCTTAAATTGCAAAAGGAATTGAAGATATGAATCTACTACTATGACCTTAAAAATGTAGAAAGTTCAAAGTTAAAAATTTTAAATGTAATGTCAAGTTTATATTAGATTAAATTTTGAGTCCTACTATAAGATGACTAATAGTCTAATTTTTAATGAACGTTGGTTAGCATAATAGGTTGGAAACTTGGAATACATTGCTAGAAATATCTAGCGACTCACTTTATTTGACTCTACTTTTGGAGTTGAAGGATGTAATAACTTGGCACCCAAGTATATAAACTGTTTTGCATTGGAGGGTCTCGACAATATAGTTTAATAGCAATAGCATGTATATTATATTCTCCAACTTTTCTCTAGAAAAGACAAAATTATGTCTTTCATGGAACATCATGTCAACTAATAAATTAAATGACATAATACGATCACGAAATGAGGCAAGAATAATGCTAAATAAGCCGGTATTTCCCATCTTGTTTTACGTCCCGTTATTGTTTGTAATTTATTTTAAAAAATTGTGATCTAAAATAGTTTTATTAAATATATATATGATTAAAAATTATTATTAATATAAAAGAAATTTAAAGTTAATTTATTTTTAATATATACTCAACTTAATTTTTTAGATTTTTATCATTATTTTAAAAAATTGAATTGTTCAAAGTTGAAGATAAATATTTAAAACTTTTCTATATATGGTCTTTTGACTTATTGAAGTTTTATATTTTATGCGATATTATTTTTTTCAATCTGTTTCTAAAAAGAGTGTCACTTTAGTAAAATAACAGTTTAACTTTAAAATTTACTTTTTATATTAATTGAATGATTTGCAGACATATAAATAACTAAGAATTATTTTGATTACAAATTTCAAAAATCTTTTTTTTAAATACCATATTAAAATTATAAGAATAATAAATTATAGAAAAAGCTATAAACTTTAGTATTATCGAGCCCCGATTGTGAACATTTTTTCTCGTAATTAATGATTCATAAACACATCAAATAAAACTACTTATTTTTCAAGGTAGGGAATATTTTTCCAACACGATTCAGTCACAATTTCACGCCAAATTAATTAAGTCAATATTGAGAATTTCCTTTGTTTTGAAAAGTATGGAGTATACGTGACACACGTATCCATCTATATAGAGTTTCTTCATACTTAAGATTTTTGCTCATAATGACTCAATTTGCTTACGTGCATGTGCATACAAACTTAGCCACCTTACAAGCCATGTGAGTTCGTAACTTCATCTTTCACACTTACATATATAAAATCTTCAATATTAATTTACGAAATAATAAATATAACAATGACATGATTCCACTGTATTACCTTATGAATATGATAAATTTAAAAGTTTAAAAAATGCATTGAGAAATGACGAAAGCTAATACATGAACTACTTAATAAAAATAAATTGGAATCTAAGAAATAAATTATTTCTTGATTTTCTGAGTTGGACAAGTAAAAATTGATATTTACACTTAGTAGGAGTATATTGAAAAAATAAAAATTAAAGTAGGGAGTAGTATTTTTTGATTTATCACAAATCATTTTGAGTTGATATTAGTCAGCTATAATAAATAAAAAAACTTGCTAATATTGATGATTATCTAATACTTCTTGTGTCTAATAATAACTTTTTTAATATTGATTTGATACCGAGAATAAAAAATAGTAAATAATATGAATAATTTAATTATATTAAATTATTCTTATTAAATATAAGTCATCTAAACATTGTAAAATGTATAATATTTATTAATAAAAATAAAATAAATTTAAAATATAAATTATTTATTAATTTTATAAATGGAATAATAATTATTGGACATCAAAGTAATGGAGTAAGTAAGGAGTTCTATTGATACTCTAACATCCAATAAGAACTAGGGATCTTCAAAATTAGTTCCATGTTGCCTTATCTTTATAAATAAAATAAAGAAGCAACCACTATTACTGCCGAAAGTGTAAACGAAAAATTAAAATTTCTTTGATTGTGAATATATATAGTCATTGATAATTGCTCAGTATTTTCCTCAAATACTTAATTAGCAAAAACCTACAGAGACTTGTCATCGGCCGGGAAAAGGACTCTTTGATCAACTTGTCAAGCAACTAATTCCTATGTTAAAATCCAACAAGTTCGAATTCAATACATAACCAAGTACTACAAATATTATATATGCATGTGTTCACACAGCTACTTTTTACACTTGAAACAACCCCAAATCTTTCTTATTATTAGCAACCATAACTTCATTTTTTCCCCCTCTCACTTAGCTTTATGATAGATTTAATCTACTTGATACACTCAGCATGTAAAGATTCACTTCACTCCTAAAAATACCAAAATATCCACCCAAAAACCGACCTCAAATCGGACCAATACCGATCTTCGGAG
>JAPFFP010000094.1:21900164-21916208 GCA_026153255.1 Solanum medicagineum | reverse complement strand
AGTTTTTGCTCTCATGTTACTTAAAATTAATAGTGTTTGGATTTTAGTCTGATTTACTTTGTCTCTCTTAGTTGCTAAGATTCAATTTAAAGCATTTACCCTTAATAGATCATGATCCAAATTATTTATGTTTTTACCTCACTTACCCATTTTATTTAGCCCTGACATCATGCTGATGTCAATATAAATATTATGAAATATACTCCGGCAGTATATGTATACTATACCGATATCACATAGAATGAGCTCAATCCTTTGTCATACTCTGACGATATATTGATACCCAATTGGTATCATGTAGGATTAATTTTTTTAAGAAATAAATAAAAAATAAATAAAAAATTATTAAACTCTAAATTAGTAGAAAATATATTCGTTGTGATACTCCGTCGGTATATTTATATCATATCGGTATCATATAAGACTAGGAAATTATTAAATGTTATAAAATTATTTATTAAAACTCTAAATTAGTAGAAAATATATTTTTGTGATACTCCATTGGTATATTGATATCCTATCGGTATCATATAATTTTGAGCTATTTTTTTAATAAAAAAAATAATTAAGAGAGAATTATTAAAGTTACAAACTTATTTATTAAATTCTAAATTAGTAGAAAATATATTCTTTGTGAAACTCCATTGGTATCAGTATCATATAGGACTGAGCTTAATTTTCTGTGATTTCCTATTGATATATGTATACCCTATTGGTATATCATACAAAATGGGTGTTGATGTCATCATAATGCTAGCGCATGGATTTTAATATTATTGGGGCCGATTTTAATAGTATGGGGCATAATAAGATATGAAGGAGTATATGAATGTAAATAATTTACTTTAAAGGTGCACAAAATTAGTTTTCCCGTAATCTATATATTATTAAAAGGAAGAAAGTATAACCTAAGTTCATGTCAAGTGACAGCGTAGTATTAAGACATGTATTAGTTTTAAAGACAAGTTAGTTAGGTTATAAACAACTAACTTTTAAAATTTTATAGTTTTTTTTATGAATTGAAATTTTGTTTGTCATTTGAAATTTGAAACTAAATATGTTTAAAAATAGAAATGAATTTTTGTAGTTTTTATATTGGTCATCTGAAACAAAAACAATGCGTTAATTCAATGTTTGAATGAAGCACACAAATATTTCTGAACAAGTTCTTTTATTTCTGTATCTGAATGTTGTCTTGTCAACTTGTCCTGCCGATACATTCTTGAATTTGATGTATATTTGTAGTGTTTCAATTTTCGTTATGCCGTTGTTTGATAAATGATAGCTCTAGGAGATTCATTCATTCAACACAAATTTCTACTATTATTTTGAAATATTTTATTTTATGAGACATCATCAACTCTTTTATCGTTTTATTTTTCTATAGTTATCTCTGTGAACGATATTTTCTTGATATGTAGTTCACTTTGTATATCTTGATATTTATTGTTTGTAAAAGAGCTTTGTCGATTGAGTTGCAACAAGAACACAAGTTCAGATGTGGAAGAGAGCATAAGCAAGCAATACGAATCATTATATTTGAGCTATGACTCCCTAAGTCGCAGTCTGTCTTCCTTCTTAATGTTAATTTTAGATTTTAGATATGTGTTGCTTCTTATTACTATTTTAGAGTTGGGTTTCATTATTTTTAAAATAATTTCTTTTTGATGGATTTGAAATTGTCTAATAGATGAAGAAATGGTGAAACCTTGAGTCAAAGCTTTTTGATTGAAAAGTGATTATTAGTAGCTTGATGAATCAGAATTAACAGGCAATACTAGACATGTTTAGTTCAAAATGTTCTCCATAATGAGGGAGAGATTTTATTGTTATTTACCAGCTCATATGTAAAACCTAAACCAAATTAGAGTAAATGGTAAATAATATACCTGTTTTTAATTGATATTACGGGAAAATTGCTTGATATACTTCTAAACTTTGAAATTTGATGTAGATATACCTCTCATTGTTAAAGTGACTCATGTGTGTTTCTAATACATTATGGTCCTCAGGGCCATGGTAAGTGAATAATTTAATTTTAAATTATTTTTTTGATTTAAAAAAATATTTTTAATTTATTATTTTGATGGACAAATTTATTTTTCACTCATTTTCCTGTAAAATTTATTATAAATTCCCCAATTATTATTATTATTTTCTATAGATATAAGAAATAAATTACTCTTATATTTATAGACAAGAAAAGATAGTGCAAATATGTATTCAATGTATCTTATTTGAAAGGTCACAACCTTCAGAAAATCACAACCCTTTGAAAAAATTGCAACTCGTGAGAAAAGTCACATCTCATTCATAAAAAAGTCACAATTCTTTATTTTTCATTCACATCTTTTAAAACACAACACTCCTAACAAATGATTTATTTAATGTAATAAGTGTATGCACTAATTAATAGTATGTCACATATTTATTGTTTACACAACAATATCGTAAAGATATAAGAAATAAAAAGAAAATGAAACATAATGGGTTGCAAAATAAAATGTCCAATATGAATAGACATCAAGACGTGACTTGTTCTATATATATCAACATTCTCTCTTCTCATTTCTATCCAATTCATTCAACAATGATAAGATGTTATTCACTTGAAGTCAACAGTGATCACATCCCTAATAATGATAGCATCCATTGCCATGGCTGCAAAGCGCAAGTTGCAACCTTCAACGATTACATTCGGATGGTAACAATTACAATATAATTTCATGATTTCAATATTTTAGATTCATTAAGCAGTACTCCGTTATATTTTGCAGGCTCAAACAGGAGTAGGACTCTTTCTAGGGTGTAAGTATCATGATTTCAGCAAATTGAGATCGATATTTGTATAAACTTTTTTCTATGGTCTAAGGCTCATTTAGATATGCAGGTATAATGTTTATGTACCAGAAAGCGTGAGTAATTATCTTGGAATTACCGTAGCCAACACTTACTGTGGCCTATGTGGGGAGATGATTGGATGGAAAATTGTAAGATACTAATATTAAACATCATGAACAAGAAGATTTTGTTGCTTTTTGAAAAAAAAAACTGAATTTATTGTTTCTCCAGATTGCAACCCCCCGCCAGGACATATATGTTAGAGTAGGAAGATTCTGTATGCTATTGTAAGTTTCCGATTACAGATTTGTATTGGGAGAGAGTACATTCTATTCTGTATGACTTGTAAGGGAATGAGTATTTTTGTGGCAGGCACAAGCTTTGTTTTTCAAATGATGTACAGTTGATTGGTTTAAATGAGGAACAAAATTTAGGCGCTAATGAGGAAAATGCAGTTCAGGATGGAGGCTCAACTGATCAAGATGCAGATGCACATCAACAGGTTCCTAATCAACAAGAAGTGGGTGCTAATAATGAGCAGGTTCCTGATGAACAAGATGTGGGCGCCAATGAGCGAAATGCCGATCAATATGGAGGCAGTAATGAACAAGATGCGGGCACTAGTGAGCGAAATGTTGATCAAGATGACGCTCATGATCAAGATGGGGGCGGACAAAGGAAACGAAGGAGGATGTAGATCAACTGGCTGATGGAATAGATAATATTGATGAAAATGCAGACACTGATAGACTGCTCGTGCTGATATTCTGCTTATACAAAAAGATATACAAGATGTAGATTAAATTGTGTGATATTCTGTTTTCCATTTGTTTTTGGATTGCACTACATATTATTGCTTCAGGTTGGAATAAATCAATTTGAGACTGAATTTTTACATGTTTTCATGTGCCTGCTTATTTGTTGATACAACTCTAAATCGTAAACTTGACAGAAGTATCAGACCATTTTACCTAATATTAAGTAGCAATTTTGTAGGATAAAACGGATATACCTGTTAAGAAGTAGCGGTACCTCAAACTTCAATAACTTTAGCGAACTCAAAAGATAGCAATAAAATCACACTAAGAGTCTACTTTTATTTGAAAGAAACGTATGCAAATGAAGGAAATGTTATCTCAAAAAATGAGAGAAGACCTCTCTATTTATTGCCAACAAAGGGTGCTTATTGTGCCTTACTAGAAAAGTCACATCCATATCGAAAAAACATAATCTTTTAGAAAGGTCACCACTCTTAGAAAAAGCTATGACCCTTTAGAAAAGTCACAACCCTTCGTTTTCATTCACACCTTTAAAAATCCAATAGTTTTTGCAATATGATTATATTACTTCCTGTTCCAATTCAGTTGTCATATTGTATTTTCTGAAAGTTAATTTGATTACTTTTAAAGTTAAATTAGATTACATTAACTTGATAGCTTGAAATAAAATTCAGATATAAAATACTATAAGAAAAGTATTATTGATTGCAATTTTTTTTATATCAAATCTGTCTAGTTGGTTCCAAGTTGTTAGACACTAATTTCCTTTAAGTAGTTTAATTTGTACATTGGGAAGAGAGACTTACATACCTCTGGGTGATTTAGAATCGATGTACCTCTTTTTCTTTTTGTAAAAGTAGCTTATATATATTTTATCATTACAAAATGATTTACATATATTTTATTGTTACAAAAGTGGCTCACATGAATTCTTTTTTATCTTAAAAAATAGTGGAAAATTAATTTAAACAAATTCTATGTAGAGTATATATGATCCTTCTATCAAAGTTTAAGGATTTATTTGATACTTCTCACACATGAATTTTGTTTTGACTTCTTTATTTCAATGGCTAATTGGCCTAGTCCCCCTTACTTGCACTTTTTTCTATTGAGGATTTTTATATTATTAAAAAGTAGCTAGATAATCGGTCTAGATGTATAAAGTTGATTTTTAAAAAAATGAGTTTTAAACGTCTCCTTTATAGATTTTTTGTTTATCATTATTTGAGTTCTTTGTTCTTATTATATTTTTTATAATTTTTTCGTGTAAAAATATGAAAATAAAAAGGAAGAATTGAGAAAGAAAATAGAAAGAAAAAGTAATTTACTTTTTGTATCTATAAAAAAAATTAGAACACCTATCATAAATTTTACAAGAAAACAAGCGTTGAATCGAAGAAGTCAAAAACATTTACAGGTGAGAGACGAATCAATGATACCTCTATATGATATATGAATCTTTTTAAGATAAAAATAAACTAAGATTTAAAATTAATTTTTTTTATTTTCATTAGACCAAAAGGGTATATGTAGCCATTTGTTTAATGATGAAGATATGCAATGATCACTTCTATAACAAAAAGTATATCCTCTCCGAATCATTAAACTAAAAGGTGATATCCTCCAAACTATTTTTTTTTATTATCATAAAATTACTCTTGAGTTAATTTGGGCTAATATAATTTTTTTTTTTAATTATGTTCAATCTTTTAATAGACTAAGCTTATAGTTGGACCAATTATTTTTCGTGGATTAGTTTTATCAGCTCTAATTACATTCATAACATATCCTGCAGAGTTCAAATTGCTCCCATTGACGATTGTGTTGCTGGAGTATGTATTCTCTTATTTTCTCTTTGCCTTAATTCAATGTTTTGGATTGAATGGATTAATTAGGATAGTCTCTGTTGTATTTCACAGTACCTGTCAACGCATATCTTGCAGGATCAGTTGGGAGCGATCTATAATCGAGTGTAAGTGTCATGGTTTAATGTACACAACGTGAATTACCATAGAAAACGAGTTGGAGCTTTCGCAAAGGATACTGAATGTTCCGATGTGGAATGATACTCTGGTAGAAATTGGTAAGAAATTTTTATCAACAAGAAGATTTTGTTACTAGTCGATGATAGTAGATCCGCCATGACAATTTGGTTAGCACCCGGTACTCAACCAATAGAGTTTGGTCCCCGACCAAAGAATCTCACACTCCCAGAGTGTATATCGACAAAATCGCTAGCTCGAATATAACGGTTCTGACCGCCCGCTCTGATACCACTTGCTGAAGATGGAAAGGACAATTGATAAGAAGAAGTCTTATGGAGAAGATGTTACACATTCAAAATGCTTTTAAGTATTTTGTGGAAGAATGCTTTCAAACTTGTTACACATTCAAAATGCTCTTAAGTATTTTGTGAAGAATGCTTTCAAACTTGCTTGATTACAAATGAGGGGAGATCACCCTATTTATAGTATTCCACCTCCATAATGAATGGTGGAGATTGATTTGATCTAAGGGTGGAGATTAGCTCTCTAGAATACTCCACATATCTCTTAGGAATCTCCACACCCTTCCATATTCTTGCATACTCTTCTGTATCCTTCCATACCATTCTATACTCTTATACAATATTCTACAAAGACATTTGTAAACTATATATTTTACAAGATACTTCTAGATAATTAGACAAAGTAGGAGATATAATTTTAACAGAGGCCAGCCAACGAAACGAAGGAAGATTACCTGACTGATGGAATAGATAACATTGATAGCCTATTCATGCTGATATTCTGCTTCTACAAAATGCTATAATACATAATTGTGTGATATTCTGTTTTCTGTTCTGTTATGAGTTGGTTATACAAGTATAATTCATAACTGTGTGATATTCTGCTTTCATTTTTGGGATTACACTACATATTTTTTTCACTTCATTTTGGAGAAAAGCAATTGATACTGAACATTTTACATGTTTGGTCTCTATATGCGTCATCTGTCAAGCATTCAAGCATTTTACAGTGAACTCTTGTTTTTTTTCCAAGAAGTTTAGCTCTTTTAGAAAAAATTGTTCCCTCCACTCTTGGGTTAACGATCAACACAGAGCTCATCTCAACTTGGATTCTGTTGGAATTACTGGTAGTTGCTTCTTGATTCAACGATGGGAAGGCTCTTCATACTTCACTACAATGAAATCCCTGATCATTGTCGTATCCGCAGAACTCTACATTTTGATGAAATTGCGAATGATTTCATAAAGGCCATATGTAAGATTTTTCTTGAAACGAAGCAACATTTTTTCTTGCCTTCTCCTTTTCTTTTTCCAATTTTCATGACTGAATATATAAAACTACAACTGAGATCAGGAGAAATGTCTCCACGAAATTTTCTGCTATTTCCTAGTCTACTGCTTGACCACTATCATCTATTTATCATGCTACCATGTTTGACCACTAGTATAATTATATTATATACTAGAAATAATAGCACATGCTATTGCAAGGCATTAGACAAGTCAATGTTCCCTTCCTCTTTGATCGACTGATTCTTTTGCTTTCGCAGCTTACATTTTGTTTTCCCTTCTTTTTGTTTCTCACTCAGCTCCAATTTTGTACTCCTGCAGACCAATATCAGACAATGAGATGAATCAAGATGTTTGAAATATCCACAGAGAATTAAAAACTAACAGTATCAACTATAGGAGCCCCCACAATAATAGGGTACCAGTGCATTTAGGACTATAAAGTTAAAGAGATGTTGATATACAGCATTCAGGACATGAGATACATATATATTCACAGGATTAAAGTTATGTTATACAATCTTGAAGGGGAAGTGTAATAAATTGGTGAAAATATATTGTCAGGCACTATCAGTTGTGTTTTGCTTATCCAGAGGAGAGTAAATGCTCAGTTGTCCCGAAAGTACTGCAGAATCATTTTCTGTAAGAAAAACAACTGAATAGCTGGATCCCCACGTCGATTGTACCGAGTTATTTACCACGGCAAGGAACCTTCATACACCTACCATTCCTTATGAAGTAATAATGATACCAAGATAAGTTTTTCTACTCATGTCTCTGTCTTCATATCCTATAACAAGGATGCAATTTTGACCCTAATGCTGCCATGTTGGCAAGGTGACTCAATTTTAGTACTTAACCAAGCCCATTCCTCGCCAATCGCCTAGGCCTAGACATAGGTAGGATATTGGTTTTACACAATCAGCACAACCCAAATCTAATATTCTCGTTTTGCTGAACTGTTTAGCTGAATGTGAAGTTTCAACACATTATGATGCTTGTTACTGAAAAGACATGTTCATAAACTAAACTAATCGATCTTCATTTTCAATTATGAAAAGTTTAATTACATACAAAACATAATTATTTAAGCTATAGGGTAAACACAGCAATGTTGAAGGCACCAACAATAAAAACACCAGTAAATGTACTCACCGTTCTACACTGTATGAAGAAGATCTCTTTAGAGCTGGAAATTTCTCCTTCTTCATCTCTATTAAACTCCCACTGAAGTATTCCTTATCTTCCAGCTTAATTCTGTCTTCACTTCCATGATATTCCGCCATTGGACTTTCTACATCCTTCACCGCTTGATTGGAACACCTGCCACGTGGCAGACGGCTTTTATACTGTGAAATCAAGGAAAATCCATTTTCCTTCCCGTAAACGGGCCTGCAGTGCTTGAACGACATCGAACCGCAATAGAGTAATTGCATTAGAACGGAAGGTGCTTTACTCTTTCCGCTTGATTGAGTATTAGCCGTTGGATCTTGGCTGATTGTATCTGGCCGTAAGACCACTTTTCCGTCCGCTTTCATCAACGTTTCTAGCGTTTCAGAGCTTGAATCGGACAGTGGTGGTGAAATTTCACCTCTGTTCAGCTCCGTTGACTGGTTCGGACTATGTTCAACCTCCGCTGGTTCTTTACAGACCGGTTCAATGGTCCGGTCTTCTCTCAATTCGTCTTCTTCTTCGACGATTCGCATTGCTTTTCGCCGGCGTCGTTTGTCCTCTGTTTGAGTCGACGCGTCGGCTCCAGATCCTCCGAGTAATTTTCCGGGTGATTCGCCCTTGTAAACTAGGTACTCGTGGAAATCGGAGGAACTCCAGGACTGATTCCGGCGCCTTGCCACAGGAGGAAACTCACTGTCTTCTCTCGTTTTCTGTATTTCCGGCACCGGATTTCTGGAATTAGAACAAGCGATTTCATGGGGTTGTGAAGGCAATGCACTCCCGAGAAGCTCTGATCCTTTCAGAACATACTCTTGACCATGTGCTGGGTATATAAAATCATTCTCTGTCAAATCGTGCCACACGAACCCATTCCTGTAGCTTCTGAATTTCTCAAAAAATTAACAAATTCATTTCAGCTCCATACCGATAAACACATCTATTAGCATAAATCAAAACAGAAAGTAGTTAATTCACCTTTTAGCAGACCAGGAGTACATAGAGGCCATGCCTTTTCCACGAAGACAATTCAAGCGGTTGATCACATCTAAATGAAACATCAAAAGAAAAAAAATCAAAACCTCTGAAATCATATGAACACAAGCTTTCTCTTATTAGCTTGAGCTGAAATTCTGCATACCTCTGAGATACAGACCATCAGGGGAAGAAAGATGAACCTCCATGAAATGAGGATGTTCAAGTTGTCCATTTCTGGATAGGTAGTAAACGACGGGTACTTTGTTGAGCTTACGGTTAGTAGGTTCAGTCCAGACTTTGGTTCGTTCAGGGCTTGTTTCTCTTCCTTTCCATTTCTTGTGCATTTGAAGGTCCGTCGTTCTCAACATTGTTCTTCCCAACCTGTTAGTTTGAGAAACTTAGAAGAAATTTGAAAGCTTGGAATTCAGTGGAAATTATAGGGAGTAAATGGCGGGGATTCACGTGTATAAGGTGATGTGTGGGAGTCTAGCTGGAGGAATGTGGACGGTGAAGGAAGGAGCGAGGGGGCAGAGTTTCAAAAATAGGATGCTCCATGACAAACCGCGAAACGTGTTGATTTCAGTTCTATTTTCTCACTTCTTTCACTTTCTAATACTACTCGTCCCATGTGACCACCATTTTACTTATAATTATTGTCCGTCTTATATTAATTTAATTTACGAGATAATAAATATTAATTTTTAAAAATTTATATAGCTCTAAATTACTTTATTAAAGGTAAAATAAAATATTTTTAATTATAAAAAATAATATTTTATTTAGAACAAATTAAAATTAAAAGAGTTTTACATAAATTCATTCTAATTTATGTGATATATTTTGACTTGACAGAGAGTTTGAGGGAGAGAATAAATTTTTTTAAAATAGATGTTTACACGATTATAAATAATTTTGTTAGGAGTAAATTATGTATTTTAAAGTTAAATTGTTATACAATAGAAATGTATCTTCCTTTTTTAGTCTGTCTAAAAAAAAGTAAATCATATAAATTTAAAAAATGGAGTAGAATTTTGTACACACCTAAATTTCCATTATATTGAAATTATTTGTTTTTAAAAGAAAAGATCTCATAAATTATGCTTATAAGCAGACTACCATTAATCATGACGATTTCTAAAACGTAAAATAAGGTAGAATGTCTTTTAAGGAATTAGTTGATCGAAATGATGTTATAACCAACAGAATAATAGTAATTGAGAAATTTCAAAAAGCGGTTGTATTTTATTAAGGTAATATATAGGGATCTTTTTAGATGAGTATTAACTATTTATTTTTTCTAACTCATATACAATGATTATATAAGTTTATACATATATTACGTATGAAATATACATATACTATACATCTAACGACTATCTTGAACTTGAACGGCTAAGTGAACTACTGTTTAGGTTAATTTCGAATACAATATTACTATCATATTATAAAAAAGTTTATAGGGAGCCACTAAAGCAATTGCTTCAGGCCCCCTCAAATTGAAGGTCCAAATTTTGGTTTTATTTATGATAAAGGTACAAATAAAAGATATTAAATTATATTTTTTTAATTAAAATGTATAAAAGTAATAAACTTGTAATATCACATGTTAAGATGAGAAATCTCACATTGGTAAAATATGAGAGATGTTGGATATATAAGTAAACAAGTCTTTATTGAATATATAAGCAAACATGTCTTACCTACTAGTGATGCGTTTTAAAGTCGTGCTGGCCTAGGCCCAAAACGGACAATATCACTAACTAGTTGGATCATTACAGAACTACTAATTGCAATTTTATACTTTCTAATCTCTATTTATGTGATTTTTTAAATTTTAGCGAGAAGAATGACATTTTTTTCATATTTAATGAAAATTTGATTTTGAACCTCTTGTTTAATCTTAATGATATAATTTATTGCTGCAAAATTTCTATACTTTATTTTAAACCACAAACTTTATTTGTCTTTAAAACTATGTATCTAATTAAATACCTTCGCATCAACTAGACAACAATAAACGTTATTCAATATATAAAAAGAAAAATGATGTCACTTAGCTTGACTTTTTTCCTTAGTGGGGGTCGGAAAAATGAAAAAAAGATTACAACGTGAGAATCAAGCACTGATCAACAAGGTGAAAGTTTAGATAATCAACCAACTGAATTAGTACTAAAAATTTTCGATGAAATCTCTTGTAGAGTTGATTATAACATTTCTTTTACTTCATATGAACTTGAATAATTCTAATGCATGGAATTAGTTTGACATCTACTTAACAGTATAAATTGTGATTATTAAATTATGCAAATTTATAAAAGCATCTCGTAATCATTTGTGTAGGTTTTTTTATGTAAAAATTATTTAAATTTAAGAGATAGGGTGAATAATCAAGATAAGTACAAAATAATCTTTAAAAGGGGACTAGAACAAAAACACATATAATTTTTTTAGATAAGTTAACGACCTTTCATAAATATTTGGCCTTAGGCTACGACTTTCTTTGAGTCATCTCTGTCATAAAGGTGACCGGAGAATATTTTTAATTATACTTGGGGCTTAAAGTAATCGTTACGAACTTTCACATTTTCAAAATCAATCACAATGTTTCACCATTGTACTATTAACATATTAATAAATGTTGTTTAGTCTTTTCCCCATTTTTTCTTTAGTTTCTTTCGTATTTTATCTTGAAGAATTTTGACGTTTTAGGATGAAAAAATTTCAAAAAATGATTATTATTTCAAAACAATTAAGATCTATAGCTATAATTGAATATTTATAATTTATAGCTACAAGTTAAAACATTAATCAAAAAATAAAAATTCTCTCTCAACTCTCCTCTCATTATATTCCTTAAGATGAAGTGTGAACGTTTGACCTTCCTTTTCTCCCTTTTTTTACAACTTTTTTTTTCTCCTAATACCTTCCCAACTGAGCAACTATTAGGTCAAATACATCGTTAGTTTCTTAAATTTTATTTTTTATATTTAAATTATGATAAATTTTAATTGAGCATTTATAAAATAAAACTTTCCTATTACATTTTTTAAACTAAAATTTTGATAGTTTTTGTTTCAAGCGCCCATGATGTATATATGCTAATCACGTAAAATGTGTTTATCTTCTTTAATTGTATGAATTAACTTTAGTAAGCCATAAACTTTAGGTATGTTATGTTACCAATTGATGTCGATGTGTATAGTTAAAAAAAGTAATATATTTTATGTGGTTATGTAATAGATTCTTGAGAACAACACAGATTTTTTCTTCAAAATTTATCGTTGAAATATCTAATGAAAAGATCTTATCATAATTTCATGATTTAAGTTTATAAAGAATAATTCTACAATCGAGTTAAAAAGACTGTCAATATATTTAGTTAAATTATTACTCGTAACCCATGTTTCAATTGGAAATTATGTACAAGTGGATTATATACTCTATTAATTTGAAGTAAATATTAATGCGGGGAATCTAGTGTACGAATGAAAGTATGTTTCAATTGGAAATTATGTACAAGTGGATGATATACTCTATTAATTTGAAGTAAATATTAATGCGGGGAATCTAGTGTACGAATGAAAGTATCCAAATGAAACAAATTATAAAACCAATCGGACTGACTGTACGAATGAGATCGATCTTAAGTAGATTGGTCAAAGTGTAGGAGAAAAAATCTACTATTTTGACGTGTCCATATTTTAGCGTGTCCCTATTATTTATTACTTCAACATTTTCTAAATTCGTCCAGCTTGTTACCAATATTTGCTCATATATTTGTTATTATTAATTTAGTAAAATATACACACACTCTCTCTCTTTTTTATCAATATATTACTACTTATAATAAAGGAACAAGAGAGCAGCTTCTGATCGTAGTTATCTGTTTGAGTAGCTTTCGATTGTCTGCTCTTCCATCTTTATTATATGGGGTGAAAAAATAATATTTTATGGGCTTTTTAGTTCAATTTTTTTAAGATAGTTGCATGTTGACGTGTCTATTTTAATTGATCATAATATTTCTTTAGTTGCTTCAGTTATAATTTTATAATAATTTTTAAAATATAGATAAAAAAATCTATCAATGTTACATAAATCGAGACTAAAAAATAATTTATATTACGGCCTCCTGTGAGTCAACAAAAAATAATTTGTGGGCTTTTTAATTTTTCAGGACAGTTGTGTATTGATATGTCTGCTTCAACGACTTCATAAATTTTATTAGCTGTTTCAATTATAATTTTGCGATATCTTCTAAAATATATAGGAAAAAATCTATCAACGTCACATAAATCGAGACTAAAAAAATAAATTTATATTATGGCTTCTGGTGAGTGAACAAAAAATAATTTATCGGCTTTATAATTTAATCTTTTCAAAGCAGGTATGTATTGATGTGTCTGCTTCAATGACTTCAGAATATTTCTTTAACTGTTTCAGTTATAATTTTATAATATCTTTAAAAATATATGAAAAATCTATCAATATTCCATAAATCAAGATTAAAAAATAATTTATATTGATACGGGCCGTCGCCACTAGTAGATATATACAAAATTCTCTCTTATTATTGTTTTTAATAATGATACGTATATAAATAATTGGATATATCTATATCACAATTTAGTCAAACATTCTCATGAGAATAATTTATTGGAGGTGCGTGTGTTTGGAAACACAAAAGGGCCAATTTCACGTGGGTTTGTTGACCAAACTAATCAAAGTATTTACTAAGACTACCACTACCTCCATGTATTTCTTTTAAATAGCACCGGCAACGTGCCCTATAAATATCTATCTGTACTCATCTTAAAATAACTTATTTTCCATGTATCAAAGAACACCATTATTTATTTATTTATTTATTTTCACGGAGTGTGTGGTCCTTATTTTAAGATCCAGATAATTCAAATTTGCGTAAGGAAATTTCAGCTATAGTGTATTAGTAATTAATGATTACAATATGATTCTCAAATACACGATGAAATTACTTTGCAGATTTCGAAACTTGGTGTATTAGACTAACATGGACAAACTTTAAAGAACGGTGTCATAAAAAAGGCCATGTGGTGCAAACAATCCCAGCCTTTATTGGGCCGACTGCTACTCATAGCAGGCTGATGTTGCAATATCTTTGATGTCTAATCCAAGAGTGAAGAACCAGCCAACTAATGCGAATATGTTGTCTTTTGTGCACAACGTTTGTATAATTAGCTATACACAGTATTTATATATTTCGTTGTATAATTTGATTCGTGCACAACTTTTGTATAATCGGGCACAACATTAGTATAAATCACGCGAATTATATAAAATTCAAATTGTAATTAAAGCTAAATATTTACCGCGAGTTGTAACTAATTCAAACTATAGCTGTGTTGGCTATCGTTGGATGAACTGCTGATATTGATCCCCAAAAAAATTTTTTTTCAGGCGACTGTGTGATAACTTTTTCTTCTTCTCAATCATTCAAGATATTATGTGAATTAATATATTAAAAAGCAAAAGTTTTCTAATTTTATAAGTGTTCGCTTTAAAATAGAAAATGGATTCGATACAATTCAATAGAATCTAAGAAATGATGTATATATTTGTTTAGCCATATAAGTTTTTCTATATATAACTAGTGATTATAATTAATTTTTATGTATGCCAAATATGTAACTTTCCCAATGTTTTACTCTAAGAATAATTAAAAAGGAGCAAAGTGACAATATAGTGGTCGCAATTAGTTAGCGTAAGATTAGAAGGTGACAAAATGTGGCTCATGATTTCTGTGAGACACGTTGTAAAGTGTCACCTATACATAGTCAAGGAAGATTAACAATGACGAATATGATATGGGACTTATCTTAAATCTAATCAAAAGGAAAAGAGCACAAAAATTAGTAGGAAGCCAAAGAATTGCAACTATTCATTGTCCACACTTTGTGCTATCAAAGTTTCAAATCACAAAGGACAAATTAAATGGCCTTTGCTAAGATAAGATTTATGCACATTTTCAATTGAGTCTTGTCCACCATGATGACACGGAGCTAACTCTAAGACGAATTTAATCATGAGTTTAACAAAATATCGAATTTTATTTTTTTTAATCATGTTTTAAAAATCAATCTATACATACAACATAATTACACAGATTGAATTTACATGCTTAAAATCATGAATTTACTTCTGATTAACACACAACTCTTTTTTGTGTGTGTAATTTTGTCTATGTGTTTTAAGTGCAATTTGCACGTCAGTATCGTTGCGGGCCTCCACCAGAGTTTTCAGTGGTTTCGTCCCGCTCAGGCATAGTTCATCATCTTTCGAGTCATGACAGGAGAAGATCAAGGTTGGTTGATGGTGCACCCCTCGAGGGGATTCCACCGATCAATTTCCTTCTGCCTTATGGGTTTACTCGCCCGTTGACTCGCAAACATGTTGAACTCCTTTGTCCATGTTTCAAGACGGGTCGAGTGGCAGGCTCAGCTTCTGAAGCGCGCAGATGCCGAAGCACACCTGAGGTGTGCGCTGCCTGTCACGATGTAAACGAATCAGAGCATGCACTCCTTATATAATTTTGGACAATTCACTCTTCATAAATTAATTTTAAGATTAAGTTAGACTCAAGATCTCCGTCCAATTCATTGTTTCCCGGATGTTGCCCCACCCTCTTAAAATACTATAACATGTTGGCCATGCCAATTTATTAAAGTCCCATAAAAAAACGCAATCAGAAATGTCCAAATGGTGTTAGCTAATTTGCAATTGAGGTTTGTCGTCTGAGTTCTTCAAGTACGCGTCTGTATATATCCACACGGAAATTAATTAATTGAATGATAAGATAAGATAGGATATATAATAATATGACATGAAGCAACTTAGACCATAAGTAGTTGATTTAATTTGTGGCAAAAATTAATCATTTGAAATGACGAATATTAATGCTCGTCATTTATTAAAAGCATGCAAAACTTTAATCAGCAATATATC
>JAPFFP010000094.1:21843714-21873637 GCA_026153255.1 Solanum medicagineum | reverse complement strand
GAGGGTATAATATACGCAGACCTTCCCACTACCTCATAGAGGTAGAGAGGCTGTTTCCTGAAACCCTCATCTCAAAAACCTATAATAAAATTTATCTCTAAATATTTTTTTAATATATGTGAATAACCTCATAAATACAATTAACGTGAGATAGAGGGAGTATTTTTTTGATTGCTTGATAATTAAGGCGGTTAGATAATTAGATAGAATTCCAAGACAAAGTACGTACATAGAGACACACGCTATAAATATTTTTTGCCTGTCTTTGCCACATTCATGAACGACAATTTTACTCTATTTATTAACACCGACTTTTACAATTCTTCGATACCGGTAACTAAAATAAATTGAAAATTATTTATGTGTCAGTTTTCACAAATTAAATTAAATTATCCAACCGATTTTCTATACATGGACTCGTTTATAATTTACGCCCAAGACAAATAATTTCCAGATATAAATCAACACTGCACAGCGAAATTCAGTAACCAGATCAATTCATCTTAAATTCTGCTTGCTTAAAAAACAATTAATTAACTGCTCATAGTTTTAATTAATTACGTAATATTACTACAATTGTTCATGAATATACATTTATTAATTTAATATTGAAATTTTCTTTTAGGAGTTATTGGGTGGTCATAAACATGCAATGGAGCTGTTGGGATTTGAGGACTAGAAGTCTCACATTATTATTTTTTAAAAAATTACTGGTAACTGCTAAGTCCAACATTATTGAAATGGTCTACTCAACAATATGGTAATATTATATACATTCCTGTGATGGTGCAATAATGAGGTTCAAGATCTACTAGTGATTTCATGCGATGAAAGCTTAATAAAAATAAATAACTATTATATTCCACTATCTCTCTATGTAATGTGTGTTTCAGCTTGAACAAATTTAAATATTAATCAAATATTTATTATTATATTAAAAATTATATTAATTGATAACAAATATATAAATTTATTTTTTAAATTAAAATTTTCAATTACGGTCGATTATGACTTTAATATCACTCTCCGGGCCTCCTTATGAGCTTCGCTATAAACAAAATATTAATATGACGCAACAGATCCGTTTGGCTAAAAGTTGAAACAACTCTTATTTTGCATCGAAGGGTGTATTTTTACAATTGTTTTGTCTTTACTTTTAATACAACACTCAATCTATATCCTTCTTTAATGGATTAATACTTTTAAAAACTAATCTATTATCTTCCACTAGGAAAAGTACATAAAATAGTCATTTCACTGATCATGAAATTAAAAGATGGCAGTGATTTTTCATGCACTCCAATTTTGTGGAGTCCCATTTAAAGTTTGTTCGTTAAAAAAAGAAAATTCGACCTAATTTCCTTATCGGGCAATTATTAATTTGATCATCTGTCAAAACATCAACGTCAAACGAGTAATGGATCTTATCAACTTGCTTTGTAGTTTTCCTCGGATACGTAAACTTTTGAGCCGATCTCACCAAAGTTTCTACAGCAGAAAATTTTATTTTTGAGAATTAAGACGGTTGATTAAATATAAATTGTACTACTTGAAAATAAATAAAAATATAAAAATAAAATATAATTTAAATTATTTTTGTTAATTAAACTTATTAACTTGTTTCTAGCCAAACGACTGTGGACCTAGGGAATCAATTTAACTGAGGATACGAATAATTACAAAAGGAACTTTATTACTGTAGCCTGCACCTAGTTTATACCTGCCAAACTCTTCCTCCTTCTTCTTTTTGCCTATTTCCATGTCTCTTCCATCTCAGCCCTCCTTAGGTCAAACTTTCTCAGCCATACTTCCATAAATACTCATTCTTTTTCACTCATATCTCAGTCAAACCGAATTTCTTCATTCCTCAACTCCCTATTTTTCTTTCAACCCATCAAACTAACATAAAAGAACTTCCTTGTTAACTTGAACCCCTACTTCCTGAGCTCAAAAGAAATGACTGGGTTTTTCTTTTCATCCAAACATTCACCCCCTCCACAACATTCTTCATCAACCACACATCATAAGCTTAGTGACACTTTAATGGAGGATACTTTAAAGAACGCTGAAGTAATTATTAAAAGGTGGGATCTTGATGAGTCTACCTCTAATCTCTTCCAAGATAGTAGAGCAGAGGCTAAGCAGTTTCTGGACGCTGTAATTGATTTACAACATGCTATGCAATTTGTTGTGAAAGAAAGTTCCACCTCCCAATTGCTTGTTCAAGCTCAAAATCTCATGCAAATCGCCGTTAAGAGACTTAAGAAAGAGTTCTACACCATTTTATCAGGAAATAGATATTTCCTAGATTCGGAAAGTGTCTCAAGAGAATCGACCAGGTCGAGCGGTTCGGATGAAGATCAAGCTTCTGAAGATGATAATGCTGAGATTGAAGCTCGTATGGCCGAGATTTCGATTGCTGATGAAGGGGAAAAGGTTTCCGTAGCTGTGGATCTAAAAGCTATTGCTGATTGTATGATTGAAATTGGGTATGGAAAAGAATGCGCCAAGATTTACGAAGTTAATCGAAAATCAGTCATCGATGAGACATTGTATTGCTTGGGAATTGAAAATTTTGGCTCTTCAACTATTCAGAAAATGGATTGGCAAGATTTGGAGAAGAAAATCAAGATATGGTTGAATGCTGTTAAGGTTGCTGTTACTACTCTGTTTTATGGCGAGAGGATACTCTGTGACCAAGTGTTCTCCATCTCCGACAATATCAGAGAGTCTTGTTTCACCGAGATCGCTAAAGACAGTGCTCTAATGCTCTTCACTTTCCCGGAGATGGTGGCGAAATACAAGAAGTTATCTATAGAGAAAACGTTCCGTATTCTCGACCTCTACGACTGTATTTCTGAACTCTGGAGTGAAATCGAACTGATTTTCGGGTTTGCGTCTACGGCGGTTGTTAAATCTCAGGCGATGACCTCCATGACCAAGCTCCGAGATGCTGTTCGAGCCATGCTGTCGGAGTTCGAAACGGCGATTAAGAAAGACTCATCCAAAGTAGTGGCTGGTGGTGGAATCCACCCTCTAACACGCTACGTTATGAACTACCTTATTTTCCTCAGTGATTACAGTGGACCCATCTCCGATATTATCTCCGATTGGCCGGCAGCGGCAAAGTCACCGTTGCCAGAATCTTACCTCTTGAGCCCAATAGCCGACGAAGGGGATTCACCGTCTTCTACCGTTTCCGTACGACTCGCATGGCTTATCCTCGTTCTCCTCTGCAAACTCGATGGCAAGGCAGGGTTCTACGGGGACGTTCCCTTATCCTATTTGTTCTTAGCAAACAACCTAAACTACGTCGTTTCAAAGGTCCGAGAATCCAGCTTGAATCTCCTATTAGGATCCGATTGGCTTCGTAACCACGAAGCTAAGGTTGAACAGTACATGGCAAATTACCAGAGAATGGGTTGGAGCAAGGTGATAGCGTCACTGCCGGAGAATCCAACGGCCGAGATTTCTCCGGCGGAAGCGAAGGAATGCTTCTGTAAATTCCGTTCGGGCTTCGAAGAGACATACTGGAAGCAAAGATCATGGATTATACCCGACCCGAAACTCCGTGATGAAATCAAAATATCTCTGGCGAAGAAGATCCTTTCAGCTTATCGACCATTTTACGAGAAGCACGGTGAAAAGGTGGCATGGATGGAGAGTGGTGGCGGAGTGGAGTCAATTGTCAGATTTGCCCCTGACAACGTGCAAAATTACCTATCCGATTTATTTTACGGAACAGGTTCGTCAGAAAACTCCAGTACATCGTACAGGTCATCTTCACATTCCACTTCAACATCGCGATCGCCATCGCCACCACGAGGCCGTTGAATAATTGAAACTGTAATACTTTATTTATTTCAATTTATATGTGATCCTTTGATTTTGAGAATATCATACGGAGTATTCCTACAGTATAGAGTGAATGCAGATCTGAAGTAATTTTCTCATTTGCCTAAGAGAAATAAAAGTTGTACATTGTTTATTTGCTTAGTACTTGTCACAGATGCTTTGTTCTATATTTTCTCATCAGAATAAGGCTTGATTTTTTTAATTTGTTTTGTAATATGTGCTGGTTGTAAGTTTAAATTATCTATTACTATTGCTAGATCGTAGAAAGAGAGATTTTATTTTGTTTTGTTTTAGCATTTTCTCCTTTGCAATCTAGAAGATGAATCAAATGTGGAGAGATAAAAAGAGTTGCCATCATATTTTTTACTACGTTCGAGAATCAGCTGCATAATAGTTGTGTACGTACGCCATTCGAACTGGTAATCCTACTATTCAAATTATTATTCTTTAGTATCCTTGATCAACGGTACTTTATTGTCTGCGTTAATTTGATTTGAACGCTATGTTGTGATTATTATTTTGGCCATTTGTCAATCCAACTTGAAAAAGCCACAAACTTGGTGCCCAGTGCCCACAATAATGCAACTTGGTACGTTACATCTGTTGTTTGTTTTTGTCGTGGGTCCTAAATCATTCAAAATCAACAAGAACAAATAAGAAAGTAAACATTTGGCGTTCTGCCGCTCCCCACAGCAAACGTTATATTGGCTTTTTTTCCTCCAAGAAAATAGTTATCTGTCTGAATGATTAGTCATTGATAAGGTTGACATGCAAGTGGTTGCCGCATTAAGCAAACTGAAAAAAAATATGGTGCAAGTGGATTCATATGTAGGCCAAATTAACATTACTATTTGCAGTTCAGTTGTCCTTTATTGATAATAATAATTCTATTACGGAATTGTCACATGCAAAAATTGACTGCTAATTTATTTCAGTCCTTCAACTAATTAATTAGAGTTTGTCAAAGCTAACCTTTGAAAAATATGACATGTCAAATCGGTTCAAGTTTGATGAGTCAATGTGTATTCATTTACTAAATTCAACTTATCTAAAACTTGAATGATATGCAATTCAAATTGACCCGTAAGAAATTGTCAAAATATTTCTAAAAAGATTTTTGGTTTGATATTATGATAGGTAATCACTATAAAGAAAAATTATTTTACTAAGTATCTTAAACATGTTATAGGAAAACAAACAAATTAATTAAAATTTAGTAAAAGTTAGACAGATTGGACTATGACACGTTATTTAGCTCATATTGACACTATCAATCTCAGTCAAGTGATTTTTGAATGAATTAATAACTTATTCCTTACTAATTCAGTCCATTTTGACCTTTTTAAAATCAGTTCAATCTCCCATTTTGCACCTCTACCATCATCAAACTACGTTTCAAGTTATGTGATTTCTTTCATGTCAACTTTATTTTTACAGTACTAAATGCTTATGTTAAAGCTGATAAAATTTCTCGACTATTTGTATGAGAATCTGACGTATTTTTGTGGTGCATGACGAGCAATCTTTTTAATTCAATACTTGATGAATAGAGGTAGGGCATCTCGAATTGGGCTCAGCCCAGGACAGGACCATTTCTTGGGCTTGGAGTTGGACATTCAGATGGATTAAGACCAAAAGAAGTACGCGTCTTGATTTGGGCTCGGCCTAGGATAGGACCATCACTATTAAATACACACTTGTCCATTTCCTTCAAAATTAAAATTTTTGTTTCTATATATAGATAAATAATTTAAGACTTAAGGGAATATCATATTTGGTAGCTTTTAGTTTGGTATGTCAGCACATCAAATATGGTGTTTGGTTACCTTTTTTTGGTTCCACATAAGTAAAACATACAAGGTTTTGAGTCATATCAATTTATATGTTATTTTATACAAAATAAAAAATGAAGAACTGGATCGAGTTCGTCATACTGGGCTTGTTTAGTGCGGGTTATCTCTCCTACAAGCTATTGCATAGGAGTGAGCATTCACCCTGTGTGCACTCAAAGGATAGCGACTACGAGTTCCCCTTGTTATAAAAAAAATTATTGAATTCTATATAATAAATTTTGCATTATTAATAACTGTATAACTTTAACCATCCAGCAAAACAACTTAGAGGATCCATGCATTCTTTAGCTTTCACAATTAATTTGACTATCGGGGAGAGAATGTCAATTAATACATTTTGATTTTTAAAAAGTTCGTACAAATGATTTTCCCCCATTTTGTTTTATTTCGAATGAAGTTATAGGACTGTCAAATATGCACACATTCATTTTCTTAACTCGAAGTTTAATTTTTTGCTCCTATTTTTTTATAACCTTATTTATATTGTTTTTATGTGTGTGTTTTTTGGATGTCTTATGTTATAGATTTTTTGTTGGTTATACAAGGGGCAAGGTCAATGAGCATCTAATATCTGAATCAGCATCTACATACAATAACATTACATGTTAATATTATTGTAATTTGTTAACATATAAATTATTCAGATTCTAAAATTATTTGTCTGGTATATGGATTTTATTAATATGAATATTATTAATATGGGTCATGGTTGTTATTTGTTAGTTTCAGCTGTTTGATGACTTTGATCAGAGCAAAAATACCTCTTTTTTTATTAAATCCTTTGTTGTAGTATATGTTTGTTTAGGATAAAGAGGAATCGGACGCTTATAATTATCTATTTGTTTTATTCTAAGGTTTTCAGTAATTGTCGGATGATTTATTCTAATTGCTGTGTTAATCATGTTACTTATTGCGAAAATGATGCTTATCATTCTTATATTCGTTTTTTTTTAAAAAAATGTATATATGCATTACGTGGACTCTATTAAATATAACATAAAACAAATATTAACTTGAGTAATTAGGTTAAGTTTAAAACAAATATTAACTTGAGTAATCAGGTTAAGTTTTGAATTCACAATAGTTTCATACTGAAATTGCTTACGATCTGTATTATGACAATAGCTAGATGCTAAATGTATGGGGGGGGGGGGGGGGGAGTAGGGGAAGCGAAGACTTTTGTCTTAAAACACTCCTCTACTCAGAGTACTTGACTAACTAAACTTAAGTATATCCCCAATCTTGCAACATAAATACATTCTCATCAAATTTAGGAGTATCTGTAACACTATTCTCGACTTTTTATTAAGATCTTCATGTTCCTACGAGAACTTGAGACCAATTGTTATGTCATATGGTAGATTGCGGTAGATCGAGAGTGTAATTAAGTCCAGTTTGTCAAGTAGATGTGTATTTTTAAGGTTGTCAATAATTTAAGGATGAAACTAATAATTTGCGGCAAATTCATCAACAGTGTTTTCAATACTTGTCTCTTTAAAATATGAAGTAAACACATGAATAAATTAAACGTGGTTCAACATTTACTATATGTACGTAAAAAATTAATTTTAATCATATTTAAATAATATAATTTTTTATCAAAAAATTTTGAATGAACTTTTGGATCCTTACAAGTTCTGCCCCTACATAGAGGAATACATCTTAACCCGCTTCATTAAATAAATTTATTCGTCAAAAAATTTACTACATATATAATAAATTCTCTTAATTAAAATTCTAGCTCGGTCTCTCGGACCATTCAAATATAATGTTCCCCTACGTAGATTTCTAGATGAACTAAAGGAGATTTCAGAGAATTGTCTTTATGCTAACAAATCTGAAATGCTAGATATAAGAATCTTTTTAATTTCATTTAATGAATAATATAATTAAGTGATGGGATATGAATTCTTGACCCCCACTTTTGTGTAATTGAAAAGTGTAAAGGGGTGGATTACAGAATGCCCACATGCTTATTAACTTTAAAGTTTGATTCTGTGGGGTATTTCCTATTTTTTGAATCCCACTATATATAATTTGCCCTAATAACCCAAGCCTTCATCACTAAGCAAAACAAAACATTTTATTGATTTTCATGTCACTAAAATTATTATAATCTCTTGATTAGCCATTGTTTACTTCACTAATTGAAGAGTAAATAATCCTCAAACATTAATAATTCTTCTGTTACTTTTGTTCCTTTTTGATTAAAAAAAATGTTGAGTTTCGAAAAGAACTGGGATTTGGAGATGGATATGTTAGGTTGGTAAACATTATTAAGAAATAAGCATTTCAAAATAACAGAATAAACTACTATCCAAGTATATGCTTTTGATCATTATTAAGATGATGAAAATCGTGTTTTTAATTAGTGAATATCATTCAAAATGATAACTTAATTATTCGAGATTCTTTTTTTTATTTTATTTTATGAAGCTCATGACCTTGCATTACCCTCACGAAGTTCTCTAATATTTTAGCTGTTATCAAAATATCAAAAAATTCTACATTTTGTTGTATTTTTAGCCGCTATTCAGTACTCGCATTGGAGCTTGTTTAATTTAGATTTGCGCTGAATAAGAGTCCTGTTAAAATCTCCTAGCCTGATTTTAATGAAAATTCGAGACTTCTAATCAAGAACGAGGGATCATATTTCTTAAGATGCATATTATAAACATACTTACTCTAAGCATTCAAGTTAAAATACTGACAAGTTTTTAGTTGATAAAGTTCTAAATAAAGGAAAAAAAAATTATGTGATGTAGAAAACTATGTTCTTTTTGCCATGTTCATTAAGAAATATATAAATATAATGTGTAGTTTAGTAAATTTATCTTTATTTAATTGATTTTTCTTGAGAATTGAGCAATATTAAGAACATGGATTATAAGATTATAGCTCAAAAAACATACTCTATAAAATTGTCTTAAATTTCTAAGGTGACAGTTATTTTAGGACAAACTTTTTTTTTAAAAAAAAACTAAAATGACACTTATTTTGAGACAGATAGAGTAACTAATACGGGAATCCACATCAATGAACACATTTTTAGTTTTGATTCTTGTCAATAGTCAATATACAAACTTCAAACAGTCACCATCATATTCATTATAACATACTTTACAAAAGTGGAATCTTTTTGGTTCTTTTTTGTGTTTAAGAGCTCTATATGGTGATTGACTATATATTATATTTACATATACATGTGTATCTTAAAAGTTTGTGTGTTGCATTTGCATACATGTGCCTTTAGTGTTCCCTCCTCTTAACCTTCTTCTACCTTTCTTCTCAACTTGTTCAAATAAAACTTTAGAGCTTTTCTTCATACATTCTCTTTACTAGTAGCTTCTTGGATATTTAATGACAAATTAGAGCAAAGACATACAAGTTTATTCATCTCCACGTAAATTTTACTATCTTTTGCTTTATATATATGACAATCTTTTTGGTTGTATAGTGCAAAACAAATGGATTATGTTCTTTGTATAGAAACAACATAGTTAAGACATCTTTTTCAACTAATTCATGTTTTTCCTTTCCTTCTCGTCACTACTGTAAGGTCTGTGTACGTTTTATCCTTCCCAGACCTCACTTGTGTGATTCCACTGGGTATGTTGTTGTTGTTGTTTGTTAGGATTTTCTCTAATGCATCGCTGCTTTCACGTAGGCACCATTCACCTGATTGCTTGAAAAACTATCTATAAGTATTTGAAGGAAGGAATTGAAGTCGTCGTTTGTTAGCAGGGCGTTGGTCTCTACTAAGACCTGAAGTGGGAGGCGGAAATGAAGTACAAGTTTATGTCTTTTTGAAGAATCCAGCAGTGTATCATTGTCATAGGATGCTTCAGGTAGAAAAAAGTTACTCCTTTTGGTTTCTGAATCTTTCTTGGTGTTGAAAAATGTTGTTGCTGATTTGGGTGTTTGAGGGAAAGAAGAAGAGGATTTTGGCTAAGGATTAGCATAAGGCCAAAGGGTGGATCTTTTCTTGGGGAAATTGAATAGGATGGAGGAATCCATGCCCCCGAAAAGGATGAAGAAACAACTAACAGGGAAACGTGAAGACACTGTCTTGCATAGATTAGCCAGAGCTGGAAATCTTGTTGAAATAAGAAGGATTATCGATAACACAGAGGAGAAAGAATTGACAGAACTGTTGGTAAAGCAAAATTCAGCTGGAGAGACCTCTTTATATGTTGCAGCAGAATATGGTTATTGTGATTTAGTTAAGGAGATGATCAAGTACTATGATCTTGTTGCTGCTGGAATCAAAGCAAGGAACGGATTTGATGCGTTGCATATTGCTGCTAAACAAGGGGATTTGGGTATGTTGATGGTAGTATAACATTAACATCTAAATTATGATTCTCTATTGTCCGAATCTAGCTTACTAGTGGACTATCGATGAATTTTTTTGTTTGGCAATGTTGCAGATGTGGTGAAGGTACTAATGATGGTACATCCTGAGCTTTCAATGACTGTTGATGTTGCAAATACAACAGCTTTGCATAGTGCAGCAAACCAAGGGCATATTCAGATTGTGAATTATTTATTGGAAGCAGAGAGTAGTTTGGCCACTATTGCTAAAAGTAATGGAAAAACAGCCCTGCATTCTGCTGCAAGAAATGGACATGTGCAAGTGGTAAAGGCCCTTTTGAATAAAGAGCCTAGGATTGCTAGTCGGACAGATAAAAAGGGGCAGACCGCACTTCACATGGCTGTCAAAGGACAAAACCTTGAGGTTGTGGAGGAGCTGATTAGAGCAGATGCTAAGTTGATAAATATCATTGACACGAAGGGCAATTCAGCATTGCATATTGCATCCCGGAAAGGAAGGGCTCAGGTACAGATAACTGTTCACAACAAGTGAGACTAGTAAGTCGAAAAAGGCAGGTTACCTGCTATTATAAATTACCTGTCACTAACTGTTTCCTTTGACATGCAGATTGTTAAGTTTCTGCTGGGGCAGAATGAGACGGACACTAAAGCTGTCAATAGATCTAAGGAGACAGCTCTTGACACAGCAGAGAAAATGGGACAGGCAAATATTGCAGTCATCCTACAGGAAGCTGGTGTACAAAGCGCCCGAGCCATCAAGCCTCAGACTACAAATCCAGCAAGAGAGTTAAAACAAACAGTAAGTGACATAAAGCACGAAGTACACTATCAAATGGAACACACGCGACAAACAAGAAAACGCATACATGGCATTGCCAAACGCCTAGACAAAATGCACGCTGAAGGCCTTAACAATGCCATCAATTCTACCACAGTTGTAGCTGTACTCATCGCCACAGTTGCCTTTGCAGCAATTTTCTCTGTTCCAGGCCAATATATCGAGTATCCAGAAGATGTCCCACCAGGCCATTCCCTTGGAGAAGCAAATATAGCTCCAAGTCCCTCATTTCTGATATTCTTCGTCTTCGACTCTTTTGCCCTTTTTATCTCTCTGGCAGTTGTGGTTGTTCAGACATCAGTCGTGGTAATCGAAAGAAAAGCAAAGAAGCAAATGATGGCTATCATAAACAAGCTTATGTGGTTAGCATGTGTGCTAATTTCAGTGGCATTCTTGGCTCTGTCTTATGTTGTGGTTGGCAAAAATGAGAAGTGGCTGGCTATTGTAGTGACTATAATAGGTACAGCTATATTAGTCACAACACTAGGAACTATGTGTTATTGGGTCATAATGCATAGGATAGAGTCCTCCAACAAGAGGAACATTCGAAAGAACTCTCTGGCCAGTAGGTCCTTGTCCTGGTCAGCCTCAGTTGTTTCTGATTCAGATGTTCTACACAAAGAATACAAGAAAATGTATGCTATATAAAAAAATAATAATTAAAAATAGCAACTCTGTAAATCCTACCCCATACCTTTACTTCATAAAAATTTTGGCCGATCTTTCTTCACTGAGGTGACAAGTTCTGGCTTTACCAATCTTACATAGTAGGCAGGAGATAATAGGCTCTTAGAATGAAGAAACTATCTACACTACATATTTACACCAAACAAATAGAGCCAGCCATGTATTTTATATATGTAAATATTGTCCTGCTTACGGTGATTTAGAAATATGTATTTCCACGTCAATCCAATACTTCATATCAAATTGACTGATTTGGTGTAAACACTCGGCCCTCAAGTCTAATCTTGGAGAAGCAGAAGTGCAGTTTTAGGCAGAGAAATCACGAGAAGATTTACTTACAATTCATTGAAGCAGCATTTATTGATAATATGGTCTTGTTCCTTCATAAGAGCTCATAAAGTTTGTACGTTAACCTATTTCTGCAGGAATGGACAAGATGAAGTTGGATGGTTGTAAAAGCTAGGTGCCACATGTCTTGGCCAATGTTCCAAAAATGTTTATGAGGAAAAACCTAAGTTGCACAGACTCTTCGTGTCGAATTATTCAAAAAATATACTATTTTTGACGAATCCAACGTGCACCCCTAACACTTTAGAAGAGTCCGAGCAACATAGGAAAAAACTACTTTCTTTACCTTCTGAAAAACTGCATCGGCTACTCAAAACACATTATTTTCCTAAAAGCTTGCGCAAACACCTCAACTTTCTAAACTAAGCACCTTTAGAATCCCACAAAGTGAGATTTGAGAAGAGAAAAATGCATGCAGATCTTATCACTACCTCATAGAGATAGAGAGTGTTTCCAGAAAACCCTTTGTCTCAAAAATGAAGCCCCATAAGCACCTTTGAAAAATAAAAAAGGCTTTTTAGGCTTCCGAGAAGCTTGGTATAAGACAATGAAGCTTCCAACAAGTCACATATTTCTATATAATAATCTCAATAATGTAATTCCCATCAGCAAAACTTCAAAAGCTTAGCTGACAGGGAAATGAGAGAATTGTACTGGAACCTTTTTTTCGTTTTGACTTGCAGCATCTTAAATTACAAGGGGTAAATCAACAACTTTGAAAGCATTACAGCAACAACGGCTAGCTGCCTAAAGCCCAAAAGAGCTGAAAACTACAGGTGAGAACTAGCTGGCTCCTAGAAGGATCTGAATGTACACTGTAAACTGAACATGATCTCGTTAGTGCTGAGGTAGAACAGGTCTTTTTTCCAACATTTCATAGTGGAGTACGAAATTATCCTGCATTGGAATTGCAGAGAAATAAGAAAACTACAACCCTCAACTCCTACAATTAACATAAATTAGAAAACGTAAACTGAAATCGATACCTTGCGGATTGTCTCCCATGTGTTTGGATCAAAACAAATATAAGATCCTCTCTCATAGGCGTTGGTCTTAACAAGAGGCTCCAAGTTGGCAACCCTCATAAACCACAATCGATGTTCTCTGTGGTAAAACCAGCCCCGGTTATACCTGTATGAAATGATGCGAAAATGTTATCAAAATAGATTAAACAAGGAACAGAAGCAAACCAAATAGGTTTTTTTTTTAATGACAAGGGAAACTCGCAGCCACTACCCTTTGAGTGTGCATAGGGTAAACCCCTGCTCCTATGCAATAGCTCGCAAACCGCATAGGAGAGGTAACCCACACTAGGCAAGCCCGGTGCAGCGAGCTCGACCCAGAGGCAAAGCCTTGCTTTCGCTGGCAAAGAGTTCCACACTTAGGACCTCCAACATGGAAGCCCCAAACCACTGGGCTGCCCAGTGGGCCAAGCCAAATAGGCTAATTATGTAATATGTGAGATCCCAATAAGAAATAGAAGCTACATTGCTAGCAGGAGCTACAAAAGAACGAATGAGTTCCATATAAAACCAATTTTCGTAAAAAAAGAAAGAACATACAATTCATTAGCAGCATATAATTGCGCTTCATCCTTTGGCATGCTGCAAATAACAACAGATCGAGTTATTTCTACGTTCAAATTTTACAGCCAAGAACCACTAGACTTGCTTATCAGAGAGAGGCTTGCCTGTAGAAAATGTAAAACAAAGTGTCTAACTGAAACTTGGAAAAGTATGCTTGCTGCAGCCAACTCAAAACGTATCAGTAGATGCAAAAGAAAAACATAAAACAGATAAAGATAAATAAGAATATAGAGGTCACTCACATTAAGGGGAGGTGGTTGCTTGGCATAATAACATTGTGGCACCGTAAATTCAGGATCACCCTTGGCAGGCTCATCGGACCATGGAGAACCAAATGTTTTGTGTAAATTTTCAGCAGAGTTCAAGTTCAAGCCAAGAGTCGTCAGATCGATTCCAAGTGCAAGAGAAGTCAGATCCGGATCGCTCATTCTTATTACACTTAGCAAGCCAAGCATACCAAAAGGGTCAGGAGCAGCTTGAGCCGGCATGGATTTCATACCCTGATCCCTGTATGGCTGACCTAAAGCGGACATATGCGGCAGTCGATATTGGGATTGTGTCTGTTGCTGATACTGCTGGATAAGCTGATCATATGAGCCAATACCAGCAACGGTACTTGGAGAATTAAGAGGCCGCAACCCAATACCATGAGGTCCACCAGACTGAATCAAATAGAGTGAAAAGTGAGTAAAGTATCACCTAAATCTGTATGAATACGGATCTTGTAGACACTACAAATAATGCATGGAAAAAGCTTCTTCAGCATAATAATAACAAAACTGTTGGCTTTCCATGTCATAAATCAACTCATTCATGCTTCAAAAAGCAAATGGCAATTCCAGTAAAATCAGATTACTGTTTCTGGAATCAGCAAATGACCACAAGAACTTGGCAACAAACGTATACCAATCTCAACTATCCCCCAACCCCACCCAAACAAGAAATTAAAAGAGAAACAAACTCCAAATAGAAACAAAGGAAGGGGAAACATATCTTCAAAATTTTATAAGGAAGTCGCCAGCAAAGGAGGGCCTCAATCAACTCTTCATGTGAAGTAAATATGACCCATATCTCACCCCTGTACCCACCCCCTCCCCCACAGCCCACACCACCCTAAATATATATAGAGACAAACAGATAAAATAAAACAAATAAGAGCTAAAAAGTGCATAAAGGTAATGCACCTGTTGGTGATAACTTGAGTGTGATGACGGGAAAACATCTGAACCATGTAAATGTAGTGGATCCTGGTTGTTTACATTTGAAAAAGAGAGACCGCTATTACTCACCGATGATGCATGTTGCTGTTGCTGCTGCGAGCGAAGTGATGAGTATGTCCCTCCCAAGTTAAAACCACCAGATCTGCCCATCTGTGCCTTAAATAATGAGAGATAGGGGGCAGAGTCATGAGGCTAAACATTCAGGATTAACCAGAAATCACAACATGAAAATAAGAATCCAGTATTTCAGAAATTTGTGTTTACAGAGAAGTGCTGCTGCTGCATCATAGAAATAGTATTATCATGAAGTTGTTCTTTCTGGTGTAGATCCATAGCATAATCAGCATTTCCACCTAAGCAAACATGAAATTCCATTTAGTAGACTCCTAACATGTAAAAGCAACTAGGAACCACCTTTCGTTGTCCCTTTTTCTTTCCTTTCTGATCTCCTCTCTAGCTATACATAAAAGAAAGGTGAAAAAATGAACAAACTAAAACCTGGAAACAGCTAAAGAATAGAGCCCCATGTCCACAACTAGGAACTGAGAATGCATATCCACTAACACTATGTTTACACTATGTTTAGCGAAGAATGCATATCCACTTACACTATGTTTACACTTTGTTTAGTGAAGAATGCATATCCACTAACACTATGTTTTAAAAAGATCAGATCCTTTGCGATGGAAAAAACTGAGATTCTGTTGCGATGAAAACAAAATCAGATCCTTTGGCATGAAAAAAAATGAGATTCCTTTGCGACAAACATAAAAAGAGACTGCTTGGCGATGAAAATTAAATCAGATTCCTTTGGGTGAAAAAAATAAACAAACTAAACGAAAAAACTCAAGAGAGAGGTATGCAAACTTGTACTTTCAGTTCCCCTAGGTTATTTCCTAACAAAACAGGGAAATCATTCATATTCCTCCACTTCCCATGCCCACCTTTTCTTTTTCTTATCCCACCTAAGAAATTGTCACACTAAAGTTTCACGGGAGTAGTGGTTTATCAATCAACCTAAGAAAGCAAGAGAAGAACATTGTACATGCATATAATCACCTTTAAATCCTGGCAAGGCCGGAAAGTCTTCATTTTGAATGCTGAATTCCTGATTTTGTTGAGCAATTTGTTTTCGCAGCGAACCTGAGATCATTCCTTCCTCAGTATTCTGAATGAATAATTAAATAAAATCATTTCTGCAGAATATCAGAAAGGAAAGGCACTTTGATTACCCAATTGTCCTTGAGGCCCTCCAGCAGAACTAGGTCGGCTGCTCAGCTGAGGGAAATCATTGATATCAAATGGAGATCCATCATTTGAATTCACATCATTCAGCATTCCCATGGAATTAAGGTTGCCGACCGCTTGAACATGGTTCTGAGATAGTTGACCACCGGCAGTAGGATATGAATTACCAAACATAGACATCACCTGCGGAGAGGCTGAATCCAGATGATATCATTAGCACAAAAGATGGATCGACCTTATATGCAGAAGTAATGGCAAAGAAGCTAAAAGTAAGTTCCATCAACGTGTATTTACATAGTCAAATTAAACAGAATCAAATGATAAAAATAAGTTTCATCAAAGTGTATTAACATACTCAAAATAAACAGAATCAAATGATACCACATCTCATAAACACTGATGAAGTCCTAGAAAGGTTTTCAACTTGAGGTCTATGGTGAGGATAACGAACTCATCATAATGAACTCATCAAATGAGGAGAACAAAACCAACTAAAGGCTCAATAGCCAATAGCACTATAAGGAGGTCCATGAAGAACAAAGAAATGATAAAAATTAAAAAACTAGCTTAATGCAAAAAACAGATTAACTAGTAACTACTCTTTTTAGGGCTACAAGAAAAAGGAAAAAATGAAGTTAAATAGTACTATCTCCCTCAAAATTCAGTTAGTGGCAAATGAAGCGCCCAACTTTTGTAAACATACAATTGAATATGGATTCCCACAGTTCTTTAAGGGATACTTACCCATATAACAAACGAACCGTTTGCAATGAGTATAGCCCAATAAATTTTTACGTCAATAATAGCCAACATATGTTTACATTGGAATTTTTGAGGGTTTTTTTTAAAAAAAAAAATTGAGTTTAATGTTTACATTGGAATTTCATCAAGCTAAATTTACTTAATGCTATTTTTTTAACTTCTTCCCCCAGCTACCATAGAACCCTCTTCATTATTTTATTTTAAAATTGAACCCTCTTCATTTTTTTATTTTTCAGTTTTAAAAATTGTATAACCATAGAAGTATATAAACACTATTATACATTACATATACACTACTATACATTACATATACATTACATTATGACAATTGTATAACCATAGAACCACACTATTTTCTGTATGTAAATCCACACTCTTTGAAGCATTGGAAAGACATCAAGAAAAAAAATTGACATAATAGTAAGGAACCAGCCTTTGGTGAAAAGCCAATCAAGCAACTCAAATTCTTTATTCGAATACTAGTCTGAAGGAGGAGTCATTGATGATATCAGAGAAGTTTGTCACTTCCAAGTTACAAGCAATGACACAACAATAATAGGACAGATAGCAAAGTGGAGGATGCTGTTAATGGGGGTCCTTCCCGTATATATCCTATCATCCACTGCTCTTCAATTAGTTTGTTCATTTCTAATAAGCACATGATGTCGAGTTGCGCAATGAAATTAACTCACCAATTTTATAGCAAACAATGAAGATGCGGCCGGGAATGGTCACACGGAAGGTGAACAACGCACCACGTTCCCAAAATAAGTCTAGCCTCACAAATTTGAGAAGGATGAAATGAGAGATCTCGGATGTTCTGAAATTTGTAGAGATGGGGTGAGTTTTGAAGGTTTTGAGTTTTGGATCTTGGAAGAGAAGGAGACTGTTTGATTCTTGAAGACGAACGGAGATTGCCAAACGGCAGAGGCGATTTCCAACCAGCAGAGATAGCACAGAAGATGGTGATTATGTGGTGGTATGCGGCGGCAACAACAGTTATAAGAAGTGGGGGGCTAGGGTTTTACAAAAACTTGACCGGGTAATAAAGTAATAATTGTGCCAAAACTGGCAAACTAGATAGTTGCGGAGGTATTAAATTATCCTTTCTTTTAATCCAAATAAAGGGATTATCCTCTGCAGTTTTTCCTAGAGCTACATAAATACACCCACATCTACTCTACCTTATTCCCCAGCCCACAAACTTCTTTCCAACTTCCCGCCAATAAGTGGAAATGAGAGGATAACTCTTATTTTATTTTTGTTCAACCTTTCTTTGTTTTAATTTTGAGAATTTCTCTTATTTTTGTCATAGTTTGAACTGGGAGGGTCATTTTTGCAGTTGTGTTCTTCATGAAGAGTAAGCTTAGAACCAATCCCACTTTCCCAAGGTATAATGTAATAAACAGTTTCATTTTAAGTTCATAATGAGGTTTTCATGTATATATTTTGAAAAACCGAGAAGGTTATGTGCCACAAACTCAAAGCTAAAGGAAACGGTCCATATTTGACCCCCCTCAAGAAAAGGGAATAGCAGACTTTTCATTTTGAAAAAACTTCCATCTATAACCAACTACCCAGCAAAGAATATACTCTCTCTTTTCAACTTATGAGAAAAGTATTGAAAACATACCTAAACTTATCGCGAATTATTAGTTTCGTCCCCGAACTACTGATAGTCTTAAAAACACCCCAAACCAACCTTCCTCCAAGACCAAAATGGACATTCTGGAGCTGATGAAACTGTCAAAATTTTCACTCAACACCCAAATGTCCGAATGTTGAACCCCTCTACTCGATTAACTGACTTTAGTATATTTCCGATCTTGCAACATGAGTGAAATACACCCTAAATTATTGAGACCATTTACTATGTAATGCGGCAAATCGGGGATGTATTTAAGTTTAGTTTGTCAAGTAGAGGGGTGTTTTTAAAGCTGTCAATAGTTCTAGGACGAAACTAATAATTTGCATCAAGTTCAGGGATGCTTTCAATACTTCTCTCTCAACTCAAAGCTGCATCAAAGTTGGAGTTCATATATTTTAAGAAACAGATCAAAAGAGGATAAGCAAAGGAGATTATTAAATAAGTGTGTTTCTGCATCCAAGAAAGAACAAAACTAGAGCCTCTGCCAAGTATGAAAATAACATCAGCGAAGGTTTGGGATATTAAAACCAAGAACAGACAGCACGATGAAAGGAAGTAGCGAAAATAGAAGAGAAACTACCAACATTTCCAGTTAATTTACCTTGCTGCAGAACGCCACCCATTAGCCTATTAGATCCTTGAACATTTAAATTTCCAGAACCAGTATTCGCAGTCAAATTTAGCCGAGAACCAAGACCAGGCACAGACAATCCTGCACCAGAGCTGATGTTTCTCCCAATGTTGCCTCCACCGACTATATTACCAACTGAATTTGACATCCTTGGACCTGCATTTCCCAAAATTGTGGACATCCCAAGGCCTTGAACAGAACTTCGATTACCAATTGCTGCAGAGGTTGGAAGAATCCCAGGAATAGAACCCACAACACCACTATTGTTACTACTATATCCTGGGTTGCCAACAACGCTCATACCACCTCTACTTGTCATGCCAGAATGACCATGAGAACTTCCCTGGGATATCTGCAACAGAGATAGATAACGCAATGATGGTTGTGTCCTAGAGTTTGTAAATGTGTTTGTGAATAGAGAATAAGAAGAGAAGGAAAAACAGATGCAGGAGAAGTTCGGAAACTAATTAGGATTGATGCTTGAAATGTTTTAAACAAATGTTAGTGGCATGTCTCTCAGGAGCTTTCCTAAAATCTCCATTTCCAAAATCAGATCTTCTTTCCATTTTTTAAAAGAGCATTTGCTCCACCATCTCAAACTATGTTTTCACCAAGCGTACGAGACGGACCAAACCGAGAAATAATCAAATTTGCCATCTTAAAGGAACTTTTTTTTCCATTATTTAGGTAATCTACGGGACCAAAAAGAAATAGAAATACATGACCGTGAAAGGGCAACTGAAATATTATTTGACACAAATGAACGCCAGAGGGGCTAGTACCTGATTGTTGGACCCAACTTAAAAGCGACATTATTTATTGCTGTTTTTTCCATTATTTAGGTAATCTACTTAACAAAAAAGAAACAGAAATACACAAACCTGTGAAAGGGCTACTGGAATATTATTTGATGCAAAACGACCACCAGAGAGGCTATTCCCAGATTGTTGGACTCCACTTGAAGGGACATTATTTATTGCTGTGTTTCTTGAACCAAGTGTACCCGGCATGTTAGGAACATTGAAACTTCCATGAACATTATGAAGGCCCTGAATACTTCCTGTGCGGAAAAAGCTTTCTAGTATATTTGCTTCAGGAATCAGAAAGCAATGACAATACAGAAATAAACTCACCAGAGTGATGATAAAGAGGAGAAGCTGCACCTGATTGAGGAGAGAAAGATGAAGGAAATGATCGTCCAGTGTTGTCAGGAAGATTTGAAGCTGACCCGTTCAGAGATGACTACAACCAAATCAGAAAAAGTTAAGTGTGGACCACTAAATATCAAAGATATGAGCAATATCCATTCATGCATCAACGAGACATCTAAACTGACACAAACAAGAATATCTAATTCATCATTCAAAAGGAAACAAATCATACATAGAATAAGAGTTTCATGACTCATGTTCCATTATGCAACCACATGCTGAAAATTGTCGAACTTTGACCATGTCTAATATGTTGTTGGAGTTCTCAGCACTCCTCTAGCACAACATGATGGCTTCGTGTAAGGGTAGGCAAGATAATCTAGGAAAACAAGAGCCGTCTAAATTGGCCTTTGGTCATATATATCAATTTAAACCAAAGTGTACACAGGAACTGCAGTACTTACAACAACATACCCAGTGTGGTCCCACTTATCTAGGAGGGCGCATACCTTACCCCTACCTTTATGGGGTAGAGAGGTTGTTTCTGATAGATCCCCAGCTCAAGAAAAATCGTTTTTCAGGACAGGTTTCAAAAAAATGCAAAAGTAAATAAACTATGGTGAAATTATTGAAGAAAGAAAAATGTTGGCAATAAAGTAATAGTAGTAATCAAATTGAAGAAATAACTCAATAAGGTAATGCTGGCATAATAATAATAGTAGTAATCAAATTGAAGATATAAGGTAATGCTAGCATAATAATAGAACAGGTATAGGAGCAGAGGAACTTCATTACTGATGTATCATAAGAATAAAATGCCAGGGGATCCATCAAAAATCAGATCTAATTTGTTTTGACAGTAACACAGTCAAAAAAGGTACACATTTTGGAAATTCCAATGAAGCTCGGGACTCAGCCTATTCTCGTGAACCTCGGGGAAAATGGCATGACACTTCAAACTGTTCCTTTACGAAACAATTAATGTCAGTTATCTCCACAGTGATACTTAATCTGCATTATGTTCCATAGGAAGTTTCCCTCATAAATTCATTTTTGATGAAAGAATTTAACGTTTAGTTTCTATACTCCACAAATATGATTAAAGGAGGTAACTAGCCTAAATTCTGGAAAGATATGTATACTCTGTTCCAAAGCAGACTAAAAGAAAATAACAAGACGCTCTTTTCTTGACCAAATAGTTAATGTTAGTTTACTTCCGCAAAGATACTTCTATTTTTGTTCTACATCAAAGTTTCCATTCAAAATTGACAAAAGGGTCAAACCATATTGGATTGGCAACCTTACCTTGTATTTCTGCAAAAATGTTGGATTTTCCCTCAAAAAATCAGTTTGGATGAAAAAGGCTATGCACCCCAATAGGATTAAATATGATACCAAAAACTAATATACGGGTAACTTGGTTTGAAGGATCCAGAATGATCGCCAGATATTTACTGATGTCTATTTGGGGGTGGCCTAAATGGACATATGGGTAGACGTAATGACAGATCCAACCGAGCATATTAAAATATGTTATCGTGCTTGGAATGAAAGAAAGACTACTCCGGAACTAAGTTGCTCGGACTGGGGTGCGGGTATTCGATACGGGTGCGGATCTAGAGGTCGGATCCTTCATGATCTAATTTTTAAAATTCGGGGATATGGATCCATGTATGGATACGGGTGCGGGGATTCGCCTAAAAATAATCAAAATATCCAAAAACAAATTGATAAAATCTAAATTATGAGATATTATGTGGAGAATTTGAAGAGAATCTTGGAAGGAGATTAAACGAAAAGGCATGACATAGAAATTTCTATGTAAAAGGTATTCCATTTTCTTCAATTTCACCTAAACTTTTGTATTGATTATAAGAAATTATTGAAACCGTCCAATCTTTTCCCATCTATTTTGGTCAAAGTACCCGAAATCGGTTGACCAAATCGGACACGGATCCCACACCCACACCCACACCCATGTCGTGTCGACATGGGTGCAGAACCAAAAGTGAAGAGCCCGAGCAACTTAGCTCCGGAGTTTGTATCACCTATTAATGAAATGTTTTAGTTAACACCTAGTGTAACGAAAGAAATCACATTCACAAGTGATAACATTTTCTTTTGTGAGAAGGTAGACGTGAGAACATTTAAAAGTGAGGTAACTATCAATGAATTTTGTTCTTATTAGAAGAAATGAGATGGCCAAATGTAAGGGCTACAACGATATAACAAGACAAACTCGAGCCACCCAACACAAACTAGAATACCTGAATGTGAAGAGAAAGAGTGAACGAGAAAAAAAAGGTAAAGAATTGTATGCAACCGAATATTCAATACTGAACACTGAAAAACACAAACTAGCATTAATGGACAAACTATAAAAGGAGCGAATACGTGACTAAAAGCCAATCCATTGGGAGGAAATGATAACTTGCACTGAGAAAGTAACAAGTGAAGCTCTAGATGTGTAAAGACCATCATACCATAAAAATCTTGGTGGCAGAATGGAGAGATACAAAGAACTGTAAAAGCACAACGGGACTATAGGAACTTACAAACAGCAAAAGAATCCTTCAAAGAACATAGGAGAGTCAACAAAGAAGCTCATATGGTTGCACCCAAGGGTGTGACCTACTAATCAATGAAGTGGGTTGAAAACCACAAGGTTCAGGTGCGCACATGTTGGATCGAACACTATAAGTATCATTAAAAAAAATCAAAAAGCTTATACATTTTTCAAAAGGTGAAGCAGCTAATATGGTTATTTATTTATTTTTTTATGACCGTGGTATCCGGACTAGCTTTCGCACACCTTAAATAATTCCATGGGATAGCTATCACCTCTCTCCAACAACAGGTACTAGGTAACTCTGTCTCACAAACCTAGAACAGACGGGGAAGAATCACCCAGTGTTTTTGTCTCTACTAGGATTTGAACCTTATGGCTTTCAACCACTTCATTGCCCACTAGGCCACACCTTGGGTGCCAACTAATATGGTTATTAGCAAAGCTATAGGTAAGAATTTAGAATATAAGTTAACACGATAGATAGAGAAGGGTTGGATAAGGTTAAATTTATTTAAAAAATTCCAATGAGATAGTGAGATTAGGAGATACAAGTTTGATCAATTACTAAAGATAACTTACAAGGATTGAATTTTAAAGTATAACCTCAACCAGTGTAAGATTGAAGCATACTATGGTTTTTTTGAAAAGAAAGAATGATCTGGCACCATTAACAATACATCTCTAAAGTAAGAAGCGTAGAATGCAAGTTAAAACCTTAAAAAAAAATTGCATCACAGACAAAACCTAAAAAAACAAACAATATCACGAACAAAATCTTACCCTCATAGTGACATAGAAATAGTTTTGAACACCCAAGGGATAAAGTAGATGGACATGGGCAATATGTTCCTCCAAAAAGAGGAAAGAGATAAAAAGAACCTAATTCAAAAGGCAACAAACACAAGAACAGAACACAAGTATTATAATACAATAAACTCTGTATAGAAAGATGAATACATTGAGCAACCCTGACATTGTAGAAATGTCAAGAGGTCATGCAGGATATTTTCCTTGTCGTACAGAAGCTTCCTTTTCCTTTTCTTCAGAAAGATTTTGAGAATAATTTTTCAAGCCTTTCCAATGTTGTAATTATCGATTATCTGTAAAGCAATGTGAATGGAATAGGCAGTCAAAAAAATACTATAATCTTTCCCATCAAATAATCAAAAGAAGAGAACATCGTAACATATTGGGGGATCCACCAAGCACACAAATATGTATTCTTAAGCATGCAAATTATAGAATATACAGTGCAAACTAGTGGTAAAAAATGGACAGGTTGGGTTTATTTGGCCAGGTTGAATACGTGTACGATCTAAACCACTTATACTCTTTTAAGAGTGAAATGGGCGGTTATGAGTACTAACCACAATTGTAATTAACTGTTCTGGTCCAAACAGGTTTGATCAATTTTATGTAGGTGTAAGCAAAAATTCAAGTTTTATGCATAATTTACAATAAATACTTAAAGTGGAACTTAGATTCTACTTTACTCACACATTCTACTAGATTTCGATCACAACTTTGGTTAGCTCAAACCCTTTAGGCTGGCCTAGGGGTTTGGTCTTAGGACTTCCATATTGGAGGTCTCAAGTTCGAAACTCCTTGCTAGCGAAAGCAAGAGGTTTGTCTTCTGGGTCGAGCTCGAGTTACATTTCCTATGTGGTTTGTGAGCTATTGCGTTGTAACAGAGTTTTACCCTGGGCGTACCCAAAGGGTAGCAGCTGTGGGTTTCCTTTGTCATTAGAAAAAAACTTTGTTTAGCTCAAATCACTTTCAAAGTTCCAGAATTTTCATTTACCCATCTTAGATCTTTGCATTCCATACAAGAGAAAGAAAACGTCGGCACAAAAGAAAAGTGATGTATCGTCTTTGCCTTAAAATAAATAGTTCATCCTTAAAATAAAACTCCACAACAACTGATATATCAAACACAATTAGAAGCGCTCAATATCACCTTGAAGATCTTTCCAAGAGAAGACCAAGTCAGTGCATCAAGAGCAGCTGAGCATCATCTCTACCCTAAAATAGTTTGTCCTTATAACATAACTCTAGAACAATTGATAAATCAAACACACTTACATGAGCTCAATTTCATTAATTTTATAGCAAAGGAAAAGAGAAATTAAACAAAAAGGAAAGTCATTAACAAAGGTGCAACTCGTTAAGTTTTAAAACATTGAGAGTGATAATTTTCGGTCTTGTTTGGCTCGAGTATAAAAGTGAAAGTAGTATATTTTGGTGATAGCATACAAACAGAAATATTAGTGTATACAGTTCACATTAATATAAATTAAATCCTCAGGCCATTCACGTTGTTTCTGTTGTGCAACAGAGCAGAATAACGTATTCTACCACACAATTAGGAAGCAGCCAGTAGGTACCTACATTGTCTATTTCCACTGAATATGGGAATCAAGTCATTAAATCAAGCAGTACCCACCACTAATTCTGTGCATTACTCTTTGGCTCCAACAGAATAAACTCTATAAAGATGTTATACCTATGACCCTATCTGATACTTGAACACACTAATTGAAATGACAAGGTCTCATTTAAGCCTCAAAGAAGACATAAATTAAGGTAGGTTCAAGCTCGGCTTAACCCTAAAGCCACTAAAGCAATGGCTTTAATCCCAAAAAATGAACCAAAAACCCCCAAATTCAGCTCGCTCCAATACGAACACATACATAAAAAAGAACAATAACAAATTCGACCGAGTAAACGAAGAATCAAAAGTAGATTAAGGAGATACATACATACACATACACAAAAGAGACAACCAGATCTGATGAAGGCGTTGTAAAATGTTTGTATTAATTGTCTGTATAATAACCCCAATAGCACACTTGAAAGAAACAAAATACCTAGGGCTTGTTTATAGGTAAAAAGAGTTATTACCAATATGGTAGATTAGTTATATTATCGGATAATTCACTATAGAGTTAATTTTTGTAATTAAAAGTATTGCTAAATATTACAAAAATAAAAAAATATTCTAATTGGGTGAGAGTATTGATTGGATAAGCGGCATATTCAATAAAATAATATCTTAATTTTATTTTTGAATATTTTTGAAATAATTTTAATAGTTTAGGTAAAACTCGATTCTATTGAAAAAGTTTTCAAAATTGTAATCATTAGTATTAAAGATTTGTGTTGTTACATTACATAGAGTAATTTATTCATGTTTATTTTTATCTTACAAAATATTACAAGAAATATTATACAATTAATTATTAAATTATAATCAATTAAATATTTTTTAAATTTTATGAAAAGAGAATATATTAAAAAAACTCAAATAGATGTAACTTCGTTAAAGAATTTTGACTTTAGGCAGCTTGACTTCGATGCACGTCATTTTTTACTTCAAATAGGGAATCCAAATCAGTGCAAGAGTAACATGTCAATTGTTTTCGATCCGGTGAGCACTTGATTGCGTTTAACACATTTCGAATCCGTACTCAATACATTTTATTATAAGTTAAATCTTTATTTATGAAGTAATTTGATTTAAATTACTAAAGTTGAAAAGAAAAAAATTCAGATTATTTGCTTCAATTAAATTAAAATAATGAAACGCATACCAACTAATCCAATTAATTTATCAGTCTTTCAAACTAAAGGAAAAAAAAAAAGAGAGAGAGAGAGAGAATCATGCAAGCAACTAAAAACGTTTGAAACAAGTTAAAACCAAATTTAAACCCTAGCATTTTTCTTAATTCACAAATCTATATACAAAATCAAGATCTTTATATATGAATTGAAAGAAAAAAAAAACAAAGAAAGCTAGAAGCAAACAAATGGTGTTAACGAGGAAAAATAGAGGGCAATTATAATACTAGAGAATGAGCGAGCAAAAGAGTAGAAATCTGTGAGAAAGATTTGTATAGTATGTTTGATGTTGATGAGAACGGAGCGATAAAAATCGATGATAAAGTGACTCTTCACCACTCTAATTGTTATCCATGCTAAAGAAATCTTCACAATTCACTTCATCCATTAGAAAATCTAAGAGATATCTTTTTCCAACAAGTATCGTTACGATATTGAATAAGGTTGAAAAAAAGATTATTCACTTTCACACTACAATCTTAACTAGCCTAAATCCAGGGATTCTTTACCAAACAAGCAAATAATTAAGCATCTCACATGTTCAATTTATAATCACAGTAAATTAGATTGATGAGATTATTGACTGATTGAATATTTTAAAAAAATAAAAATCGGAGCAAAGATATCCCTTACTGTTCTCCTTGATAATAATGTGAAAGTTTTTGGAATAAATGAAAAGGGGAAATGATTGAAATATATATATATATATAATAAATAACATGGCTTTTAGTAAAATGTGATATGATTACTATTGCCACTCAACCTATTCCTAAGCGAGAAAATTTTAAATATCTTGGGTCCATCATCCAGAGTAGTGGCAATATTGAGGATGATGTCTCATGGGGCAGCATGGGCGAAATGGAGGTTTGCCGCTGGAGTATTGTGTGATAAAAATATACCACATAAACTTAAACTAAGTTTTACAGGGTGGTGGTTAAACTGTTTTTGCTGTATGGGATGGAGTGTTGGCCAATCAAAAACTCACAGGTTCAAAAAATGTAGGTTGCGAAGATGAGGATGTTGAGATGGATGTGTAGGCATACCGGGAGTGATAAGATTAGGAATGAGACCATTCAGGAGAAGCTCGAGGTGGCCCCGTAGAGGTAGACCGAAGAATTATTCGGCGGAAGTGATCAGACAAGATATGATGAAACTTGATCTCACTGAGGACATGGCCTTAGATAGGAAGGAGTGGAGGTCGTGAATTAAAATAGCTAGCTAATTAGTAGGGTTAGGTTGATGTCTGACCGTGTAGGGTAGTAGGATTTGTCCGATGTTGTCATTATTTGTCTTATATATGTTAATTATCTCGAATTTACATATTATCATGTGTTTTTCGTTACTAGTCGCTCTTTCTGTTCCCTTTTCTCTTCCTTTCATATTTTCCATGTCTAGTTTATTCTGCTTATGGGTTTTTGTGATGAAGGTTTTCAGGAAACAGTCTCTCTACCCATATGAGGTAGTGGTAAGGTCAGCGTACATTTTAGCCTTCTCAGACCCCACTTGTGGGATTCCACTTGGTACGTTGTTGTTGTATGATATGATTACCTATTTAATATTTACTACTCTCTCTGTTCCATTTTATGTGGCACCCCTTTTTTTTTGGTCTGTCCAAAAGAGAATGTCACCTTACTTTAATTGGAAACAATTTACCTTCGAAATTTCATTTTTACCTTTAATGAAATGATTCTCAACCACACAAATATCTAAGAATGATTTTAGATCACAAATTTTAAAAGTCTTCCTTTTTTTCTTAAACATCATGCCAAGTCAAAGGGTGCCATATAAAATGGGACGGAGGGAGTAATTAATTAAATATTTTATTATATTTTAATTTATTACAGAGGTAAAATAGTAATCCAACTTTTCACTTTAGAGCTTCCCACTGAGAAAAAGAATTCATACATTTGTAATTAAAAACAACTACGATACGTAGGACTTGAAACGAAAAAAAAAGTTATTAAGATAAATAAATAAAAATAGGCACAATGTGTGTGTAAATCATTCTGGTACTATAATATGTTCACGAAATCTAAAAAGTAGTTAATAATGAAGAAAAAATGGAAGAGAAAGATTAAGAGACTGTTGTGTAACTTGAGGAGAAAGATGATTCATCTGAATTGAGTGCACTTGAGTTACGCTTATAATAATAATTGTATCGTTTAAGAGTAAACACACACTATTTACATCAATTGATTAAACGCGCACACATATATATACACATCTTGTGCCATTGATGGATGATCTTTGCTAATGAAAAATAAATGAAACAAATAATACTAAAAATTAACTCAAATTTAGAAAACGCCTATATTGACTAAATGGAATGATTTCTTTAATTCAATAAGCTATGAAGGAAAATTAAAGATTATATCTCCCTAGATGATTATGAACACAACTAATTATCTTGAATTTTGATTGTTTAACGTTATATAGCAAGCAATTCTTTTTTCGTAAATTTTTAGGTGTAAAAAGGTAAAACGATTAACTCATTAATACCACATCGTTGGATACCAAAAGAAAGGAGGAGGCGAAGCTATAAAAAAAAATGATGCGACATGAATTCATGTTACCGGGGCTAATGGGTAATCATGAAGGCCCATGGCCTAGGTTGATGACCTTCATTGCATATTGAAAGGGTTGCTTCGTGTTGCCCCTGCCCAATGCTTTTCTGGCCCAACTCATTGTTTAGTTTGGTCTCTGTGAACTGTCAATTGATTGCTAGTTTTGGCCCAACTCACTAGTGTAAGTTATGTCCATACACTGGCAAATTGCTTATAGAAGATTATTAAGAACCAACTACCTTTTGGCATGTACATTGCATATGTATGTCGTATTGTGTAGCGTATATTTTTATAATTTATATTACCTTAAAAAGGAAAACTCAAATAGCATGTGAATTTTTAACTTGCACTCCAAATATTAATTGCTAGTTTTACTGAACCCAAACGCTTCTGTCGCTAGGTTATGTCTTCAGTTCTCTAGCTTAGAAAGAACTCCACCTTAACTATTGTCAATCAGAATTATGTCATCCATAAATAACATATACCATGACACCTCATCTTTAATTCTCCACGTCAATTCATCTATCACCAAAGAATAATAATCGGCTAAGAATTGTTCCTTTGTGCAACCTAATTCTAATCAATTGGAAATTGCTTCAAGTCTCCTTCTATTATCTATACTCGAATCTTGACTCTATCATATATATCCTTGATTGCCTTAGTGTATGTAACACGTACTCTGCTAGCCTCTCATTTTTTTTTTTTTATCAAAATTATTTTTATGCTTGATCAATGCAATCTACATTAAGGCCAAGACGATGAATCTCATTTCGTTATAATCAACAAAAGGTTTGCATAAAACACTAACAATGGTGAGCTTTTCTGATAACATCAAAACCAAAACATCATATTAAGCACCAAAAAATGCAAAAACTTAATATTAATTTGAATATCAAAAATATTATATATATTTATATGATTTTATTACAAAATATTATTACTTTTTTCATTACTGGGGTTACCTCAACAACATACCCCAGTGCCTCAAAAGGCTCCCGCTCATTGCGGGG
>JAPFFP010000094.1:21782923-21843614 GCA_026153255.1 Solanum medicagineum | reverse complement strand
CATTTTGCTTTATTCCATCATACTCCAAGGCCAAAAAATAGTCAATCTTTGGCTCCATCCGAGATTGATGGAAAGTACTGGGGTTACCTCACGAGTGAAAAATTATTTACAAAGATAATCAATTTAGCATGATATATTTATCAGTATAAAAGAGAAAATAAATTAACAGTATAACTTTCTTCTTACATGGTAAAAAACAATCAGACACATCACTTTCTAACTTTTTATTTTTATTTTCTTGAGTTGAAACTCAAATTATGATTATAAAAAGGTAAATAATAATATGTTATAATTGTCAAGATCAAGAGAGCCAAATTAGATGGGTCATGGCCTAACTCGATTTCTATATATTTTTACTAATTCTAATATTTTCAATTCCAATTTCAGTCCAACCAGCCCGGCCATTTGACAACTCTGGTATTGACATACTCCTCTGGGTTTTATCATCATGCCATTAGCAACTGTGTATAAAGAGTATTAGTTGACACTTGACAGGCATCTGGATTGAAATCATGGCTAATTCAGTGCCATCACTTATGTATATACATGCGTGATAATTATACTTTTTCACTTACACTCTTACATATTAAAGTTCAGAAAGACTAGGGTGGATTAGTGTTAAGATTAATAAGAAATTAGAGAGTTAAAATTTTTCATTCCCTTCTAACTTGTGGACACGAGCACCATTTAATATTATACGTTCTTACCACCTTGCACACATATAGTAATAATATTTATCAAAGGGAATCTGTTTAATTTTAATCAATTTTCAATTAGGGACAAATCACTTATAATTAGCTTTGAGCAATTTGTCTGTCTTAAAAGGGAAAATACTCTTAAATATAATTATGCAATTGAATAAAAATGCCCTCAGTTGATTGTAAAAATGTCTTATCGTCAATAATTTGATCAAAAAATACGCTAATTATCAATTAAGGGGTCAAAATGTCCTTTTTTACGATGAATATATTGTATATATATTTCCTTTTTTATCATATTTTATACATAATATGTGATTTTCCTTCGACACTAGAATTAATTAAGCATGTTATATATTACCAGGAGAATTAATAACCTGAGTGAATAAAATGTTGGGGTGGGCCTATATATGATGAGAATTAATTGCGTGCACCAAGTAATAATTACGTAGTGAGACAAACATTTACATAGAATTATGACATTAAAAACTTGCTTTGTAAGCACCATTATTTTCCAGCAATTTCATTTCATCTTTTTTTTTTTCTTTTCTGGTTGGTCCATTCCCTTTTTTGCTTGTTTTCTTATGGACTACTACTTCTCTTTAATCATACTTTCCACCGCAACAGTTCCTTTTTTCCTTCCAATAATAAAATGATACATAGATTATATGATATATGAGTGGTTATTATATGGTAACAGGTATGCACACGACTTTTAAAGAACTAACAATATTTTCGAGCGTCATATATTTATATAATTGACACAAAATATAATTTGCAGTGAAGTGGACATTTTGCATAAGTAGACAAATGTTTTGTGTTCAAGATAACACAAATATACATTATTAAACATTTCAAAAGTTTTAAAAGGATAATTCCTTTTAGGAGAAAGAAAGTGGTGTATGGATAATCCAATTACCTACGTGAGTATGGATTGTACTTTGAGAAAGATGGATATTTAGTGGTGCTATCTTATGGGATGAGAATGACGCATAGAAATTCAAATTTTATAGGATTCTACGAGATAGAGTTTTATTTTTTATAAAGGATATTATATTGTTAAAAAATAAAGGGTATTATATTCTTTGAAAATGCATTTTAAATATTCCATAAATTCTGAAAATATTTATCAAGAAATCAGAATAGGCCCTTAACGGAGAAACACATTTATATCCATATTGTTTATGAATAAAATTATATTTTTATATTTTATTGGTGCTTATAATTTCTTCCCCGTCAAATTTGTTGTAAACATGACGTAATTTTCTTTTATATTAATTTTAGTAGATAAAAGGTATATATGGTATTCAATAATATTCAACTTTCTTTCTCAATCACTAATACCTTTAGAAAAGAAAAGAACATTTTGTGACGACTTCTTTAATTTCTGGAAAAGAAATTAGAGTTTTAAACCTTTTAAATTCCTAAAAAGGTAATATATGTAAGTCGCCATGCTTCCTATTTTTAAGAATTTATTTATTTATTAAAAAGACCACCTATGTCTATACGGTTTTTATCCATTCCTTAATTCTTTTGAAAAAAATATAGATATACTTTCTCCGTTTAAAAAAGAATTATTTGGTTTGACTTGGCATGAAGTTTTAAGAAAATAAATAAGCCTTATTTATTTTTGTAGTTTCAACTAAAATTATGTTAAATGTACCAAACTGTTCTTTAATCTTATAACAACAACAACAATAACATACCCAGTGATATCCCACAAGTGGGGTCTGGAAGGGTAGATTGTACGCAGACCTTACCGCTACCTCAAAGAAGTAGAGAGACTGTTTCCTAAAACACTCAAACTGTTCTTTAATCTTATAGCTTTAAATAAATTACATGTCAGATGAAAAATTAAAATTAAAATATTACCAAAAAAGAAAAAAATTATTAATTTTCTTTCTAAAATAAATTAAAAGAAAAAAATGTTATTCTTTTTTAAACGCAAAAAATAATTTATGACTGTTTATATCCAATGGAATAGAAATTTTAGACAATGTTAAGCATTATACATAAAACACGATGTGATTAATTTGGTTAACATGCGTGGACTATCTTTGAAAACAAAAATTTCCTCTAATCCTCCTTTTAGTCTCTTTATTTTTATCTTTATGTCGATCTTTCTTGTTTAATTACAATAGTCCTCGTCAATTTTGTTATTACAATTTCTGGTTCAAATTAAAATGTTAAATAATTTGTAAACTCACTCAGTTTAGAAGCTCAAAGGGGAAAACAAAAAAAATAAATTAGAAAAATTAGGCTAACAAAAAAGAAAAGACAATTACTCTAATACGCCATTTCCCATATCCTTGATCAAATTAAAATCCTATCATAAAAACATTAAACACATTATCATAATATATATTCAGTTCCATATACATGCAAAACAAGATATTCTAGTTGTTAAAAAAACACAAAAAAGATAGATGAAAGAAAACATAGAAAATTAAGAAAAAAGAAAGGAAAAATCTTTAATTAATTACCATTAGTAATTTAGTACTAATATAATTAACCAACCACATCAACTTTGACGGTGCACGATAACAGTCGCCGGAAAATGGAGGCCAGAGCAGCGGACGATAGCTCTTTAGCCTTTTTAATCCCTTTGTTACATTTTCTTCTCCTCCGGTCACCACTTTTTTTCTTTCTTCCATAACATTTCATTGATGTCTTTTCCTTCACGCGCTCTTCTTCTCTTGAAAAAGTGTAGCTTTTTAAGTATAATTGCCTGCATGAAATACTGTCCACCACTTTTGGATGCATAATATTGTTGTTCTTTCTTGAACTAACGGATTTTATGAACTCCGCGTCGGATTCCGGCCATTTATAAAGGTTCATGTATGTGGCTCTTACCGGCACTGATCTCGCGGCAACAACGTCGTTAACGCAAGTTGATATGCAAGCGGAGGCCATGATCTTGATTTTCCGGCGAGCGTTGTATTCTGAGTTGGAGACAAAGAGGATTAGGTTTTATAGGACAAGTTTTTGTTTATGTTGAGGTTTTTGTGTGAAGGAGAAATATACAAGGGCCGAGTGTGTGTATATATATTAGTCAATGAAAATATTTGTCCAATCCATTCAAGTTTGGACGATTAATAAATAATGCATTCATTTATTAATCAACTCTTTTTGACTCATGAAATAAAGCTCATTTAAAAGTTTAACTTATCAGATTTATCAAATACTTTATACTAGTAAAACATAAATTTCCTCCATCTCAATTTATATGAGTAATTTTACTTGATATATATAAAATTTAAAAAGAAAAGAAAGACTAAAATTTGTGGTATAAAATAACTCATAAATATAACTAAAAATTATTTCATTAGGGATAAAATGAATATTTCAAAATTAAATTATTACTAAATATAGAAATGTATCATTTTATGGGACTGATTAAAAAGAAAGATATAAAGTGGTATAGAGAGACTTATTTTGTTTTAGTATGTTATATGAAATCATATTAAATAAATAAAAATATTATTAGATATAGTTAAGTAAATTATAACAAGACAAATAAATAAATTAAATCTCCCAACCAAAACAAAAGCAGAACAAGAAGGAAAAAGGTTTAATTTGTATATATATATTAATCAATTTATTTTGCTCGATCCAAATTGATTATTTAAATTTCTTTAGAATGATTCTTCTTTATTTTCTGCACTCATATATACATGTAGAAATGTTACTACTTATATATATATATATATATATTATATTGTTTGAGATCATAATTAAGATATACTTGGATTCATGAGTGATTGAATTATTATTCCTTCATGGGGTTTTATCATTTGGTTTGGTGGGTACTAAAGGGGTATAGATGATGAAAAAATGCAATGATTTGGCATCATTTAAAGGAGTATTGTTAGACAGACAGACATCTGTACAATATTTTCAACATTTTAAAGGCAAAGCATTAGATTAAATTGGTCTTTTTTTATTAATGATTCTTTTACATAAATAAAAGTAAGGGAGACTTACATAAATACTAGTTAAAAAAATTCATAAAATACTATTATTTTAAATTACATTATCTACAGACTACAATGTATCTTATAGTAAATGAGTAAATTAGAATAAATATTTTGGGCCTAGTTATCTTATGCGAAAATAACTAGGATGTATATTTTAGGAATACAAAAATTGTAGACGATATAATTTAAAAGTTAAAAATTTGAAATAGTTGCATTTATTTAATTTTTAAATGGTAATTGTAACTTTTTAGTTGGATTTATGTAATTTCTACTAGAAACAAAGTTGTCTCGATATGTGTTCGTTATTTAAATTGGGCCTTGTCCTAGTCCAGCCTTTTTCTTGTGACTAAAACTGGTGTACTATTCGAACAAAGAAGAAACTACTTGAGTGAATTAAGTAACTAAACAAATATATGGTATATATTTATATTCTATCTTGTTAGTTTAAAAAAAATATAATGTCTAGTTATAGTCAGGGTTTCATTGCTACTTTTAATTTGACAGATATACGTATGCAATTCGATATATATATATATATATATATATATATATATATATATATATAATTCGTCTCTCTCCACTCTTTGCCGTCTCTCGCGCGCCTTTCTTTTCCCTCTCCTAATCTTATTTGCTAGATATGGAAATACATGTTTATATTAGTTATACATACACAATAATTTGACAGATATACACATATAATTTGACAAATATACATATACAATTCCCCTCTCTCTACTCTCTACCCTCTCTGGATCTCGCTCGCTCCTCTCCTATATATAGTATGTAGCTAGAAATTGTAATTTTAGCAAACTATAACTAACTTTTGCTTTATTATCTTTCAAATGTTTGCTCTTTTTGAAAAATCCTGAAACTAATTTGCAGACAGTAACTAGATGGGCTTTATTGTTATACACTATCAAGTTAAAATCGATTATATGAATTCCTTTCCATTCATGTTGGTTACATGAATTATGTTAGCTATTCATGTTGTCAGTTCCAAACTCTAGAGCAAAATTACGATAGTAGGTTACAAATCAATATAAAATTGGTCATCCACTCTCATTGAAATTAAATGTAGTAAAATTCATGAATTTTCTATCCTTTAGTTTTATGGTGAGTAACTTATGTGTGCATACATTCCATATTGCGAGAAATTAAAATTTCTTGACTATTTAAAATTAACACAATAATTTATTTATTCATTCAGAAAAATAAATAACCTAGAACATCAATTTCCCATATATACTTAGAATTCCACGTGGAATTAAAGGTAGAATTCTGATCCACAAATTACGGATTTGGAGTTTGGATATGGCTGTGACTTGGTAACAAACCTGCTAAAGTATAAAGATAGCTGCAACAAATAGACGTGCAACTTCCAACCTGAAATATAAACACATTCCTGTAGCAATTTCAAGATGTCACCCCAATTAAATAATGACAAAACACCTAATTAACCAAATATATACTATTTAAATATTTATTATAGCTGCGGTCTAAATTAATTATCACTTGTCACTATAGTTTTAACTTAGGTTGCTTGGAAATGTTTTGAATTTGTATAATTAAGCTCCCAATTATATAAATTTAGAATTTATTTAAATAAATCTAGAGTTCCTAATTGAATATGAAATTTATACTATGCTTATTCTAACTTGTATATAGTTATTATATTGATACATTTGATTTGTATAAGTTTTGAAAAAATCCTATAATGAAGAAATACATAATTTATATATACTTACTCTGTTTGTATAATAACAGCAGTGAATAATATAAACACATTTATATATTGACAACAAATGCAAATTATACAAACAACTGTTATAGTTAAAATTACGTAATATAACTACTTAAACTGTAACTATTTTAGCGTATCAATTCTCAAGACTTGAGTTATTTATAAAAATTGCACATAAATAATTGAGACTTAAGTCATTCAAGGAGGGAACAATTCTCTAATTAAAAGAATTCATAATCATGATTTGAACTTGAAATTTCTAATTTGGGACTTGTTTGGCGATACACAATGTCAAAAATATTTGGCAGCAAACTTGGTAAATATTGTTTGGCTCTACAACTTGTTATTGTTTGAGAAACAATCTAAATTTCCAACTACTACGAAAAAGTATTTGGACCAAATTCTATTATTTGGAAACTTGTCAAAATTTAAATTTACCCCTATTTTTTAATATACATAAAAACAATAGTTTTGGACTAAATTTTAATCCTAATTCATTGTACAGAATATATGCAATTGCATAAATATATTTTTACAATTTTTATCCGAATTTACTCTTGAAGTCACTTTCAATTATAAGTAGTAATACTAATTTTTAGCATACAAATCAATGATATTTCCTTTTATTTTTTTCTCCTCCTTTTTTCAAATCAATTTTTCACGAAATGTGTTTATTATAAATTGATAATTCAAAGTCACAAACTTGTGAATATTTAAAATTTATGAATATAAATTATATTTTATTTTAAACATCAGACATTTTCCCCAAAACATGATAAAATTTTACTAAAAAATATTTAAAAATGTAATGAAATAGCAGCTAAAAGTGCTTGGAAGAATCATATTCCTTCACCTCAACTCTAAGTTAATTAATTTACCTAGGATTATCTATATGGGGACCAAGTTGAAATCTTTATCAATATGTTGTGTCAGAGAGTGCAGTGGCTTTCTTATGGAAAAGAAAATACAAGTAACGTGTACGATTGAGTATGGCCTAAGTAACAGTACATATCAACTTCACATCAAACCATCTAATTAATTAAGAAGCAATTTATGATAGAATTAATGTTCAAATTATCAAATTAAACCGATTAAGTAGTGGTAGTATCTCTTAACATTATCAAATTAATATAACTAATTAATTAAATGCATGTGAGGACTGATCACATCACTCTTTGTCACCTTGAGTACCACATATTAATTCAGCAATCTCGTCTTCCTTGTGATTGCTTTTATAATTATAATTAATTTATTATTTTTATTTAGTGGCAATTTAAATATATAGATGATTTTGATCAAAACTATTAAATTTACAATACAAGTGATCTGTTGGCTTCATATAGGAAATAATAACGGCTTGATAAGAAGCTATACAGCTCCATTATGGAGTCATTCAAGTGGTCCCCAGAGTAACTACATAAAATGTCTTTTGAGGGCATAATCAAGTAACAATTACATCAACAACCTAGTATATATATATTTTTTATAAGTGAAGTCATAAGGTATCCATAACAATTAACTCGTGTATTTTAAGGCAATCCTCAATTTTTTTTAAAATAGTAATAATAAATTGACATGCTCTTCTACAGGTGAAAACTTATCCACGCTAAGTATTTAGAGGTTGTTGTTTGACGTGAAGGATAAGTGTTAATAATTTCGGGATAAAAATATAGCAGTCTTTGAATTGATGTTTGGTTGGTAAATTCAAGATAACTTATCTCCATAAATAGTAATGGAATAAGTTATTCATCTCCGTGGGTGGTATAATAATCTCGGGATAAAAATGATAAATGACAAAAAAATCCCTTTTACACCTCGCTTTGTATATGCATATATTTTAAATACAATATAGAATAACATTCACAATCTTCGCTTCTTATTTTTGTGATACTTCTTCATATTTTTCAATTGAAAAATTACACTATATGATATCATTTTTATTGACTAATTCTTATATTTTTTATATTTTAATTTTTCATAATCCTTTTTTACTTTAACAAACTTTAAAATGGGAGCTCTATTTTTAAATTAAATAAGACAAAATTTTTATTTTAAATGCATATAGTATTTTCATGGAAATGCACACATAATATTTAAGCTAGATAAGATGAAGGATTTATTTAAAAAATAAATATTAAATAATTAAAGCTAGCAAAGAAAATATATTAAAAAAACTAATAAAGTAAAGGGTATTTTTGAAAACAAACAACATATTATTAAAATTTATACAACAAACCAAACACTCAATAACAATTAATCTCAACATAATTTATCCCATTATAACTTATCCCTTTATAACTTGTATTCAAACCAAACATCCCCTTACAGATTTATTTTAAAGATATATGACATATATCTTTACAAAAACTCAAATAATTTCCCTTGCTTTACATGAAATTGTGATTGTTATATATAACAATAATATATTCAATATATTTCTACAAATTAGGTCTAAGGAGAGGGTAGTTTGCATCAAATCTTACTTTTCCTTGTACAATATATAAAAGAGACTTTTTTCAACATAGTCAAATAAATTAAGTTTGGGAAATAACTATAAATTGATATCGTATAACAACAATAACAATATATTGAGTAAAATTTCATAATTAAAATTTAAAATAAATAAAATGTAAGCAAATCACTATTTCACGGAGATAGAAACAGTGGACCTTATACCAATTGACGTTGTATATAAGCTTTGTAATTAAACTCTATGGCATTTTATGTAATACTTAGCAGAAGAATGCCCTATCTTATATCTAGATCCTTCAATTATGTTTAAAAAATTTCTTTTTTTGTTTTCATCTTACAACGGTCAAAAATCAATTTCAAATGGCCTGTAACAGCCACAAAATCTGAGCTTTTCTTCAACTTTATCTCACCTCACGCGCATTTTACATACAGCTCCTCCTCCTTCAATATTTTTATAAAGAAAATAAATTCACCAAATTTGTCAGTCTCTTTCTTTTCAAATCACTAAATTCTCTCTCTAAAACATCGCCGTTCTTCTTCACATTGCAGGCGATTTGATCGTCAGTAAGTCGACGCCATTTCCTCGTCATTTTTCTGTATCTAAAATGAATGCGTATGCATCAATTGACGAATTCCTTTTTTTTTAAATCGATGTTGTTATTTGAATGATGAATCTGTAGCATTGATTAGTCATTTTCAATTTGACGGTGAATTTTCGTTTGTATTTTTTCTCGATATTTGACGTGAAGATTTACGCTTTACCTTTCATTAAACTGTTTCAGCGCATTCGAGTTGGAAGCTTCTATTTTGCTATATCAAGTTTTTGTTCTCAGATTTGGAATCAAGTTCAATTGAATTGAATCCGAGAATCAGCCGAAACGATTGTAGATCACTCTGAAATGGAGTCATCACAGAGAAGAGGCCATGTTTCGCGGTCACCTTCACAGACACCGCGGTCTTGTGAAAAGGCTGTTAGAGATCTGCGATTGGCGGAAGGGAATATGAGTGGAAAGCATGACAAAGATAAAGGAGTTAATGTGCAGGTTATCGTGCGTTGCAGGTTAGTTGAATTAGTACATTTTGGAGCTTTAACGTAGGTTTAACTTACTGAATTGAATTGATGGAATTGTTATGAAATATGCAGGCCATTGAGTGAGGATGAGATGAGATTGAACACACCAGCAGTGATTTCCTGCAATGAGGGAAGAAGAGAAATTTCTGCGATGCAAAACATAGCTAATAAGCAGATTGACAAAACATTTATCTTTGATAAGGTCTGAATATCTTTTCTTTGATCTATCCTTTTCTTTGATTAGCACTGGTTATAATAGATATAGGAAGAAGGAACATGGGTCAAATAGAAGAATAGAGTAGATAATGTTTAAAATTAATTTGGTGTAATAACTCAGACACATTGTTTAGAGCAGAGCGGATATGGGTATTTCATTAACTCCTCCAACTAGTTTGGAGATTAGGAGTATTTGCTTGCTATATTGGTTGAAACTGAATGCTCATACTTCTGAGTCTGGTAAAAAAGGATTTTTTCGGGTACTGATGAAAAAGTAAATAAAGGTTGTAAAATTAGACATCTGCTGTTTTTGAGCTGACACTTACATTCTGCTGGATAATGTTGTCCAGGTCTTTGGTCCTACGTCCAAGCAAAAGGACCTGTATGATTCTGCAATCTGCCCTATTGTATTTGAAGTTCTAGAGGGCTATAACTGCACCGTTTTCGCTTATGGGCAGACAGGAACAGGGAAAACTTATACAATGGAGGGAGGGGGAAGAAAGAAGGTTGGTTGGCTGTTAGAGATCCATTTGCTTATACTACTTTCTTCTTTATAATAATACATTATAGTTCACCCCGTCTAGAATGGGGAATTTCCAAGTGATGCAGGTGTTATCCCACGAGCTATTAAGCAAATCTTTGACATATTGGAAGCGCAAAGTGCTGAATATAGCGTGAAAGTAACATTTTTGGAGCTGTATAACGAGGAAATATCCGATCTTTTAGCTCCTGAGGAAAGTACTAAGTTTACAGATGAAAAATCCAAGAAACCATTAGCTCTGATGGAAGATGGCAAGGGTGGAGTGTTTGTTAGAGGCCTGGAAGAGGAGTTAGTAAGCTCTGCAAATGAAATCTATAATATCCTGGAGAAAGGTTCTGCTAAAAGGCGTACAGCTGAAACTCTGCTTAACAAACAGAGCAGTCGTTCTCATTCTATATTCTCTATCACAATTCACATCAAGGAATATACTCCAGAAGGGGAAGAGATGATCAAATGTGGTAAACTGAATCTTGTAGACCTTGCGGGTTCTGAAAACATTTCACGTTCTGGTGCAAGAGAGGTGAGACAATAAAATTCTGTAATTAGTTAGCCATTTCATTTAGCAACTTTGTTAGTAAGAAAAGGGAATAGAAGATAAAGAGAACCAAACCACGGAGGATGTAAAAGTTGCTTGGCAATGTCATAAATTTACTTTCTTCGGCCAACTTATCATGGAAGAGACTTCTCAAGTTTTATTGGTTCTTTTGCCCACTTTGATTGTTTTACTTCTGTTTACATTATATTAAGCTGTACTAAGATGATAAGACTTTCTTTTGCAGGGCAGAGCAAGGGAAGCTGGGGAAATCAACAAGAGCTTGCTTACACTTGGTCGTGTTATAAATGCTTTAGTTGAGCACTCTGGTCATATCCCATATAGGTGCTTAAATATCCATATTTATATAATCATATTAGACAATATTATATGTATGAAGCTTTTTAACATACCCTGAGAACATTTGTTGGTTTGTCAGGGAGAGCAAAATAACAAGATTGTTGAGGGATTCATTGGGAGGGAAAACAAAGACATGTATAATTGCGACAATATCACCCTCCATTCACTCAATGGAGGAGACACTCAGCACTTTAGATTATGCTCATCGTGCCAAAAACATAAAAAATAAGCCAGAGGTCAGTTTTCTGGTCAATCAAGCATGCTTAAAAGATTTTTATAGTTCAACGGTTCTTAATTTTTCTTTTTCTGTTATTTAGATTAACCAGAAAATGATGAAATCTGCATTGATGAAGGACTTATATTCTGAAATTGAAAGGCTGAAGCAAGGTTTTATACTGCTTTCTTCTTCTCTTTCTTGGATAGTAGTTGCTTTAAATTATTTAAATGTTTTCATTTCATGAATTTCCATTTTAATGCCAACAGAGGTGTACGCTGCAAGAGAGAAGAATGGTATCTACATACCAAGAGATAGATATCTCCAAGAGGAGGCAGAGAAAAAGGTTAGGGCCCTGCTCACTGATCCATTGATTGGTTGAATTATCATGTAATCTTTTCTTATGTTTAGTCAATATATGTTTTTTCCTCCTCTCTCAGGCAATGTCTGAAAAGATAGAACGAATGGAACTTGACTCAGAATCAAAAGACAAGGTATGCTACTGATTAATTACTCAGCTAGATTTTATTGATCATCCAGAACTCATAATTCATTACATTTTTGCCTACTGCAAACAGCAACAAAAGGAGCTTCAGGAACTGTACAATGCTCAGCAGTTGTTGACCACTGAATTGAGTGGCAAACTTGACAAGACAGAGGTATATGGAGTTCGGACCCCACCTAATTTCAGTAGCTATCTTTTGTTTTTCAACTCTTTCTCATGGAGATTAGCTATATGTTGTGTCTTTCAGAAAAAGCTTCAGGAAACTCAGCATACTTTGGCTGATCTTGAAGAGAAACATAGGCTGGCAATTACAACAATTAGAGAAAAGGAGTTTTTGATAATGAACCTTCTGAAGTCTGGTAAGCCACATCCTCTGTGCATGGTCAAGGCAGACTTTTTTGATTAGTCATCTTCAATTGCTTTCTGCCGAAATTGCATGTCTTTCATAGGATCAGCTCTGGGAGGAATATACTTTTACTGGGGTGGGCGGATAAAGAAAGGTTTAAGTGTTTCTTACAAACAATTTTGGGGATGGGGTGCAAGGTTTTAGTGATTCTTACAAACAATTTGGGGGTGTGGGCTCATATTTTCTTAAAGGAATTACCAAAGTCATTGATGGAGACAGTATGTGGGAGTCTATGGGTTCTTTGGAATCATTTTACCTTTTGAAATTGTTGTATGAGATTTTTAAACGTATGTATTCTACCAGAAAAATCACTGGTTGAGCAGGCCTTTGAACTTCGAGCTGAACTGGAACATGCTGCGTCAGATGTCTCTAACTTGTTTGCAAAGATTGGTAGGTCAACATAAAATAACTAAGTCCGTAATGATTTTCTTTCTCAAAATAAAGGTTCTTGCACACACTATACTGACAATGGTTGATTACAGAGCGCAAGGACAAAATAGAACATGGAAACAAACTTCTCATCCAAAAGTTCCAATCCCAATTAACTCAACAGCTTGAAGTTCTGCATAAGACTGTTGCTTCCTCAGCCACACAACAAGAGCAACAACTCAAGCACATGGAAGAAGACATGCAGTCATTTGTGTCTACCAAGATTGAGGTATACTTGACTTATACCTGTTAAATAAGACACTCTGCAATATTTCTGGGGAAAGACGGAAACTATACTTATAAGATCTATATATGCTACAATTTATTGCTTTCATGATGTCATGTGTGCAAAGATTGAGGCATCCTTAGCTTATTAAGTTTAGCAGTTGGCCTTTTGCAATATTGCCTTGACAATGATATGATTACCAAACAAACCCCTCCTCCCCAGATCCTTTTAGAGAAATTTCAAAACTATGTAATTTTAAGATCCTTTTAGAGAAATTTCAAAACTATGTACTTTTTATAGTCTTGTCCTCATGTTGATCAGTAAATCAGTATGGGTGTTGGTTCTTTTCAGGCTATGGAGGAGCTTCGAAGCCTCCTAGACAATTTGAAAATCATGTTTGGTTCTGGTATCAAAGCTTTAGATGGTTTGGCCGGGGAGCTCGATGGTAATGCTCACTCAACTTTTGACCGTTTAAACACTGAAGTTTCTAACCATTCATCTGCCCTCCGAGAGGTATGCCCTCTTCTTTAATTATCTGAGAAATTCCAGATACTATTTTCTGCTTATCTCTATTTCTTGTTTTTAAAATGTAGCTTTTTGAGGAGATCGCCTTTGAGGCCAATACCTTGGTTAATGATCTTCAAAAGAGTCTTCACAGTCAGGAGGAGAAACTAATTGCATTTGCTGCACAACAACGTGAGGTATCAATAGTTTCTATTTGTGAGCTCTCCCCCCTTCTCCCCTTTATATATCCATCTTTTTTCCTTCCCAAGTTTCGGGTGATAAAGTTTGGATGCTTTTATAGGCTCACTGCAGGACAATCACAACATCAAGATCATTTTCTCAAATTACTGGCAACTTCTTTAAGACTTTGGATATGCACGTCTCTCAATTGGGAGATATAGTTGAAGATGCACAGACTGTCAGTGACCAGAAGTTTTCTGAACTTGAAAAGAAGTTTGAGGTAATAATGTCATCCATGTGCATCTCTCACTTAATTAAGGCCAATATGCTTTTTAGCTCCATTTTATATGGATATCTGCCTTTTACAGGAATGTGCTGCCAATGAAGAGAGGCAAATCTTGCAGAAAGTGGCAGAACTTCTTGAAGGATCAAATGCTAGGAAGAAAAAATTGGTATGGTCTTTTATTTATCAGATAAATGCAGCATAATTTGTTTCACCAGTTGAAGAAAGGCATACAATTGCGGCTAAAATTTTCATTATCCCTAAAACTTCATTGATCTACGAATATGGCAAAAAAGATGCATTTTCTTATAGTCAAGCAAACAAAACACAGGGTGGCAGCAACATTGGCTCTTTATATAAATGACAGCATTTCGTTACCTTGAATTTTGTTTCTAGCCCAAGTACTCCATTTATAAGTGATAAGAAGAGAACATTGTGGATCTGAGAGGACAACCGTTGACTTGTTACTTTTTATACTTAAGTACATTGTGGATCTGGGAGGACAATCTTTGACTTGTTACTTTTATACTTAAGGCTGCGAAAGCTAATTAGATTTCTTACTTGGTTTGCTCTAGGTTCAAACTGCAATCAACGACCTCCGAGAAAGTGCTTACAACCGAACCAGCAGACTAAAACAGGAGATGTCAACCATGCAAGATTCAACTACTTCAGTCAAAGACGAATGGAGCAATTATATGGAAAGGGCTGAATGCCATTATCTTGAGGATACTGCTTCTGTGGAGAAGGGGAAGAAAGAGATGGAGGAAGTGCTACAGAATTGGTATGTCCTCCTAGCGTATGTCGTATCACTTCTGAAGAGAACTTTGTGTTCTTTTCATCTGTTTGAAGTTTTTATTGGCCTCTCTGCAGTCTGAAAAAGGCAAAATTGGGTGCTGAACAATGGACGAATGCTCAACGCTCTTTGATCAGTCTAGAGGAAAGAAATGTTGCATTTATGGATAAAATTGTTAGGTTGGGTGATTCACTTGTCATTCAAGGCTTTTGTCTCATATTTCCAATATTTCACTACTTGTTTACCGTGAGCTTGTACCTTTTTTTAGTGAAGGAATGAATGCAAATGAAGCATTGCGTGCACAGTTTTCGTCTGGTGTGTCAGCTACTCTTGAAGATACTGATGTTGCCAGCAGAAAACTTCTTTGTTCCATTGATCGTACGTTATCAAGCTTTTTATACACATATGTTAATGACTTTTGCTGGCTGTTTGGTATCTTCCAATTAACTAAATAAATTCTGCAGATTCTTTACAACTTGACCGTGATGCTTGTGGGAATCTTGATTCCATGATTGTTCCTTCTTGTGGAGAGCTGAGAGAATTGAAGAGTGGACACTACCACAAGGTTGTTGAGATTACAGATCATGCAGGACAATGTCTTTCACAAGAGTACATGGTAAGGACATTGTGTCATATGAGAGAAAAACTATGTATTCTGTTTGGAATGATATTGTTCAGGAACTTACGACGTTATACTCACGTACTTCTTTTCTCCAAATCTTTGTCACTTGTAATAGGTCGATGAACCATCTTGCTCTACACCGAAAAAGAGAGCTTTCAATATACCAAGTGCTGGTTCCATTGAAGAGCTCAAAACTCCTGCTTTCGAGGAGTTGTTGAAATCATTTTGGGATGGAAAATCACTGAAGCAAAATGCAAATGGAGATGTAAAACATATAGCGGAGGATGCCCATTCATTGAGAGATTCAAGACTTCCTCTCACTACTATTAATTAGAACTACAGAAATTAGACATCATAGGATTATGGAAGAAAAGCTGTACATAAGAATTTACCTACATGGATTAGTGAGGGATAGCTTAGCGGTAAGGGCCCTCCACCTCCAATCCTAGTTGGGGGTTCAAGTCTCATCAAGGGAGCAAAGTGGAAGCCATTGTTATGCTTCTTGAGTAGGGGAAAGAAGAAAGAAAATCTCCTACATGTAATTGATGTTAGTGTATCCTATTCTTTTAAATTATTTGTAGTGATTGGGAAGAGTTTCATTTGTTTCACCTCTTGTAGGAAACAGAATATGGTAAATGAGTTGCTTTGTGGTGTCTCTTTTGATGTGAATAATAGTTCCTAATCTTCTTACCTGGTAAGTTCTTTATATTCTGAAGTCTAAAATGGTTTCAAACTGCAATTGAGGAATTGGCTCGGAAGGATTTTGGTTCATCGTGAGGTCCTAAGTGCACTATCTAACTAATAAAGCCAACTGAATCTGCTTATGTTACATTCCATCTAGGCCGTTATTAGCCTTTCATTCTTTAATTCATTCGTTGGAATCACTGGCAATAGCAGATCAACATGCCAGCTAAAAGCACGAACTCCAGTCCCTCCCTAGTGGTCTAGTTACTCCCTTATCATGTGTGTTATGGTCTGAATGTGGATATGAGGGTAGGGACGATAGCTTCTTTCAATGTTTTAGCCTTCGTGTGAACTGATATGTGTGTCTAATATTAACTAGTTTATAGCGTGCAAATTTTCAAGTGTTCACAATTATCTTAAGTTTGGATGTATCATATGAGCTCGGGTACACTCAACGTGAAATCCAATTTTCGTGCACAACCATTAAAAAGAGACACTCAAATAAGCAAAAACTTCAAGATTTCTTCGAAGTAAGATTCTTACATAATGTCGAAGCAAAAACCAGACTTTGAATTGATAAATCAACCTTAACCCCAATTATTTTGATGTCATATCTAATATTCGAAGTTTATCTTTGATTTGATACTGCTCTCATGCACCGATCGAAACAAGGCTTTACCCCGAAATATCCAGTCAATTCTTGTGTCTTTCAGGGAGAACTAACTATCTTCAAACTCCAGTTTTTCATGTTTTAGTTAGGCATATATTTTTGTCCAAATTTTTGACAGTAGTAGTAGTAACTTTTCAGTTACCTGGCTTAACTTTGATATGCTGATCCAAAAAGTGGCAAGCCCATCCAATTTTCCTATTTTGTCTATAAAAACCCAAGAGCATAAAAAACAAAAAGATGAAAAGAAAAAGCAGGTGGAGGAGGACGTGCTTACAAGTAAGGATCCTGAATGACTACTTGTTGCAATTAATTAAAGAATCGAACCACGTCTAAAAGATCCCCTAGAATTTCTGTCCTAAGCAAAAATTGTTACATTTGATAAAATATTGAACAAATTTAATCATATCATCTGTCTCTAGCTTGGTAGGAATGAACCAACAATTTAAATATTGTATTGACATTAATGAATAATGAACAAATTGCAGTATCTTATATATAAATCCAGTCTTTCACTGACTAAATTATAATCCAACTACTCCACGGCTCTTGAAAAAAATATATATGTATTCAATTAACTCAAAAAAAAAAAGAAGAACAGAAATAAGACTTTCTCCATTGAATAAAATGTGCTGTTTTAGTGGGGGACACTATGGTTTTTAAAAACATTGTATTTTTCAAACAACTGACTTAACGACCTCTCTTCTGTTTTTCATCAAACAGAGAAGAAGCTAAGAGAATCATATAGTATGGTGCCCATTGACAATGGGGATTTATCTCGAGACAATTCAGTGAAATGGATTCTTGAAAATGCTGAAAAAGATAGTACGACCGATGTCCAGGATAATAAGCATGGTGCAAATGGTTTACAAGAATCTGCAGACCAAAAATCTGTCAAGAAAAGTTTCAGCATTTCAAGAAGAAGAAATGGCGTTGCACCAAGAATGGGGAGGATGGAATCAGGAGCTTCTAGAGGGCTTAAGAGCTTGCGGTTTCTTGACAGATCAACTACAGGTAATGAACGGTGTAACCATCTCATTCAAAAAGTTAGTATGTTTGAGAGTATGCTTTTTATTTATTTAATTATGTTTTCATCCCTTTTGATAATGGAATGTTGTTTGACTTGAACTCAGGATCTCCGTTTGTCTTGATACCATATTGAATTACATGATGGTATAGTCTAAAAGCTAAAAGCTTTAACTTTTATTTACTTAATTATGTCTTCAATGACAGGGAAGGAGGGAGATGCCTGGCGAAGTGTGGAGAAACGATTCAATCAAAATGCAGTAAATGGGAGGATCTTCAGAGAGAAATTTGGGACTTGTATAGGTATTCTTGTCGAAACTTCTATAAGAAACAGTTAGAGAAGAAAGTAGGACTACATGTCTATGTTTTTGCATAACAGGAATGGGAGAAAGCAAGGAATTTGCTGGAGAATTATTCGATACATTGGCAAGACGTAGGAAGATCAACACAGAAAATGGTATAACAATAGATGAAGTGAGAGGATTTTGGGAAGACATATCAACTCAATCTCTTGATGCAAGGCTTCATATTTTCTTTGACATGTAAGAGATTTAATTGATGGTTGATGAAAATTAAAATCCGTCTTTCTAAATGACTAACGATGGTGAATTATCACAGGTGTGATAAGAATGGTGATGGGAAAATATCAGAGGAAGAGGTGAAGGAGGTGAGAAAACTTTTCTTGTAAACAGTCTTCTTCTCCTTCAACTTTCACAAATTTTTTAAATGCATATATTTTTTTCTCTCAAAAAGGTTCTAGTGATGAGTGCCTCAGCAAACAAATTGTCGAAATTCAAGCAACATGCAGCGACATACGCAGCTTTAATCATGGAAGAGCTTGACCCTAATCATTTGGGATATATTGAGGTAAGGATGGCACTAAAGTAGTTATCGTTTTACTGTTATTGATGGTTTGATTATCTTGGACCTCGAACACACCAGTCACGCTTCTAGTTTCCAGCTTTCCATTACAATCATCATACTGATGATAAATCTCCTCGTGATCTGCCATAAGAATTTATTAGAAATGAATATATGAAAATTCTTTTAGAGGAAGAGCTTCATTATGTGGTGTCAAGGGTAAAAATCATTTTTCTGCTTAAAACAGATGTGGCAACTTGAAGCTCTACTAAGAGGGATGGTGGGTTCAGAAGAAGGGGAAAAAACCCTGAAGAGATCACAAACTCTAGCGAAAACCATGATACCGAAGGAATACAGGACTCCAGTCAGCAAATTTATGTACAAAACATCAGAAAAAATACAAGAAAACTGGAAAAGAATATGGGTCCTGTCGTTGTGGTTGTGCATCAATGTGATACTCTTCACTTGGAAGTTCCAACAATTTAAAAGAAAATCAGCATTTCAGATCATGGGATATTGCGTTTGCATCGCTAAAGGTGCAGGGGAGACTCTTAAGTTCAACATGGCTTTGATTCTTTTTCCTGTATGCAGAAGAACTCTTACTAAGCTCAGAGAAACTTTCCTTGGTTCAATATTTCCCTTTGATGATAACATCAATTTCCACAAGATTATTGCATTGGGAATTGCAATCGCTACGTTTATTCATGCACTTTTCCATACCAGCTGCAATTTTGTGAAACTAACAACATGTCCACAGAGTAAATTCATGACATTTCTTGGAAGCAACTTCGATTACCACCAACCGAGTTACTTGGACCTGGTGGCATCTATTCCAGGCGTGACAGGCATTCTGATGACACTTTTCATGCTTTTCTCGTTCACATTGGCTACACATTCGTTCAGAAGGAACGTCATCAAATTGCCATGGCCTTTTCATCATTTAGCAGGATTTAACGCGTTTTGGTATGCACATCATCTTCTGGTCCTCGTCTACATCCTCTTGATCCTCCACGGCTACTTCATATTCCTTACAAAAGAATGGTACAAAAAGACGGTATGTATGTCCACTTGGACTTCAGAAACATTATGACATTTCCTAACTTTGCAGTTGAGAGAAGAAATCCAGCTACTGCATAACTTGAAAAATGCACACACATCAATCATGTTATTTCGATATGATTATGGACGTTTAGTTATGATGATTGAGCAATCAGAAATATCTTTGTTCTGCAGACATGGATGTATCTTGCAGTTCCAGTTCTTGCATATGCTACGGAAAGAACCCTCATCGTCTACGAGCACAGCTACAATGTCAATATCATAAAGGTTTTAGCTTCAAACAATCTTTATATCGATTCATTAATTGAAGAAACTTTCTGAATTCAGCTTTGGTGCTTGATCCTATAATATTGCAGGCTGTCACATATACAGGGAATGTACTAGCATTATACATGAGTAAACCGATGGGATTCAAGTATAAGAGTGGAATGTACCTTTTTGTTAAATGTCCAGATATATCAACCTTTGAATGGTAATGAAAGAAAAAACTATGCAATGATCAATTACAGATCTAGACGTCTATTTGCGCTAAGGAACTTTATTAAATTTCACAGGCATCCATTCTCGATCACTTCAGCACCAGACGACAACTATTTAAGTGTCCATATACGTACATTGGGAGACTGGACTACAGAGCTTAAAACCAGATTTGAAAAGGTAATAAAATTGCCAAACTCGCTTTTCCAGATCATTTCAGTTTCTATTCAATGAGTTCTACAAGTCTAATGAGCTAATACTAACAAAAATTCGACAAATTGGTCATCCATCCATATCATTAGTCTTTTGAAACTCTATAATTCTGATAGCCAACGAACTAAGCTACTGAGATTCCTTTCTTTCTTCTACTTATTTTTAGAGCGCTCCTTTTTTCAGGCCTGTGAGCCTCAAGTAGCACAATCAAGAAAGGGAAGTCTTGTTAGAATGGAAACTAAAGCATATACAGATGTTGAACAAGCTCAATCAGAGTATGTTGCCATTCTATGTCTACTGATTTTCATTTTCATGAACCATAATAGACCTTATATTTCTCTTATCTTTTCTGATGTAGATTTCCGAAGATCATGATCAAAGGACCTTATGGTGCACCAGCTCAGAACTATAAGAAATATGATATCCTTCTACTAATTGGCTTGGGAATAGGAGCAACACCATTCATCAGCATTTTAAAGGACCTTCTAAACAACGAATCTCAATCTGTAAGTCCACGATTTAAATTATATACACTGATAGTCTAACAATATACCTTAACCTATAGTAACACTCGAGCGTTACTAATACTATCAGTGTACATAAGTTAAAACTCTTTTTCTAAGTAAGAACAAGTAGTGATGTGAAAATGAAAACACAATGAAAAATTGAATTACAGCAGAATCAGCAATTTGGTGAATCATCAAGTAACAAGAGAGGTCCTCACAGAGCATATTTCTATTGGGTGACAAGAGAACAAGGATCATTTGACTGGTTCAAGGGTGTTATGGATGATATTGCTGAATATGACCATAATGTGAGTTGATTAATTTTCAATAACATTGGTTTCCTCACTTTAATAAAAACATAATTTGAAGTGATATTGCACTTGTATTATACAGGAAATGATAGAAATGCACAACTATTTGACTAGTGTTTATGAAGAAGGAGATGCTAGATCTGCACTTATTGCAATGGTGCAATCACTACAACATGCTAAAAATGGAGTTGATGTTGTCTCCGACAGTCGGGTATATATCCTATTTTGATAAATTTATGCTCTGCATCGAAAGTATTAGGTTCACACGACCTTACAGGCTTAAAATTTACGTCAGTATACGTAACATAAATTATTGATTTTTAACACTCTGTCACAGATAAGAACACATTTTGCAAGACCAAATTGGAAAAAAGTATTCTCCCGGTTGGCAGCAGCCCATCCATCTTCTCGAATTGGTAAGCTTTAATTACTCCCTCCGTCCATCTTTATTTATGGACTATACTATTTTGGAATGTCCAATAATACTTGTCCACTTTATGAAATCAATAGATAATTTTACACATAGTTTATAATTTAGCCTTATCATTAATTATAGTAATTTCTCTATAAAAATTTTCAAGACAATATATTTATTATATTCAAAAGTGATTTAGTAAAATTAAACTATCATTTACCACTTTTTAATCCATGTGCCAAGTCAATAAAGAATAAGTAAAGATGGACAGAGGGAGTGTGAATGTTCTTTTTCTTTTTCGTCGTCTTAAAAAGAACATATGCTCCAATCTTGACTAATTTATGTGCGGATAGTTTGTTTGTACGTAACTAATTTTTTGAAGTTGAGTTACGTTCAGAGTGTAATATTTTAAAAGTGAGCTAACTATATAATGATATATCTATTGCAGGGGTATTTTATTGCGGAAGTCCAACACTTACGAAACCACTTAGAAGGCTGTGTCAAGAATTTAGTTTAAATTCATCCACACGCTTTAATTTCCACAAAGAAAATTTCTAAATATATATATTTATAGTGGTTTCACATAGTGAGGCTTCACTGGGGTGTGAATTATAATAATTTCCTGTATAAAATTTTGCAATTTTATTATTTATATACAAATTGTTGCTTGATGATACGGAGTATGTATTAGTGTGAGAAATTTTGGGCTCATTTCTAGTTGCGATCGTTAATAAAATAAGAAAATAATTGTCTTTCGATCCCTTGATATGCTTGAGTAGACAAGCAAAAATAAAATTTAATTTTTAATATAGTAAATAAATATAAATAAACCAAATTGAGTCGTTTGAATTATTTTTAACAAGCACAATAACTAAAAATGGACCAGAGAGATATTATTTCTATGTGTTTCTATTTATAGATATCGTTAGGTCCACATATCGGTTGATGAAATAAGTTGGTATCACACAATACTCTATTTTGTGGGGTTGCTCTTTGAGTTTGTTAAATTCAAAAATAATATTTTTCACATATCACAACTAATTATTAGCATGGGTCCCCCTCGTAGTGTTTGTCACGTTAGGTCGATAACGGTAGCACGAAAGGGAGTGTTAATTACTGCATTATTGGTTTAGGTCATTTGTTCCAATATTCTTGTATAATTTAAAAATAATGACTCAGTGAAATCTTACAAGTGGAGTCTAAGAGAATAAAATATATGCAGACCTTGCCATTATCTCATGGAGATAAAGAGGCTATTTTCGGAAGACTAGCCTTTGATAAGTATATTTAGAAAATCAAACCAAATATATATGAGCACGTACAAATATTAGAAAGTTAATTAGAAAGCTAATAAGATGGATGTTTCTAACTCAACAACACCACAAAAGCCATCATACAATACATGAATCAAATTAAAGTACATTCTTCGAATAATATATAGTACTAGCTAATGTGATACATATAAATTAAGCAAATTCTAATCCTTGAAGCCAGTTGTTGTAACAGGGAAAAGTTGTAATGTTTTTAAAGGTCTGTTATTGTTGCAATGGACAATATTATTATTAGAAGAACCTTCATGATGTGCCATCAACATCAAATCCCTACCATTGCTTCTTATCATGCCATTCTTCCACAGGTACTTCATCATTTGATCATAAGTTGATGCATCTGTTCCTTCAACCTACATAAAGGACCACAAACTTTATAAAAAGATAGATCATAATCTTTAAAAATATATTTTCTTTTTTGCTTCTTGATTTTGTGTCTAGTCTAATATTGTCATATATATTGGAACGGTGGGAGTAATTCTTCATTATGATGAAATAATTTTTAAGTGAGAAGGAAATTTGCACCTGGTATTTGTACTAAACCACCTGAATTTAATATGATTAAGTGATAAACTTAGGTGGATTTGTATATCACTCTCTCCCTCTCAATTTATGTGATACTCCCTCCGTTTAAAAACAAATATCATGATTTGACTTAGCACGGAGTTTAAGAAAATAAACAAGACTTTTCAATCTTGTGGTATGTCAAGTGTACCAATATGCCCTTTAATCTTGTAACTTTGAACATGTTACATGGAAAGTTAAAATTAAAGTATGTTGCTAAAAAAGACTGTGTCATTCTTTTCTTAAACAGACTAAAAAAGAAAAATATGCCATTCTGTTTTAAAATGTAAGGAGTACTATTGTCTTTTTAGTCAGTTTTGTGTACATATTTGGATGGGGAAGGAATACTTATAATAGGTTCACGTGAATTCAAAAACTTTTGTTGAAACCCTTTTTACGTATAAATCTGCTAACTATTACTATAAGAACAATATATCCAGTATAATCCCACAAGTGAGCTTTGAGAAAGAAGAGTGTACATACGTAGACTTTATTCCCGTGGGGAGCCAGGATTTCAACTAATTAAGGGGGTTCAAAATTTGAAAAAGAATTAGTCGAAGGGAGTTCGCCGTTTGCTATATATGTGGATGAACCCTTAAATTAAAGGTGGTTGCGCACCTGTTTATCCCTATCTTTATGGGGTAGAAAGGGTAACTTTTGCAATAGACCCCCAGCTCAAGAAAATTCACTAGTTAAATATCTATAAATATTCTAGTGTAAATTAAGCCATAGTATTGAGGTCATATGATAAAAATAAATCGATAAACTTCAAATCATAAATCCACCTCCAGACGTTATCCTCATACTAGTATTTAATTTGCATGTGCGTGCATGGACGTCACACTCAAAACACAGATACAATATCTATGTACGTGATAGGGTATAGTAGTAGAGAAACATTACTGTACCTGATGAAAAAAAATAGTAGGAGAGTTAGGGTATAGTTGACAATTCACAGAAGGAGAAGAAGATGGAGGAGGGTTTTGCTTTTGCTGTTTTCTCATTTTTTGCCTGTCTCTAGCTTTGTGATTTTGGAACCAATAAAACACATTCTTCCATTGAATCTTTCCATACACAGAAAGATGGGAAGTAATCATTTGTACTTGACATGAGTTTGGATTTGTCAATCCCTTTTTGTACATATCCTGTAAGATCATCAACTGTTGTGGAGTTGGTTTCCACCTAGCTCTAGCCATTTCAGACTAACAGAAAAGATTGATCTTGATGTTTCCCTTTTAGGGTTTAATATTATTTTATAAAAAGAATTGTGTTTGTTTTTTTGTATGTAAGCAGTACTATAAATAGATAAATGAAGGTAGACGTAAGTCGACTGGAATAAGTGGTCATGCTGGTGTCATACAATGATAGAGGGAGAGTAAATTGGACCTACTCATTTAATTGGGTTGGTTGTTCATTTCTATTTATGGTCCGTATGTCTTATTAATACTCGAATCTCAATTTATATGAGTCATTTTTTAGTTAATTATAAAAAGAATAAAATTTTTAGTACTAATTTAATTTTCAAATATCTAATGTGCTCTTAATAAAATAATCTATAGTTACATAAATATTAATAACTTATCTGAATAAAAGAAATTTTAATCAAATTTTGTATTGAGTCACACTAGACGCGGAGAGAGGAAGGGAGTAGTAACTCATTTCAGAGACCGAATCACGCACACTCTTAATTACACTTGGGCCTAGTTAGATCCACTTTTTATTTAGAAAAATTTACTTTGATGACTATTTTTTTTAAAAAATAATTATTTATTATTATTTATTATAGCAATATTGGGATAAATTGCATTTGTATTAAAAGTAAATTATGCATGTAATATAAATATATTATAAGTGTTTGAAAAGACTTTATACTTGTTTGTTAAGAGATTGACACAATGTGTATTAAAATATGAGATAAATATATTATCTGTCAATAAAACTTGTATTATATATGTTTTATAAATAGATCTGTATATGTACTAGAATTGTATTATAAGAGGTCGTTTGACATAGTGTGTTAAGAAAAAATAACACATGCATTATCTTTGTGCATTACTAGTACCTCGTTTTTGATACTCTTTTTCAACCTATGTTTGTTATACACTCTGTTGTATATTAAGGTGTGTGTTACTAATACCATGAATTTTTAGGTATTAGTAATGCAATGATTGTAATGTCTGCATTTAGCATGATTAAAGTCCTAATTGTCCTTCAAGGTATTTTCTTTTACATCTTTTCCACTGTAATTGTGGAGGAAATCTTTGTAAATAATTTTTTTATGCAATGCATGCTGTTTTTAATGCATCAAACCAAACAATGCATAAAAATATTTCATATATAATTAATAGAAGCATAATTAATACGTGCATTATGAATACATTTTATTTAGCTTTATTATTATACACTCTACCAAATGACCCCTAAACATATTATAAGTATTGAGTAAAAATATTTTTTCAATATAGTATATTTATATAAGCTTGGTACGCCAGCCTCATTAAATATACTCTATAGCATTTGGTACCCTTTTTTCCTTGTTCACATGATTAATTAAGAGGGAATTTGCATATAACTTTTGTTCACATGCATATTTTGCAATAGAATGAATTCAGTTTTAAATTTGTAAATTTATAACTAAAAAATTATATTATATTAAGAAGTCTTAATAGACTAATATAGATGATAGTGCAGTTTGACCGCTAATCAGTATGCAGGATCGGAGGGTACGAAACATATTAACTAGCCTCTTGTACACATATATTATTTGAGACAGTCAGAAAATACATAAAATAGTTTTTAACTTCATATGTACAGTACATGTAATATGATGTATAACTTCGTATAAACTTATATATGAAATGCGTAATATATATCAAAAAATAATACTGTATAACAATGTTTATACACCAAATATACAACATTATATGCTTATTCTAATTTTGTAAAATGTTTTATAATGATGTACAATGTTGTTTATGGTAATTTGGATTCAAGGTACTACAAGAACAACATTTATCAAGCTCAATCAATTCAATATTCTAGATTCAAGGTACTGCAAGTTTTTTTTTTTTTTTAATTATAGTAATTTTTAGTTTTACTCAATTGTTTTAAGGTAAGATTTTTGAAATTTGAGTTGAAGCTTGAGCCTCGAAACTCCTTTAATGAAGTTTAACCCTCCCAGCAACCAGACTTTGAGAAAAACGGATGCACCTTCTTTTTAGATTGCTACAGTTAATTGTATTTATATATTATAAAAATTATATGTGTACCAAAAATATGCGATACACCTATTATCAAATTATATTTCCTTCGATTGATGCACATTGATACAATCAATTGTATTTATGTATCATAAAAGGAACTGTATTAAAAAATATATATATATGATATAGCTATTATCAAACTCTATTTATGTAGCCAAAAAGAATAAAATATGATAAAACTATTATAAAACAATTGTATTTGTGACTTTGTGTTTTTTTTTCTTTTGGAGTGAATGCATATTCAAACACTGCATCAATATTTCTTTTTCAAACAATGATACAATGTGAATCTATTAAAATCAATTTTTAATCCTAGTACCTTCAAAGAAAACTTAAATTAGTTTATTAAATAATCAATTATCCTACCAATCTCAATTTTAAACTAGTATATTTTCACATTTATTATTTTACAGAGAACTTTACTTGTAGTCAACTTTTAATAATTATTGGAGTACTCTAGCTAATTATTGTTGAGGGGTGAATAATTCTCTCACTTCAGAACTTTAGTACTTAAGTGAAGCACACCTAAATCTAGTACTGCTTTATTCATCTTTCACTTTGCAAATTTTGCATCAAGCCGCCCTTTTCGCAGTCATTTGAGGCGGCTCATTATGTAAGTGCGTCGTGTACTACTAATTTATTTACTGCAAATCCTTTCAAAACTTTTTTTTTTTTTAAAAAAAAACACGTAGGTAATGACATCAAATTCAATTCGTCCCATTCATTTAATTTTTGACAGTCTTATATATAGCCCAAATTCATTTATTAAAAATATTAAAATATTATTTATTTAATATATTTTATATAACTATAATAAAAAATAATTTTATTGAGATTTAAAAAAGAGAATTTTTTAAAAGAGCAAAGGTTTGAAACATAATAAGAAAAAAATAGTTATAATTTTCTAAAATAACAGTTTATAGCTACATATTATAAGAGAGAGGTGAGCGAGATCGAGAGAGAGTCAAGAGAGACGAATTATATATGTATATTTGTATATCTAGCAAAAGATTACAAAGAAAGAGCAAAGAGGCTAGAAAGAAGAAGAAAGGAAAGAGAAAATGATAATAAAATTCTAACTATAACTACAAATTGTAATTTTTTAAACGATAATAGTATAATATAAATATATATCTTATATTTGCCTAGCGGCATAATTTACCCTTTAAAATATATAACAATTTAATGAAAAATGAGTTTTGGTTGGTTCATGACCTATACATTAGCCCAAATAACTTTTAGACAATCCATTCATCTATAATTATTTATCTTATTTTAACTCGTTTAAATTCAGTCAAATCAATCCATTTAATACTTATAACAATTCCTTAAAAAGAAAAACACTAGGGTCTCTCATCAGTAGCTGGCTTTCATTATGTTATGGCACTCAATTGTCAGTTATCGTACAACATGTATTAAATCCTTTTAAATACGTAGCAAATAATACATTCGTTTATTACTGTTTTAGCAGAAATGTAGGTAAAAAACATAAATCCTAGGTACCACGACTCTCTCTAACTACCTAATTATAATTCATTCACACCTAACCTCGATTTTGTATTGCATCATTCCAGTCAAAATGCTAAAATAGACAAATTGTGCTGAGCCTTAATTACCTCAAATATATAGTCTGTTTAGATATATAAAAAATAAAAAATATTTTACAAAAATAGAAATTTGTATTTCACTAAATAATTAGAAAACTGCAGAACAAACCAATTTTAGTACTTTATGGCTTATGCTTAACCAATATTTTTAAAGAAGACTTTTTTTTTTTTTGTTTATGAAAAATTACTGACATGCTATTCTTCAAAAACACTTATATTTTCTACTGTATATAATAAGCATATTTTTTAAAAAATAAACACTATAACACGTGGTGGCAACTGGTAAGGTTTAGAAATTAACTTCGTCTGAGTGCTTTTCGAAATTCAATTTGATATTTTAAAATAAAGATTTAGATATTTAAAAATTATAAAAAAATATTATTAATATAATTTTTTAAAATTAAAATGACAAAAAATATATCTTAAAACGTTAATCAAAATTTACATAGTTTAATTCTAAAAATGAAAATTATAACAACTAAAATAAAGTAGAGAAAATATTAGTAAATTAAACAATAACTACTTTTGATTTCTCAGAAACTTAATTACACAGGATTGGTAATCTTTTAATTACTCAGAATCCTTCTTAGGTATGGTTGGTTTATGATTGTCGATTCTTTAATCCTAACCTTACTCCAAATATAGTCGGTGAATTATTATCATGTATAGCATACGTACATCATTAATATTTTTTGAAGTTAAATTATTTTTTAAATAAAAAGAAAAGGAAATGATGTGGACAAGCATTTGATACTTAATGAGTGGGTAAAAAGGGAACATATGAAGTCATCGTACTGAAAGTGAGCGTCATCAGATGGCCATACGATGTCGACTTCCTCCGTTTCAAATTTATTTAATTTTTTTTTAATATTTAAAATAGTTGAATTGTTCATTGTTTAAAGTTGAAAAAAAATATTTGAGACTTTTTTCATATTTGTCCTTTCATTTATTGAAGTTTATATTTTCTAGGAGATAAATCTCATTATATATTTATGATTTCACAAAGGTCAATAGTGGAAAGTATGGTGTAAATTTTGTCTTTGAATTTTTCTTAATACGTGTGCATTACATCAAAAATTCAGTTAATATGGGACAAAGGGGGTAGTAAATAATAAAGATAATTTAATTAAATTATTTTTTTGAAGATAATAAATATAACATTTAAAAAAGATAATAGAAAAATAATTATGATTAATAATAAGAATAAATTAGGAATTAAATATAAAATTATCTCTTAATTTTATTAATTAGACAAATATTATTGAACATTTCAAACTAATATCTATAGTGGGCAAGTAACAATGGACAGATTCATAAACCGGACAATTATTATTGCGGGCCTACCCCGACATAAGTCATTTTTGCATTTTACACATAAACACATTCAAAGAGTACTATTTTTATGTATTTTACCATTTGTTCATAACCTGCATTTATTGAATGTGGTTTATATACATTTTTACCATTATTCATAAATTTTTATATACTTTTGTAATTATACTTGTGCAACCAAACAATATAGTTGTAATTATATTGTGGTAAATAAATATGTCAAAATAATTACTAGGCTAGTAATTTCACTAGATCCAATTATCATGTGGCTTTCTACATAGACCCTTTATGAAAGAAAAACAAATTCACCATCTATTTTTAATTTTATTATTTTTTAAACAAAAAATTATTTTTTTTTAAAACTATCTAAAATGAACAAAAATACTCTTAATTTATAATTTGATTCAATAATATCTTTAATATCAATATTTTAATCAAAAATACCCTTATCATTACTAATTTAGTCTAGAATTGCCCCTATTAATAAAAAATGGGCTAAACATACCCTTTTTCAATAAATATTTTTTTCTTTTTAAACACATATCGTTTTGAATACAAATGTTACTTTTGAAAAACCCTATTCTTATTTTCTTTCTTTTAAAATCACTTTTAATAATAAAAATATAAGAATTATTTTTTTTCTTCTTAATTTTATTTTATCAAATAAAATAGAATAATTATATGTACCTTTTTAACGAATGATATATGTCAAATATATAGAAGATCATACTGTCCTTGTCATGAATTTTTATTTCGATAACCATAAAAATTTATATCGCTAGACAGAGAATCTAATGGCCTTTTATTAACATAAAAATCCTCATAATTATAATAAAATAAAATATATTGTTATCTTTTAAATTTTTTGAATTGAAGTAGGATAAACATTTGGTGATTAAAAAATTTTATATTAAAAAATAGTAACATATTTACTTGGAAAAGGGGATTATTTTCAACTTATTAAGTAACAATAAGGATATTTTTGAACCAAACTCTAGATGGAAGGTATTTTTATTTATTGCACATAATTTAAGAGTACTTTTTTTTTGGGTTTTTAAAAAGTACAGAACAAGTGAAAAATGAACTGAGAAAGTACAAAAATTTATAATTTAAAACAAGTTGTATAAAATAATATTGTTATAAATCAATTTATAATCAAGAGTAAAATGAAAAAAATAAAATAAAATTATTTTTAAGTATAAAAAATATTAATGTTCTTTTGGGTAGACTAAAGAATAGTACTACGTATCATATAAATCTGGATGATTGTGTTGGAAGAAAATTTTAAACAAGTAAAATTAATCAGCTATGGAAATCAACTATAAGAGAAATGATTATGAAACTAAAATGCCCCTATTATTAGTGAACTTTATAAATAATAAAATTTGTACGTAAGTAATAGAACTCAGAAAAAGATTGTTTTGGTATGAGATGGGTTAGCAATTTTACGAGATAAAATATGTTTTTTTTTATTTTACTCCGCATTTAATTGATGAAATAAAAAAAATTTATAAGATGTTGTCTATTCTATTTCGAATAAAAAGCCATAAAGTAAGTTGAAATATATGAAGGATTGTACATGTACGTCAATGTTATGTCATGTGATTTCCCAACAAATTAATAATGTTGCAAGATACAGTATTATATCTTTCATGGTTGATTTAAGATGTGTTTTTAATTAATAAATACCGGAAAGGGAGGAGACCCATAGTTGAAGGGTTTGTACGATAAGTGAGGTGAAAATTGAATGCTTTTTTGGCACTTCTTTTGGCGTAGAAGTTAATAATACATGATGTACATAGCGGTGTTCCTGATATATATTTTTATAACCTTAATCGTTCTAATTATTTTTTATTCTTAATAAATATTGACTTTTTTTGAATAAGCTGTTTTTATCTTTTAGTTGATAATTGAACCAAATAGAATCAAAATCAATAACAACGTACAGAGCTAATAACATTCTATTATGTTTGGTGCGATTTAATTTTAATACTTTTAAAAATCAATTAAACTAATTTGATTTTGATTTTGACTAATTCTAATGAACACGAATCATCAAAAAAAATATATATATGATCCACTTATGAATTGACCATGACTATGTCATACATGCTACTTTTAGTAGGCATATGGACATGTAATTTCATTTCATGAATTTAAATCATGAAATAAAACCAACATTTAGATATGTGATTTCATTTCATAAGATAATAATTTGAAAATTTCATATCATGATTTTATAATGTCAACTACAAAAGTTAATCCACGAGTTTATAGTTTGTGTAAAAAAAATTATTTTATATCTACATAATTTTTTTTGTGAGAAATACCAAAAGGAGCAATGAAATATTCATGGAATTTGAGCATAATGGTATAGTTACTATTTTGCTAATTATATTCATCATGTTCAATTGTATTAAAGAATATTATACTCAACTCATACTCAATTTAATTTTTTTATTTAATTAAAGTTTGATCAATAAATGTTGTATCATTTTTATTTTTCAAAATGATTTTGTGATAGTGTGTTATATTTTTGTTGTAAACTTTTGCTTATTTGATAAGAATATACAAAGAACTAGTGCAATTTTCATAATTTTTCTTAACTTATGAATTTTTTATGTTTGTGAGCAAAATATTCAACTTAAAAATTTTAATTACATGTTTAAACAAAATTCCAATTTTATTTCATATAATTTATATCATAATTTAAAAATCTAAATAAAGCTTTGAGATTTCTCACTAGAGGGTTTCAAGTAAAATGTTCCTATTTAGCGAATATGTAAGGAAACTCTATCTTAATGATTTCTGATGTATATTTATGTAAAATATACCAACCCAAATGTCCTTGAATCTCATCATTATCTCACTTAAAAAGATTAAATCGTTATTTTTTAAAAAAATTATTTAATTATATTTTCAATAAAATTTTGTACATGTGGTCCTTCTTTAATGGACTTTACTCTAGGATTTTTTTTTAACGATAAAATTTATGTATATTTAGAATCTCTTTATCTGCTGTGATACCATATTAAATAATGTAATCAATTAATTATCTCACCTAATAATTTTATTTATGAGAAAAAATATATTTTTTTAGGACTGCATATCAATCATTTCAATTGTAAAGATTATCTATTTGACTTATTAATTATTGAGTTGTAGATATGATTAACTATTATAGAATTAGTAAGATATTGATCAATTATTGATTTATAAATTCTTTATCGTTATCGGTTTAACCATTAAGGTTTGACACAAAATTTTTTTTATTGAAAATAACTTAGAAATAAAGTAAAAAACTAAATTAACCATACACATGAGTTGACAAATTGCATTTTGCTCAAAAGTAAATACTATCACATTGTAGAATAACAAAGAATTCGAGACAATCAAAATAAAAGTATGAAACTGTTAAGAATTTTATATACTAAATGATATAAACTTAATTATTTAATTTACTATCGGGTTAACCGTTAAGAAAAAATCTACAACCTTTAAGAATCAATAATTCAATAATAAAAAAAATTAAACTGTTAATAAAACCACTAAACTAATAACATGTTATCTAAATTAAACCTATAATTTTTTAGGATTTGGATAATTGATTTTGGTTCAATTTTAAGAAGTGATTAAAATTAAATATGCGCATCGAAGTGTTTATATATAGATTTATCTATTTCACCCAAGCACGTAATTGACATATACCACTACTTGTATATACTCATTATTTGTCTTAGAAGAATACTTATTATATATTGCTTTTAGAGGGTTAATTAATTTGAGTAATTTTTTATATTTAATCATAATAAATTAAATTAACATTTTAAAATTAAAATTTAGATACTTAAAAATTATACGAAAAGTATTGTAATTTTTAAGTTGTTTCATCGTTCATTTTTTTTCTTATCTATTATATTAAAAATTAACTTTCACTTTTACTCGTCCATTTTAATATATCAAAAGAAAGACAATGTGTTTTCAAAATTTTATTTTCGCCATTAACAACTAATTCACTAATATTTCTTCTGGATTTTTTTAAATACTTAATAGTCATTGGTATTAAGTAAAATATGCGCTTTATATTACTTTTTCAAAGATATAAGTATACAAAACACATCCAAACTATATCGCTTTTTTGAGTTTCATGCCATGTGGCAAGGTTTTCTCCAATAAAAGAGAGAGTGTATTACACACACCACTTAGGTTGTTTCTCAAACTAATAAGTGATAGTTTAGGTGTGTTTCTCAAACTTTCAATACTTAATTAGGTGTGAAATTCAAAAAAATGATATAGTTTAAGTGTGTTTTATATATTTATCTCTTTTTTCAAAAGGTAATCTGAAGTCCATTATAAAGAAATAAAAACAAGCGAAGAGAATCTAATTTTGCGTATATTAATAGGATAAAAAGATAAATCTTCAAAATTGATCAAAATTTGTACAAATAAAGTTTAGCGTAATAATAATTTTTTTGGAACCAAAAGCTTAGCGTATTTGTGTAACCCTACCGCTAAACAAAGGAACATTTGAATTAAAGTTGGTAGAGTTAATTTCATGAAGAGATTATTAACTTCTCTCAATGTTAACAGTAATTATAAAGTCATAAATTTATGTTTGTTAAACTAACGTTATTAAACTTAATATCCCATTATATATGTACTAATAAAGTCATCTTGTTTAGTAAGGTTTTATCGCTGTCACGTAAAGGAAATTTTAATTTTATCATTTCTGCAGTTTTGTCTTCTTTCTTTCAGTCTTTGTCTCTTTTTTATTTTTATAAAAAAATGCCAACACCTTCCTGCATGACATTAATTGTGGGCTGGGTATGATATATGAATAGGATGTTACATTACACCAGTATCACGTTTCATGATGTCATGATCATTGATTTGATATGAAATTCAAATAGTACATATCAAAATTTTTAGGATTCTATAAAATAATACCTATTTCGGATTTCTTGGAGATTATATTGTCATAAATCTTAATTTATATTTATATAAAAGATATAATATTTTAAGAAGTCATCTAAAAAATCTCATAAACTTTTGAAATATTTATAAAGAGATCAAAATATATCATGTTCAAAATTCTTTCTTGGAGATCAGTCCAAATCATCCTGGTTCGAGAAATACATTACTAACGATCCTTGAATCACAAAAAAATCTTAAAATCAAGTCCAAATCATCATAATTTGAAAAATACACTACTAATTATCCTCGATTCACGGGAAAACTTAAGAGAAAAGAATCATGGAGGAAATAAGATTTGTACCCATATTATTTATCAATTAAATTATATTTTATTATATTTTATTATAATTACAATTTATTTTCTATCACATCAACAACATATATATATGTTGCATCTTTTTTCAGGAGACTAAAATATCCTTGATTTAATAAGAACACATGTTTGGTTCGATTTTCTTTTTAAAAGTTTAGTACTTTATAAATTGAGAAAAATATCCTCCTTTTTTTAAACATCCAAATAGCTTTACGTACTTTAATATTTTAGAAACTATCAAATTGATGTTAGCAAAATAAATACTAAATGATAAGTAATAGTACGAAAAATAAATAAATATGAATAAGGCGTTGGCCGACAAAGATGGTTGGTTTCTTGGTTTCGTATATACGTCATATACTCAGTTTTTATTTTATATATATAATAATAATTAGGGAATAGGCTGCTGCTGGGCGCTTTAATTAATTGCGCAGAATTGCATTGAAAGCTTATCACACGCGTCTAGACAAAAGACGGTCTAATTATTTAAGACGTTGGACCATTAAAGTTGTTAAGACAGTATTATAAGACAAAACAAATATTAAATACCATAATTTAATTTACTCCACTTAATATGCATAGATATTTAGGACTTAGTCGTCATAATTTTATTTTGAGATTAGTGTCAAAAATATATATATATTTTTTTCAAACTTTATATCTAAACTATTTTCTATCTAAATAATAACTTATTAATTTAAAAAATACATATTGGTGTGATGGATAAAATATCAATTAAAGTATTAATATTCTTAAAAAAAATAGTGATGGAATATATTGATAATAAAATCTTTCAGATGTTTCATTAACGTAAGCAAGACAAATTCTTTCAGATGCAGAGTGCATAGGACTTTGAATTCAACTACATTATCAATAATAAAAGGGAATATATAGATATAAAATATTCTTCAAAAAGATCAATAGAATAAGCTCTGTGAATTCTTCTGCATATCAAGGGCTCCTTCTTCCTCTTGCATTATCTGGATCTAAAGAATCAATAAAGATATAACCCTAGCTAAGTCACTTATTATAATTATATATATATAATATAATATAATAATAATATAAAGAGAGAGTTATAAGAGAGAGAAATATAAACATATATAGACATAGCAGATCATTGAGGCGAGAATAATTAACTGAGAGAGCAGAGCAAATCATAGTGTTCATCTTCACGCTCTTCTTCTCCTATAATATAAATTAATCTTTGGTTGGAGCTTTTACCATTTCTTTTACCCTCTTAGTTGTGTAAATCCACTATTTAAAGTTAAACATGAAGAGTGTTTACTATCCGGTCGAGAAACACCGCGTCTTGCAGATAGCTATACTTGCTAGCTTTCAGTTTCGAAATGCTAGCCTCATTCTTGCTGCCATAACTAGAACAACAAGTGTCATTAATGCAAAAGATGAAATAATAATCTGTAAAATTTATTAAAATGCAAGCAAAAAGTTTCTTCTTCTTTGGTCTAGCAAGAAATGCTTCTCAAACATAAAGATGGAGATGAATAAAAAGTACTAGACTAAAAAGTTCAACATAAAATGAGACAAAAGAAATATTATATTATATTTTGTTTTTTGGAAATTTGTATCATGATGGTAGTATCTTTTCAAAAGGGGGTTTAAAACTTCCAGAATGGACTTCTCAAAACTGCCACAATCTCAAAAATATTTTGTGGCGTTTTATACTGTTGTTGCGGCATTTTTATAATATCATCGCAATAATGCTTATGGCGAGTCTAACTGTGGCGCCACAAACTATTTTGGTAGGGGTTTAAAATCGCCACAATATTAATTGATTCTTGTAGTGACTAAGGGGTCTTATTAAATGTTAAAGTGCTATTATTTTAATTTTTTTTAAATATATAAGACTCATGAAAATTAATAGAATAACACAAGAAAAATGTACTGATCCAATAAAACTTATAAATCTAAACAACATAAATAAATAAAATGAAAATAATATAATATTAAATTTTACCATGCCACTCGACAAACATATGCGAGCTATTGATGAAACACAATTTGTTCATTAGATCAAAATATACACGGTGACATCAAATCATCCTACTTGTGCAAATTAAGAACTTAGCTGAAGTGAAAGAAATAAGGTACTCACTTATAATTAGGTCAGAAAATAATTATTCTTTCGATTTTTATTTACTTATTTTGAGAGATCATTAATCATGAAGGCATCGTTTTACTAATATTAGCATGAAATTCCGTGCTAGTACTATTGAATATGTCCGTACTGCTAGCATGCTCGTGTTCATCAAAGTAAGAGCTGATTTGACATAAGTCTGCCATAAAATTCCACAAAAGTTAAAAATAACAAACAAAAAAGAAAACTATTACCCCCTCAGTTAAACAGTTAGAATAAAGTATCTCTCTCAGTTAATTTAGCCTGGATTACGAAATGATAAATAATACAGGTAATTTTATCAAATTATTCTTTGATTTTATTAAATATAATATCTTAAAAAATATAATAGAGAAATAATTATAATTAATGTTAATAATAAATTAGAACTAACTGCAAAATTATCCTTTAATTTCATAAAGTGAACAAGTAGTGTTGGACAGATATTTTTACTATAATAGACAAATAAAAATAGATGGAAGGGTAAAGTGCTATTCTTTCTGTTTATTTTTATTTTCCAATATGGACCTTAGTACACTTCCCCTTGAAAAACGTCAAATATATATAAAATGACAATTTTACAATATGATCTTTTAAGATACTTTTTTTATTTCATATTAGTTGATAATTTTTTCAAAAAATAGTTATCCTATATTTGTTGTCCATTTACTAAATCAAAAACGCATTTGTTGAATTTTTCTTATATTATCTTTGCCATTAATTTTTTTTAAGCGTTCACGTGGATTTATAAAATTCCCTCCCCCTCCCCCCCCCCCAACCAACTGAAAAAGATAAAGAGACTAAAATTTTCTTCTTATTTATGATTTCTTAATATATATATTTTTGAAATGAAAAATGATCAATTAATATCCTAGAAATATAAAATATCAACAAATAAAAAGACAAATATAAAAAAGGTATCAAACATATATCTTGAACTTTGAACAATTCAACTATTTTAAATAATGAAAAAGTCTCAAAAATTAAATTAATGTAAAGTACAGAAAAATATACAATTGTATAAATCCTCAATAAAAAATTTACAAATTATTTATTTTCTTAAATTTTGTTTCCATCATTGCGGAGTGGCCTGGTATCATCATGATGTTGTATGATGAATATTTGCCAGCACAAGGATTTTGCATGCATGCAGGATATCTTGTACCAAAAACATGCGACACATATCATAAAAACTTCTGAAAAGCAGCCGGCTAAGCTTCTTGAACCCTGTCCCACTCGTAAATATGCAACTACTATTGAACTACATGCATACAACTATCACCGGAAGAGTTAACTCTGTTGAACATTTGGATAATTTTGGATTCTTTCAGTCTCCTTTTATATCAGTGATTGTCTTTTATGACTCGAATTGCCTTGTATATCATTTTGATTCTGTCTATGTATATAGAAGTAATAGACATAAAATTTAAATAAATTAATACTATAATATTACTTTACAAAATAGAAAAAAAAAACATCTTAATGTACTACAAGTTGTCAAAAAATGGCTTGTATTATATATTGACGTTATGGAGGTGATTGGCGATGATGATTTACGTGATGGAGGTTGGAGCCTGGAGGTGCTGATTTTATAGTGGTATTATTGGATAGAGTAGCGATAAAATATTTTATTCAGAATTAGCTTATTACTAAATAATATATAATGACTTAATAGTTTTATAACTTCCGTACAAGAGCTGAATAAATATTATTTATTCAAACTAATGGATAGTTGATAGTATGTATAGTCAAGCTATTTTTCATGTATAATTAAGTTATATTAATTTTTGAATGTATTATAATATTTATTCAGTGTATAGTTTATACAATTAGATCTATTGTAAAATAATTAGTTATTGTATAATTTAAAATTATTCCCCCCCAAAAAAAACACACTAGAGGGAATTTATGTTTGGGCCCTGGTCCAGTCTATATGGACTTCAGACATATTTCGAGAAGAAGCGTGTCACACCAAATTAAAATACATTTCTATGTTAGGTTAAAGAGAAAACTACACAAATTAGACAAATGAGGTAAAGTATTTATTAAAATTGGATCTATTTTAATTTATTTATTCAAGTTGAATCTTAGGCTCAAAGTATTTACCCGGAGCCTCTTCCCTTGTTTGCGTGACAAGCTCTATCAGTACTACGATACTATGTATTGATACCATATCAATGTCATATAAGACTGATCTTAATTCTCTGTATATTCAATCGGTATATTGAAAACATATCGATATCATATAGGATTGACCTCTTTTTTAAAAAAAAAAACTAATTAATAGAAAATTATTTATTAAATAAATTAGTAGAACATATATTTTTTGTGATATTCCATCAGTATATTGATACCATATTGGTATCATATATAATTTGTGTCTTCATTTAAGAAATAAATAAAATAATTAAGAGAAAACTATTTATTAAACTCTAAATTAGTAGAAAATATATTTTTTGTGATGCTCCGTGGGTATATTGTTACCATGTTAGTATTACTAAGCTTAATCATATGTGATACTCCATGGGTATATTGATACCTCATAGGTATTATATAGGAATGTAATCTTCTTTTAAAAAATAAATAGAAAAAAATAAGAGAAAATTATTAAAATCTATTATTTATCAAATTTTAAATAGAATATATTCTTTGTGATACTTCATGAGTATATTGATACCATATCGGTATCATATAAGACTGAGGTTAATTCCCTGTGGTACTCTGTCAGTATATTAATACAATATCAATATTATATAGGTGGGGAGGAATATTAGTTTGTAATTAATTAGGGGACATAAATGTATGGAGATATATGAATGTAAATAGTTACTTCAAAAGGGTGCATGAGCTTAGTTTTTCCAACATTAAACATAACCAACAATCGAATTTAATCTTATAACATAATTATAAGTGAATATCTTATGTGACTCATTTTTCGTTTTAATTTGGCCCTAAATGATTTCTCTTTGCATGTGCACCCAAATCGAGTAGGGTCTTCAGTATAGGCACTGTTCATTCAATCAATGATATTGCTTACTATTTGATTGGATCCAGTGGAAGCACCCTTTGAAATAATTTTTACATGGTCAATACGCATACCAAACAAACTTGAGAAAATTCCTCTTTTCCATTCATTCCAACATCCTTTCTCCATCACTCACTTTCTTTCTTCCTCCTACTCTGCCGCAACTCATCTCAAGTACTACTGAGACATGGCATTCACTACCATCACACTTAGAAACTCGGAAAAACAAACAAACTTAATGACTCGTCGCTGTATCCATAATTATAATGTCATCTTCTTCTTCTCAACGACCGTCATTTGGCCTAAGCAATCTTCGCAAAACTGTAAAATGGTTATTCGTCACTTTATTAATCGTCTATCTCCTTTACTCTTTTAATTTAATTTTCAATAAAGATTCCCCTGAGTGTACCAATTCTTTGTCTTCCTCATCAGATTTATCAACAAAAGAATCAATTTCCACAAAATCCCCTCAAACTCCACCATCTGATAATTCAAAAAACTCAACCTCTCTTTCCATTCAAGAAAATACAGGGGAGCCTGAAACAGGGCTCAAACACATTGTATTTGGGATCGCGGCGTCTGCGAGCTTGTGGGATAGAAGAAAAGAATATATAAAGTTATGGTGGAGGCCAGGGGAAATGAGAGGTATTGTTTGGTTAGACAAAATTGTTACCATCAAGAAAAATGAGAATTTGCCTGAAATTCGAATTTCAGGGAACACGACTAACTTTTTGTACACGAATCGACAGGGGAGCAGATCTGCTTTGAGAATTTCAAGGGTTGTTTCGGAGACAATAAGGTTGGGTCCTAAAGATGTGAGATGGTTCGTAATGGGAGATGACGATACAGTGTTTAATGTGGATAATGTTGTTAGAGTTCTTTCTAAGTATGATCATAATCAGTTTTATTACATTGGGAGTTCTTCAGAAAGTCATATTCAGAACATTTTTTTCTCGTATGCCATGGCTTATGGTGGAGGTGGATTTGCTATTAGTTATCCATTGGCAAAAGAATTGGAGAAGATTCAAGATAGATGCATTCAGCGATATCCTGGATTATACGGTAGTGATGATAGAATTCAAGCTTGTATGGCTGAGCTCGGAGTCCCCCTAACACGAGAACCTGGATTTCATCAGGTAACCGTCCATTAAAAATGAAATTAAATCTCTAGTCACCTAAAAGATAATTATATGGGATAAGTAATCTGGATTATTTGGTCAACTACAGGTTAAAATACGCTGTAGTTCATAACTAAGGTTAAATGCATTACTAGTGCTATGCTGCTCCAATATTTAGTCTAGGAGCCATGAAAATTGTTATTATTATTACTCCTGCCTCAATTTATTTGTCTGATTTTTGACTTGACAAAGAGTTTAAGAAAGTATCAATCTTCAGGTCTTAAACTAAAGATATGTGGATTGTATCAAAATGTTCTTTAATCTTGTGATCTTAAATATGTTTACGTGGAAAGTTGAAATTAAAAATTATCAAAAAAGGGAAGAGACATTTTTTTTCCAAAAAGGACTAAAAAGGAAAGTAAAACAAATAAATTGAATCGAGGGAGTCTCATTTTACTGTGGCATCTTCAGTTAAAAGTACTTGTGACTGGATTTTAATGAATTTTTCTGTTGTGGTATATATAGTATGATGTGTATGGGAACTTGCTAGGCCTATTGGGAGCACATCCTGTCACACCTCTAGTATCAATTCACCATCTTGATGTAGTGGATCCTATAATCCCAAGGATGACCAGAGTTGATGGACTCCGACGCCTTTTTGACTCAATGAAATATGACACTGCTAGCATAATGCAGCAGTCAATCTGCTACGACAAGCAGAAATACTGGTCTATTTCAGTGTCGTGGGGCTATGTGGTTCAGATCACAAGGGGTAATATCTCGCCCAGAGAACTAGAAATGCCGACTAGAACATTTCTCAACTGGTACAAAAGAGCTGATTACACAGCCTATGCATTCAACACTAGGCCCGTGACAAGGCACCCGTGCCAGAAGCCTTTTGTGTACTACATAAGTGCAGCCAAATATGATCGAAGCAAGAATCAGATCGTTGGGGTTTACCATCGTCATAGAGAGTCGTATCCTTATTGCAGATGGAAAATTGAGTCACCTGAGACTATCAATGCAATTGTTGTGTTGAAAAGGCCAGATAATAACCGTTGGCTGATGGTAATTTTGTTAAAACAACTTCGATTTCTGAAGATTGATGCGAAAAGGATGAGTACTAAATGGATTTTATTCTGTTTTGCAGGCAGCAAGAAGGGATTGCTGTAAAGTTCTACCATCAAATAACTCCTATTTGTACATTTCAGTAGGCAGTTGCGGAGCAGGCGAAACGAGTGAAATGTAGCTGTTAGAATGAGGCTATAGCTTTTTCACTTCCTTCTGTTTATGTATCAATAGATATTGATTTGGATAGGAAGAATCTCTATCCGAAAGTTGAGAAACAGAAGACACAAGTGTAATTTTGCAGAAATGGTACTTCTACTAGAGAGCCCACACAAGAGTATAGACTAATGGCTAGCATTTGCAGTACTAATTTAACCAACATACTCTTTCTTTTCACTCTGTTAGCCGCATGAAAAGCTAATTACCTATCGAAGCATATCCAGTCGTAAACACTCCATCCCCTTGACGAACATTGTCAGCACTATGAAACATAGTAATGTGATTGATGTATCCCAATCATGAAATTATAACCTTGTACGTGATCATTGAAGACAGGGTATTGTACGTGCCAAAGTGCCTTGCTGCAACGATGCATTGAAATTTAGCCCTTTCTCACTCCAATTCGTTAAAAAAAAAGAAGAAATTTAGCTCTTTGTCACTCCGATTTGTTGCAGCAAACTACGCTTATCTACTTCGTAAACAAGTTTTACTGTTGACCAAAATGACATTTTTTCTGGTAAACAAGTATAATTATTCGTCCGTTTCTTGTCTGGAATCTCACTGTTCAAAAGTTCAACATCTATTTGCTGAGTGCATATGGATTACTGAAGCTAGAAAAGCTTTAGAAATATTGGCAGATGTTACTATCCCAAGAAAGGTTATCAAGCAAAGTATGAAATGGATCAAAGGAAGGCATTGGAGACGATTTAAAAAAGAGGTCGTGGCTACACTATTTGAAGCTTTAGTTTATCATACGTGGCAAGCTAGGAACTGGAAAGTGTTCAAGCAAAAAACTGTAAATAATGGAGAGATAGGTGCCAATGATTCAGAGAGAATTGAAAGAACGAGTGAATATGATCAGGAATACAAGGAAAGCAAGAAAATGTCCACAGCTAATATATAGAATTTGTAATTAGTATAGGTTGGGGTGATGGATTTTATTTTCTCCGTGGTCTGGTTGACTCCTGCACCCTTCCTAGAAAGTGGTAGGAGACTAGATGCTCGTAAATTGTACTTATAAGTGTAATGATAATATTTCCACAGTTTATTACCAAAAAAGAAAAAAGTTGAAGTTGATCAGCATGTCCGGAAACCATAACTCCTGAGGACTCCTATTTCATCATCTGTTATGGAAACGTTTCACTAAATTTTCAATGTGATTCTTCCATTCATTAGCTTAGCTAGCAGAAAGTGGGATTTTTCTTCTTTTTGTCAAGTGAAATTGCCGGACTTTAGGCTAAAATTTCGAAATAACATCAAGAACATTCAATAGTTTACCATTAACTGGTAGAAGCTGTTTTTCTTCCATTAGGTTTGGCAAAAGGGTGTCTGTTTTGAATAGCTTCACATTTTATTCTGCACTGGAATAGCTAGTAGAAAATAAGTGTATATTGGTTTTAATTAGTTGTTGCTAACGCTTCTATGCTGACTACTTTTTCTCAGTATATATACCATAGAAGCATAGAGATTTTACATATATCATATACTATGCACTGGAGCTTGGATTTGCACTAGATATGCAAAGAAGGTTTTTGTGTTTTTATTATGTCCAATCTATGATGTTTAAGCTGCACCTGCAATTTACATATATGACACAAAAAAGTTGACAACCACTAATATTTGTGTGTTTCAGTTCTTATTTTAGTCCTCAAGCTCTCTTGTATCGTTTCCATCACCCATTACCAGGTTTCTTCATCGTTTATAGACTTCTGAGAAGAATGACTTTTGTATGACTTCCGGATAGGAGGCTCGATTTCAGGGTCATACTTTAAGGAGGCAAGGTAGTTCAAAGCAGTGACAATATCAACAATTGGAGGCCGCATATTAGGTTGCTCCTGAACACACATTGCAGCAATTGCAAGAGCTTGGTATAAGCTTCTAATTGGATAGTGACCATCAAGTGCAGGATCCGCCATCTTGTAGAATTTCTTCCTGTCTTTGAATAATGGTCTTGCCTGCAAAAGCAAAATGCATATCAGCCAGAGAAACACAATGTTTATTCTTAACAAGTCTGTGTTACAACTGTATTTCTCTAATCACTCATCAGAACCCTATACTGGAAGCACCTGCACATCGCATAGGCCAAGATGCCATTCAAGGAAAAGTATGGCAGTACCATCTGATTGAACCCATGAATGAAACGAAAAGGAAAACAAAAAGGCAGAAATAAAAGGTGAAAGGTTGACAGCTCCACTCAAAAAATTTTGTAAGCACTGAATTCTGGAAGTGTAGCTGCAGTCCTTAACCAAACCATAGCTAGTGTATATAAATAGAGGCATTTAGGACAGCGCAGAGAGCATGACATTAAGATCGATGGACAGTACATGAAACCATTAACGTACCAAAAAGTAAGAATGATTCTGGTAAATGTACATCGACTCTTCTAAGTAGAAAACTGTAATTTCCATTGAATGATGGAGAAATCTACACGGGCTGGGGACACAGTTTGAAACTTGGTGGATAAAAGCCACCATTTATCCTTCTCTGCTTAAATGCTAGGCTTTTGTTTGTGAGGTAAAAAAACAGACAGAAAACTGTATATTCGAAGGTTAAGAGCCTCTTATACCATCTCTTAAACCACAGACAACTTCCAATCCGATAAACAATGACTAAACATTTGTTCAGGAAAAAATGATTGGTTCTTACTACATTATAACCACAAAAATATATCGCATGGCAACAACAAGAGATCAAAGAAACATACCCAAGAAACCAGGTTTTGTTCAGCTGTAGATTTTGTATAATCAATCGCTCTCCTGCCTGTTATTATCTCCAGAAGAACAACCCCAAAACTGTAGATATCTGACTTGAATGTTAGCTGGCCAGTCATAGCATAATCTGGTGCACAGTATCCATATGTGCCCATCACTCTGGTCGAAACATGAGTCTTGTCTCCACTAGGGCCCACTTTAGCCAAACCAAAATCAGATAACTTGGGGTGGAATCCGTCACCGAGTAGGATATTCGAGCATTTCAGATCACGGTAAATAATAGGAGGTGTCATCTTATCATGTAAATATTCCAGGCCTCTTGCAGCACCAGCAGCTATCTTCATTCTAATGTTCCAATCAAGAGTTCTTTGATTTGGCCAGGGGTCTGCACACATTGAAAGAAGCAGCGCAAATGGACTCATGACAAAGAATCAAAAGAAACAGGCGTGTTTCTCAGGATGGAGGAAGCTAACATTTCAAGAAAGTAGCATGAAAACTAGACAATCATAACATACCAAACAAATGGTCTTCCAACGAACCAAGTGACATGTACTCATAGACTAATAGCCTCTGATCTCCCTCGGCACAACAACCAATTAGTTTAACAAGATTAGGATGGTCAGCCTTACTTAGTGTCTGTACTTCAACAACAAATTCCCTAACTCCTTGACATCCATTTGGATCGAGTTGTTTGATGGCTACAATCTGCATTAGAAAAGATAATAAAAGAAAAGCTGGCTCAGGTCACCAATAATTCCTAATGTTAAACCACTCACTTACTTTAAAAGACCCTGCAAAGATTGGACGGGATATAAATTCATAAAAGGAGGAGAGATACTCAAATGATCCTGTTGTGTATTGAAGACTTTAAGGAAGAATGATAAGTATTAAGACAGAATGGTGTCGAGCTGACCTCACCAGTATCCTCCAAATGACCTTTGTATACTTTGCCAAAACCTCCTTCTCCCAAGAAGTGATCCTCCTTGAAATTTTCTGTTGCAGCTATTAATTGATCAAATTTAAACCTCTGTGCCTTAGCATCACCTGTTTTTCCATCCGCGGGAGAGATGTTACTATAAATTCCATCTTTCTTAGACGTAGATCGGTTTGCAATTTTAGCCTCTTCATGCTTCACAACTTTAAATTGACCAGACACTGGCTTATCAACTAAACAAGAAAAAACAAGATGGACCAAAAAGATGTGAGTTTAAATGAAGGATAGGAAAAAAGAATGAAAGAGCAAGAGGATAGTAAACGGCCAAAATAATTATTCAAGCAAGGTACCAAAATTTTGTAGTACAGAAGAAGCAAAAATACAGAAAAAGGACTAAACTTTCTGAGAAAACCAAACATATACAGAGAAAAGTCCAAAGAAACAAAAGTAATCGTCCTTGAAATTTTCTGTTGCGCTATTAATTGATCGAATTTAAACCTCTGCGCCTTAGCACTACCTGTTTTTCCATCTTTCTTAGACGTAGATCGGTTTGTAAGTTTAGCCTCTTCATGCTTCACAACTTTGAATTGACTAGGCACCGGCAAATCAACTGAACAAGAAAAAACAAGATGCACCAAAAGAAGTGAGTTTAAATGAAGGGGGGGAAAAGAATGAAAGAGCACGAGTATAGTAAACAGCCAAATACTGATTCCAGCAAGATACGCAAAATTTGTAGTACAAGAAGAAGCAAAATTACAGAGAAAGGACCAAACTTTCTGAGAAAACCAAACAATATACAGAGGAAAGTCCAAAGAACCAAGCAATGATGTTATCAAATTGCTGTCAATCCGCTATACTACACGACACCCTGAATCAGAAATCAGAATATTCAACCTCCTCCTTATCAGAAAAAAAAAACCTTTTAATTCCTTCCATGAAAATCTCAAAAAAAAAAAAATAATCAAAAGTTTCAAACCCCTGTAAACATTAAAGAAAGAAATAGGCACAAAGAGAGCCACATAAAATAAATGGTGACATCATTTGCAAACGCAAAAAAATATCTTTTTAGCTCGGTTGATTGACTGTCTCAACTTTCACCTTGATGAAGATTCAATACTCCATCTTGTAATTCCCTTCCCGTTTCCCCCTCTCCTACCGCGATGTAATAAAAAAAAACATGAAACAAAATTCAAAAGGAATAGGGTAGAGAAGAGTTGTTGATAAGATGCTTAGCACCCTCCACCTTGAACCTGTTCATAGGTTTGAGTCACCACCGGAGCAAAAAGGTGAAAAATGGCTATGTTTGGTATGACAAAATTCATTTTTTTAATAGAAAATGGCCTTTATATACCAACACGTTCATGGAAAAGAGCCGTAAATTTTTTCTCTCAAACCTTATTAATCAAATGGTAGATGCATGCAAGAATAATAATTCAAGATCCATTAACCAGGACACAAAGACAAAAATTGGTTAGCGAAAATTCAACATTTGATGAAATTCCAACAACCCCCAGATTGAAATTTTCCAAATGCACAAAAAAAGGAACAATCTTTCCAAATCTCCATTTCACAAAATCAAAATTTAATCAAATCATAATCTCATATTAATACCTTGTTTAGACTTTGGCTGATCAAACCTTTTGTATTTATGATGACTACCATTTTGAAATATCTTTTTCTCTGGTTTCTTCACTGATGTATCTCCATCTCCAGCACAAGGAAAACACCCCATGATTTTAATTTCTTTAACTATTCTCACTTTCTCACTGACTATTTTTCTCTTCTTCAATGGAATAATAATAATAAATGATTTAAGGGTTAAAAAAAACTCTTAATTTTGGCTTATAAAAGAGAGAAAGAAGAGAAAAATGGAGAGACAGAGCACATAGCTCTAACCTTTTTTATAAGTACGTTTTTGTTCTTTTCTGTGTTTAATTTGAAAAACAAAGTAATCTTTTTCTGGGGTTTTGTATTTGTGGTGCAAATGTGTAACATATATTTTTCTGGTACAGTTGATCCTCAAATTAAATGCCACGTAATAGTACCTAGATTTTTTTGGTCAAATCATATTACAAAGTCACATCAATAATTTATAGCTGACTCATCTAATATCAACAACGTGACAATTGCTGTATCATCCCTTCGTTTGTTTCATACATATCACTATTTTTAACACCACCATAAATTTATTTATATGTAAAAATTATTACGCAATAAATACTATGAATCTATAACTTAATACATATAATTAATTTTAAAATCTTAAATATTGAATTTTGAAAATTTAATCCTGCCTAGGATCATCTCTTATCAATAAAATACTAAAAAGAACCACAATTCAAAGAGTGTGACGTAGAAAGTCTATCTTAATACAAATATTAGAAGTTAGTTCCATTGCTCAAACTCATAATCTATAAATCACATAAAAATAATTTTATCATTGATTTAAGGCTCCCCTTAACCAAAGCGGCCTTTATTATTTGAGAGCAAATCGAGTGAGTAAGTTTTTTATTATTGTAGGTTAGGTTTTGACCAAAACATGTTACTTTCAGTAACTTTGGCTGAATATTAGGGAAAGGAACAAAACTCCAATTGAACACCCAAAGAGAGGGGGAAATGAAGTACTTACAAAATTTCTATAAGATAAAGTACTTAGAAAATTTCTATAAGATGAATATTATATATACGATTGATTTAGTTCAACTTTAGTCGATTTTTTAATTTTATAGTAAATTAATCTTTATTTTAAAATTTTATCAGTGGCTAAAATTCACAATCTTGAAAATAAGAGTATTTACCATTCGAGCAACTCTCTTTTGGTCAGTTTACTACTTAATACAACCACACAATTTGTTTTATTTAATGATTCAATTTGGCATTTTGGTTTATCTTCAATAATCAATACCCTACGCAAATGATCATATGCCAGTTTGTTCTTTTTTAGTACTTTGTCTTTTAATTTTTTTTAAAAATATTCTCTACCGACTGTACTTCTTCATTTTCTATTTTGTCTTTTGTCAAGAAAAGGACTCTCACATTACTATATTGATATAAAATAAGTTTTTAAAAACCAGCCGCCGCGCAGCTGTAAAATAACAATATTCAAATCTGACAAAGAAATAAAAAGATAAATATGATATTTAATCAGCTACAGTCTCTGGTATAGTCTTGTTCAGTTGATCCACCGTATCCAAATATATATTGACTTTTTCAAATTTTCATGATAATCCTTAATAAATGATTTATGCTATCTCGCTCCTCAGAGGATACTGGAATACCTTTTTTTTTCCATCCATATAGACTCGGATCATGAGGCGATATATATAATCTCCGTCGTAGATTTCACTCTATTTTTGAATAGATTTATATATATGAGCATAAACCTAACTTTTTGGAAGTAACTTACAATCAAGATCTGTCAAGGGAATAGCAGGACCAAGCGTAAATGTTATCTCCTCTCCATAAGAGCGCATCACGGTAAAGGAAATCCATTCATAGTTGCATTATTTATAGCTTCCTTTAGCTTCCTTGTTCGTAGACAAAGCGAATTCGGAATTGCATCACTTCTCAAGCTGTCTGCATTCACTCCGAAAGAATTTCGTGAAGAAGCCGATTCGAATGTTCTCAACTCCGCCCTGACATCCTGATCAAAGGTCGTAGCATAGCCTTGTTCTAAGGACGATGTGAACAAGGGGAATGCACGAGAAAGAGGAGCTCTATTCTCTTGGTTTGAGTTTCGTAGTTTCGCGGATAGGTGAAACTAAATGATTGCATGCTGTAGTTTCAGTCGTTACAGCTTGCTAGTAAACTTAGAGTCGTTAGCGCTAGTTTCTTGCTAACTGATCGTAAATTCTACTGCACCGATGATACTATAGTAAAAGTCCTCTGAAAAAATAGTTTGACACCTTTAGAAATTCGAGAATGATCTCATAACTTGTTTGATTGAAAATCACCATGCGCAAACTACTATTCCTTAGCTTCTTGCCCCTTATTAAACTTTTTTTTAAAAAAAAAAATGACACAGGATTTATAAGTCGTTTTGCAATTATATAAATCGCATTAATTTAATTATTAGTAAATTAATTAATCAAAACCAATACGATTCTGGATTCTCCACTAAAAAAAGGTTGTCCGCGCCTAATGCATACACAACAAACCAATATTTAATTAACACATGTTTTGCAAGTCAAATAAAATATAGAAATGTAAAAACAAATTAATGCGTATTTATGCAGACACATTGAGATGGCAATATTTTGCTAATAATTTTTCAAATTTCAGAGTAAGATGATTCAAGACCAATAAAAAGAAATAGAAATCAAAATGAACTAAAAGAGAATTATCAATAAAAAAACAGTTTTTAATAGTTTAACCGTTTCTTGAAATTAATTAATCTCAAATCGCTACTCATAAAACTAACTACATATGAAGTAACATTATTGAGTGAGAATAGTAACGATAGTTGAGTTGGTACAATGGGTAATATTTCGTAAAGGCAATCAGGATCAATTTCTTTTTTCGATATCTTCTCAATCGAACTTGTTGTACCAAACTTGTCTAATATGATTTACATCTTTTATTTGACGGACAACGACTGTAAATTTTCTAGGAGTTAAAAAGAAAAAATTTAATAAGATACAGGATACACATAATACAATGGTAGTTGAATTAGGAGAAAAAAGATAACGTTTCTTATTTTCTCAACACTTTCATAGAAAGGAACTTGATTAGTGTTAATACTGATTAACTACTAATGAAGTGACAAATAAGAATGAATTTGCACAGTTGTGATTAAGATTTAAACGAAGGTGACTGTTGTTCTTTTATTAATTATTAGCAAAGCTACTGGCACTAATGAGACAAATCATGTAGAGAAAATTGTTGCAACTAATGGTATGTCTTTTTTAATGAAAATGACTCACAACTATAATCAGACTTTTAAATGCAAATATGGCCATTTATATGCTGCGCCATGCATTTTGTTTATTTATTAAGTTGTCGTGTTACGTATAAGTAGGTTTAGAAGATATTTGTAACACTCCAAATGTCTTACGATTTATCGGTGAATTAATATTATATGATTATCTCCTTCCAAATTTTTCCGGTTTTTCTCCGACCATGATTATATTTTATAACTTCAGCAGCTTTGTCAACTCATAAATCAATTATTAGTCTAAGATAAAAGGAGTTGGTACCTCCAATGTAATTTGTTGGCTGCACCTCCATCCAATTGAAAATAAAATAAAATAAAAGTTACAACTTGATAGGAATTCAAAAAATCTTACTGATGCAAAGTATTTGAGGACTTTTTATAATCAATGACTTTTAGTTTCACTATAGTGGATGCTCTAATTCCAACCAGCTGTGGCAACTTGCTGGCGTCCATAATATTTGTATTTTCAAACACCCGTCATTCGTAGAGTAATCATAAGAGTGTCAAGTATAAAACACACTCTCTCTTCGAATGTCTCACTGTATTAACACCTTCACTAATCATAACAGTATTTGTATATAAGAAAGAAGGTATATATCATGACAGTGTCTACTTTGCAAAATTCATCCATCAGATAAGTTGAAAACTGAAATCCTAAAAGAAAATTTGAATTTTAACGATGACATTCTGACAAAAACAGAAATCAAGATCCTTTACAATAAGAAATGATTCCTTGGACTAGGAATCGACTGGGATCTGGGAGTGACATGCCAATCTGTTCATGTATCTTTGCTCTCAGATCTAAGAATCAGGTTTGCCCTACTTGTTTCTTCAACAGGTTTATTGCAATAAGAACAAATTTGAAAAGAAAAAATAATTACATGCCAAAAAGAGGTATATAAATGTTTATCGGCAAAGCTAGGAGGTCCACCATCTTCCTCCTGTAAATTAGTCCAATTAACTTATCATAGGTAAAAGCATGGTGAGACGTTTACCAGATGTGCATCATGAGACGCACTCCTTGCTCAAAATGTAGTCTACTGCTTCTTCCACAGTGTCAACAACCTGCATCAAATGAAGATCATAGTTGGACAATGTGTCCTTAATGAAAATGTTATATTTCCTTAATGGCGGAGCAGAAATGGACCGTACTGTAAATATGTGGGTGGATACCATCTATCCACTTATTAGCTTTATTTCAAACTAATTCTCCAGGTCGAGTGGGTGATTGCAGAGGGGAATTAAAGAGAAAGCGGTTATGCATTGTCGAAAAAAGAAACAAGTCGATGTAGTCATAGGTCAAAGATATCATTTACCCACCAGATCTGCTGGAAATTCATCATGGTTATCTTTCCCCTTGAAGACACCAGTCCTTGTCAAAATAGAGAACCAAGGAATTCCAGCCTAAAAGTTGAGATTTTAGACATATATAGTTCAAGGTATGAAATAGCTGAATATCAGCTTAAATAAGTCAAGAGAACAAACCTGTCGAGCTCCTTTGATATCAACAGAAGGATTATCACCAATCATATATAAGGTTTTGGAAAACTGCTTTCTACCATCGACCTGATGGTTATTGTGACATGATTGTAGAACATTCATCAGCACTGTCTCTGCATTTTTAAATACAGAAGGATTTGGTTTCCCATATGAAGTATACTTCAGAGCAGCAGGATGGATGCTGTAAAAAAAACACTGGTCTCAGAAGTGCATTACAGCAAGGTCTATTCTTTTTACATAACCCCTACCAATATCCATCTTACATATATTTCATGTAATATTATGATTTATGCTAATCTATAATCAGAGCAAGATAATCTGATAATGAAACTATATGCAAGCTACTTTATCAATTGTCAGATATCATATCAAGTATCAAGATATTTGAAAATGAGTCTCACGCATTGAAGACGGATTCTACTGCAATTCTGAAAGCACCCATGCCAAGTCGTTCAGATGGAAACAGGGCCTAGAGTCAAAATTTAAATAGTGAAGTTTACATTCTCTGAATATGTTGAGGAAAGCAAGGACAATCAGATCTATTTAACATTGAAAAACCTGATAGGCAAGGTCATCATTTGCAAAAAAGAGTGGTGGCTGGTGTGCAATCTCTTTTCCTGGCAGCCCTCCAGTCCTTAGAATATCACAGAGAAGCTACAATAGAATTCTCTGGTTAAAATTGCAAAACTACAAGAGGTGGAGAGAAAGCAAATTTGAACACATTGATTCCATGTAGTAAGGCATGGAGATGCATGCAAAATGCACAAAAATATCAAGAGACAAGAGAAGCAGACAAGATTTCTGGAAGTTGGATGAACCTGAGTGGGACTCTACAGTAAGACTTCATAAATCAAAGGATAAGGTAGATTATGAAATACAAAATATAAGAAAAAAGTTTATTAGACAAATACTGAAGGATGGATCTGGTTGACAATTTGTATCTGGAAACCACTGATTCCTTAATAGAAATCCATTAAGACAAAGATACTTGTCATCTGGTAGAATTAGTTGAAACGCACACCCAACTAGCTTCAAAGTTATATGTCAAGTGCTTCTGGATTCAAAGGTACAAGGAGAGTAACAACATTCAATGAAGTAGCAATTTATGCAAAAAATGGCTAACTGGAAAGCAAGAGTCAAGCTTTTAATCTTCAAGCTACCAACAAATGCATTATATACTATTTGACCCCTCTATCAGCTTAAAATTAATTGTGATAAAATATGTATCTTATATGAGAAAGTTCATAATGAGCCAACCCTAACCCCCATCCCAAACCAAAAATGAAAAGAAAAAGGAGACAAGAAAAAGAGAAAGCATGAAAAAAATATAGCATGGAAGTGTCCATCAATCTTTGTTTCTTTACATATAACTTTAGCGCTAATCTGTCAGGTAAATGCAAGCCTGAGCCTATTAGATTATAAAGAAGAGTACCTGGATGTCCCTGCTCCAATCAACAGAATCACTAACAACAAAGACTGCCTCCACTCTCTGCGAGCACGGATCATTGCTCAAAGCTGTATGCTTAGACTTGCTACTCTGATTACCATCCTGATTGTCTGTCCATTTTTTGTATTGTGCCAATGGGTCAATGTTGTCAAAATAAGATGCATACTCATCTATGGAGAGAACATTTCTGAAATTTAAAGCATAGTAGTATATCACTATTGAAATTGTTAAGTATTTGAAGAATGCACTCTCAACCTACATTTATGAACTGCAAAATCAGGGAGCTTACTTAAAACCATATTCAGACATCACTTCGGCAGGTTCTCCTTTTCCAACAGCAACAACAAGCTCATTCTCAAATCTGTTAACATGGATTTAACTTGTTAAAGACGACTAAAGCAAATTTTGATCTTTCAAACTTGATTTTTAATTAACGTAAAAAGCTCTAGTTCCAGCAGATAAAGTATTTTAACCTTATTATGCTGTCCTGCAAATGAATTCTGTAGTACAAAGGTTGAATTTTAGTTGTATTGATCATTCATAAGTGATAAATTTATTAAAGACCTGCTTGTACTTCTATCAACTAAGATATGTCCTACTTTAAAATATGTGGTGTTGGCATACTGGTAATCATGCCACATATTTTTTAGCTTTTCCAAAGTTCATTGCTATTAGTTTCAGTTCAGAAGAAGGCACATCATTTCACATTACATTTTTGTACAAGTACACCTGCAGAAAAGAAATACTGGCCAACTTTGTTTTCTTCTACTAACTGTTCTTTATTGTATATGAATGCGGAGAGGGGGAATGAGATCTACCGAACAAAAGATTACCTTTTCATCAACTGTTTGAATGGTGTATGCCCCTGTATAACCTGCAGATCCACTCAAGCAAACAAAATACACGAGAGGCGTTAAGCACCTAGCAAGTGGTACATCATAGGACTAACTACTCATGGAAAGATCCCATTGGGAAGAAAAATAACAACCTATGATCAATACAATACTAAATTTGGATAATCACAAAGACCTTCACCACTATGTCTCTCAGAAGTTGCATACCTGTGAAGGTAGGATATTAACATCCAACAATATTCCCAACTCCTTTGCTCTTTTAGATTCAGGAACACCACCTCCTATTGAATATAAAAAGACCACATCAAGCTCCTTTCATCTGATAAGTAATAGGCTCTCAAATTGCATGCCTATTACTCCAAAGTTCAGAACAGTAGGTTAAAATAAGGTTGTCTCAATGAGTCATAGAAGGAAAAATGAATCATTTGGATAGGAGAACTAGTCTCTGATGAATGAGTATCTAATGTGATTCTACTGAGCAAAGATGCCACTCTACCAATGTGGCATTATTCTTCACTCAATCTCTGTCATTAGATCCAATGAAAGAGCTCCATCAATAAACCTAATTCTTTGTTTGATAAGTCCATTAATAGACCTAGATTATGTTCACTTTATGCATAAAACACATAAAAAAATCAATGTCATTTTTTCACTCGATTTTGTTAGTATAAGAAGTGGAAAATCAAGAGAAATGAATGCAAATGAGAAATCAGCATGGGAGCTGATCGACTTTGGGATGTCCTAATCAAAGAGATATTTCTGAAGCAAACCCTGCACTCATCTCCCTATGAAATTAGGAACCAAATACTAACGGATGACGTTGAGTTTTATCTATTCATAGAACTGCCAAAAGACATATTCACTCGTGAGAGAACTAACATAGTATGAAGTAATGAAACTGTGAATCATCTATATGGTTTTTTTTTTTTTTCGAACAAGTAAAATTTGTATTATAACTCAGCAATTAGGTAGTGCTAAACCCATTACAGAAGGTCAAAGTATAGCAATAAAACAAAGAACTCCTAATCCTAGCATGATTCTAACACTTCTAAGATATTTTCTGCATCTATAGGATAGTTCTTTGTACACCAAAAACACAACTGTTTTAATTTTCTGTACTATGGTTTAAGGGATATTGGTATAAACAACTTCAACCACCTAAAAGATCTCTTTTTACAATACTAACTTTCTCATTTCAACAAGGATTCTCAAAAATCCACATATTACTGTTAAATATGCGAGTTTGGAAAAAATGGGTCAGTTAAACCCCAAGTAACGTTTCAGGGCAATACATTTTTATATACCCCAGTTCCATGCCTCTGATAACTGAGAAGTTCTCTTCTGCTTTAATATTACTTCAGGAAATGTTCAACCACAGGAAAACATCTAGGAATCACACATAAGACAGTACAGCACGTTCTTGGAGAACATTACCTACTGGCACAAAAGAGATAGTTTTAACTGTAAACTTAGCGAGTTAACGTGTTGAGATCAATATCTTCAAAAGTCATGATACATTCTATTCCAGAACTTGCAATGTAGAACTTAATAATTGCATTTATGGTTCTGTTACTTTAAGTAGCTAAGCAACGAAATCACCTAAACCAGTTGCAATGCTACCAAATGGATGTTGAACAAGAATAGATTACATCAATCACTCACCATTGGTCAAGAATACGTAGGGAACCTTCAGAGAACCTGCACAATCAAAAACTACTTAAGTTAAATTTTGATAAACTAAGATCTTTTGTTCACAAAATAACATCAAGTAGATGCATAGTTACAAGGAAAGGAAAAGGCATTAACCAAAAAACTAATGAATCCCTTTTCAATGTCAATCTAAGAAAAGGGAGTATGCAAGGGAAAAAAAATGAATGAGTGGCTAGAGCTTATTCTGGAATATCATTCTCATTTCCTCTTGCATCAACCCTGAGGGGCCTTATAAGATCCTATTAGGTAATGTCAACATCCTGCCTATGACAAGCCCATGAGGGGCTAGGGTGGCATGATGGAACAAAAAATAAAGTTGCACCTTTGCTATATCATCTCTAGCTTTTCACGTAATGGATCCTCATGAATATTACTAAAAATATCTTTTAGAAGAGCTAAAACAAAATAAAAGATTAAAAAAAATTGAAACTGTATCCTTCATATCCACATCCAGTACATATTTTACATTAGACATATAAAATATTATTACCTAGGCCTTTGCAAAATAAGTAGGCAGCTACAATTCCTAACTTTTAGCAACTAAGACTCTTAATTTGATTTTCATTTCCACTGGTAACAAACATTATATGATTACAAATATCAATAAATATTCTAATATTTAATAAGAACAAAAGATACTCAAAAGAAATGTAATAACCCAAACGACGTCGTACAGGAATGATCATAGAGGCGTTTGAGAGCTGTAGGAGAGCCGCCGATTGGAATGCTTCCGCGGAGCAAAACGCCATCAATGTCGAACGCAATGCCGAATGGCGGTCTATATCAAATAGATTACGAGTTCACATAAAACAATGGCAAAAACACATACAATAATAAGAGATAAGGGAAGAACTTAAGTACGGATTAGAAGGGGAGTGAAATTGACGATAGGAGAAAGCTGAAGATCGTGAAGGAGCTGCTGCCTTTCGAATCTGCGAAGATGAGAGCTTTCTTGTTAAGATCTGGAGTATTCTCATCTTCTCTTCGATTCAAAGTTGGAGTTTTGGAGAAGAAGCTCCTATCCCGACTTTTGCCTTAACCCGCTTGGTTTATTGGATTGCAACAGCCCATCGTGAGTAATATACCTTTCCGTTTTAATTTTTTTCTTTTACTTTAATTAATTATTTTATTAATTATATAATAATAATAATAATAATAATAATAATAATAAAATTGCTTCTTCTTTTTTTCAACATTCAGCATGTTTAAAATCAAGTATCTTTAATATAAAATTAAAATTGAATTTTTCAATTTCACAAATTTTGGTCGTTTCACGAAAAGATTTGATTTTTTAAACAAATGGAAAAAAATGAAAATCGTATTTTCTCAAAATTTGTGCAAACTGCAGAAAAAGGAAAAAAAAATGCAGTGGATCAATTTTACGAGTTTGTAATCGAACCTTATAGCAAGTCATATAATTTCGGCAGTAGTAATAATGTTTGTTAAATTTTATCTACTCTACTTTTAATTTTTCTCATTATAGTTTATTAGTACGACTCATTAAATTCTATCTATTCATACTTTGCCCAAGTAATCTTATTATTATAGTTAACGAATATATGAATCAAATCATTAAGTCAAATTGAAAAGAAAAAAAAAGACTTATAAGTTAATTTGATTGATTTGATATTAAAAAAACAAATAATTATTTATAATTTGATTAGCTACTAACAAAAAAAAATAAATCGACCCAGAAACAAACAACATAATACGCAATATATTAATTATAATTAATTTTATAAATTAATTTGTAATTTTTATTATTTTAAATATGTTATATTAAATTTAATCCAGTAAATCTTCACGATAGTGCAAAATATTGGCTTATTCATCAAAAGAAAAAACCCCGTTAGCAATCATGTGAAAAATGAAACAATAAAAAGGTTCATTATACAAATACAGGCTCATTTTCACTTCTATTACATTAAATTCAAACGTAGCGAAAAAATAAAATCGAGATAAACAATTGAAGATGAAGCCATCTTCACCTTCGCCTTCACCTCCAAACAGGTAGCTCGTGATTTTAAGGATAAAAGAGGTATTTTACAGTTGAGCCGAAAGGCCCTAGCCAGGGGAAAATGAAGTCTCCCGTTTGTGAATATTTGCAAAAGAAGTCCCCAGTTTGTAATATTTGAACTAATCATAATCAGCACCGGAATCGTGACCACTAGGGGTTGCTGATGATGGCGTCCAGGTTGAGGTTGAGGTTGAGGTCGAGGAACCTCCTCTTCTAATCTTCCTTCCTGATCGGCTCCCCATGGAAGCCAATTCAGCAGCTGATTTCACCATAGATTTCAAAATCTTCATCGTGACTTGTCCCCTTTTTGGAGGAAACTGTGGCTTCTGGTTTGACTTGGTCGCGAATTTTTCCATTAAAAAGTTTTTGTTTCTGATCAATTATCAAGAAAAGGAAAGAGGAATTTTTGTGTTGAGCAGAGCAGAATAAAACAGAGCTTTTGAAATTGGATATCTATTAGATATTCAGAGAGGATGATGAGTGATGAATGCATTAAAGGGAGGGCAAAGGGCACCTTTATATGAGTTCAAAGGAGGACCAAATTGCAAATTTTCAGTTCCTTGGTTCCCAAGGCTGTGGAGTGGATGATAGAATATCTGGCTTCTTGGACTGCTTCTTACGTGAACACTGAAATGGTCCACTCCAACTACTGTACAAAACCTGACACCTGTTATACTTTCATGTTAAATACTCCCACCATTTCATATTAATTGAATTTTTAGACAATTTTTTACGTTTCAAAATAAGTCAATTACTCACTTTTCAAAAGATATGTTGAAAATTTTTTCTAATTTTACCCTTCATTAATTAAGTTTCTTAGGTTGAGTTTTGTATGAGAAATAAATGATGCATTAAATGAGTGTATGGAGTTTGAAAAGTGTAAAAATGAAAAATATGATTCAATTTTGTCTTTGTTTTTTTCTTAATATGTATGAAGGACCCAACAATTCACTTAATTTGAAACGGAGAGAGTAAACTTTAAGAAAGAATAAATATTTTTGAGATTTGTAACGTAAAACGATGTCATTTATATATTTTTTCTGTTTATCTTTATTTATTTATTATATTAATTATGATATGCTTAATAATATTTGTTTAATTTATTAAATCAATGAAAAGGTTCATTGGGTGGGAAAAAAGATAAAAGAAGAAAGGTTCATAGAGAAGAAAACACACATTGTTGAATTGAAAAAAAAAAATTAAGTTGTTAAACCGAGTTCAAAAGGTTCACTTCATATAGTTGAAAGGGTCACATTGAAAACCGTATGTTAAGTTGGTGACAAGACAACGGTTCATACATTGAAAATAAACAGAGAGGAAAAGGTTCAAGGTTTAAAAGGTTCAAACTTTGAAAAGGGTCATGGAATTTAAAAACCATTTTTAACAAGTCAATAAAGAGATTGCAACGCTGACTTCCATCTTTCATATCATACAAAGCTTCTTTTCGTTAAGTTCCACATCTCGAGGGACGGGGGGAATATGTTGGGATTTTTCTTACGTCCTCCGTTGTTACAACTAACATAAATTTTAACTAATATATACGATATTGATATTTATTTTTGCTTTTGCATTTGGAGTATGATGGAATAAAGCAAAATGGTTCTTTAAACTGTCTGCGCTTCTTTCATTTGTGAAGTAGCAGTTAGT